>CP137668.1:11113343-11440651 GCA_037976565.1 Mesocentrotus franciscanus
TTTTTCTTCAGATTTCGTTATAACGTCATCTCTATAATAGTTTCGCCATGAGATGCATATTATAATATGTTAAAATATTACGACCTTGTCTTTGCCGTTTGACAAGGCCATCACAGCTGAAAAATGAGATTAATCGTGTTTAGTCTTGTTTCAGCCACAAAGGTTTGTCAAGAGGCTTACATTGTCCAAAGATCAGGCAGTCAATTTTGATTCGAAGCTCGAGCAGATTAAAGCTAAGTCATATTCCCTCTTTTCGCTTTTGATGTTTTAATTGTTATTGCAAGTTTGTTTTGTTTTGCATGCCCATTGACGCATTATTTTAGTTTATTACCTGTTAGTAGAATTAGAAGACTTTTAATTATTAGATTTCGTCTTTTTCCCGTTTTCTCATTTCATTTTTCAGATTTTAGTACCAGATTATTTTAACATGTCTACATGTATGTACAGGCAAGCGCTAGTTAATAATCATATCAATAATCATAAACCTGTTGGAGTTATTCTAACTTCTAATCATCATGATCTTGAACAAATCAAACATTGGTCTTCTGTTTATCGATTTGATTATGTAGTTTGTTTCTATGATGGTGTTTATTTTATTTTTTATTTTAATGGTTCTGAATTCTATACTTATGAATACTTTGTAAGATGTGTTATGGGGCTATGGGGGGTAACTTTTTATTCATAAATCATGATCCAAGTGTAGGGGCATATTGGTAAATTCAGGGGTTTTTCCCTCAGGGTATAATTTTTTTTCTTTCTTTTCTTTTTGCAGTTCTTATCCTTTTTTTTAGTTTCCTTTTTCATCCCAATTTTTTTTTTTTTTATATTCCCGTTTCTTTTTTTTTTCTCCAGTCTTTCTTTTTTTTTTTTTTTTTTTTAGATATTCCTATCTTGTAATGTTTTCATCCTATTTTTAGTTCATTATTTCCCTCTACCTTTCTTTCTTTTTATTTCTTCTTTCTTTTTTTTTCTTTCTTTCGTTTTCCTTTTTTCTGTTCTTTTCTGTCTTTTCCCCTTTCTTCTTCCTCTTATATTTGGTGCGAACGTACACATCTTTTCACTCATTTTAGATTGACCTCAGGGTTCACGAGTGATCCCTGAGGTTACTCCAAAATGAGTGAAATGAAATGAGTGAACAAATATTCACTAAAAATCTACTCTAATCTCACTCTGAGTTCCATTCTTCTCTTCATTAAACCACTTCAAAGTAATGAGATTTTACCATATATTTTTGTTTACTTTTCATTATTCAAATCAGGTCTAGCATTTTTGAATTTGCATC
Organism: Mesocentrotus franciscanus; assembly: GCA_037976565.1. Classification (NCBI taxonomy): domain Eukaryota; kingdom Metazoa; phylum Echinodermata; class Echinoidea; order Camarodonta; family Strongylocentrotidae; genus Mesocentrotus; species Mesocentrotus franciscanus. Next base: position 11,114,626 of record CP137668.1, read on the forward strand.
ATCTATGAATAAAATACATGTAATTTTGAAATAGCATGGACACAAATCTGACAAGGGAGGGGGACGACGACATGTCCCCACATTTTCTGGCTTCCTAGTATCTTTATACGGAAATGATGACCGTCTTCAGACATTGATGAGTTTTTGTCTGCGTTTGTCAGCAATTTCCTAGGCATGCAGGAAAGGTACCCTGCCATGTACGCCCTTCCACCCACTTTTCAGCTTTTTCGCGACTTGAGCGACTCTACAGCCGCTGTGTAGACTGGCAGCGGACAGGAAAACAAACAAACAAACGGGTACATGCAAGACAGTTCACCATAAATATAAATATATGATCTTGATTCTGTTGAGTGGTAGATGTGAGATGTCATCTTTTCTTTCCACTCTAGATTTAAAGATATCCTCCAGGATGTTCATGTTTGTCCACAGTCTTATTTGCTATACACGTCATAATCATCATCTTTCTCTACCTGAATTTGTCCTCCTCAATCGTGAAGAATTTCTGCTTTAACATGAATCTGGTCGAGCAGCAAACATCTTTTTATTTCCACTTCAAAATCTAGGATATCCTCCAGGATGTTCAAGTTTGTCCACATAGTCCTATTTGCTACACTCATCATAATCATCTTCCTTCTCCACCTTGAAAGACAGAGTCTGTTTTAGCGTGAATAGGGAGTGGTGGCGCGGTAGACCTGACCACTGCCTCCGCCGCCGCTCGAGTGAATGATGGTGGTGGAGGCGCTGCTGCTGGTGTCTCGTCTCGTTGATGCTCTTCCAGAGGGTGTCCCGAGGCTGGTGTGGAATGTTGGCCACACCACTTGTTTCTTCACAGCAGCCTTTCGTCATAAAATAGCCTCGGTGACGTCAATATCTTTGCCGCCTTCCTTGAGATCTACCGTCTCGATCTTTCCTAGGATCTCAAAGTCTGCAACGAATGTCATCTCCATGTCCAGCTCGAAATAGTCTATTCTTTTTATGACTGCAATAATATTGATTTCATTCTGGACCAAGTAGTTAGTTTGCAAAGACCCATCCAAGATCACCCCAGAGAGGGTAAGATCGTGGAGGGCAACCAGGACCCCAAACAAAATCAGTGTTATGTTCCATCTGCAGACATATTGTATGACTTCTCACCATGGCGATGAATCTTCCTACTGGAGATGGTCTGGGTTGACGGACGAGGCCAGGTTGATCTGCAGACAGTAGTTACATGTATTCTTGTTGGCGTACTGAAACAGGCAGTACATGGGGTTCAGGACTTCGTGGGACAGCATAAAAAACCAATCCCTAAAAATACCAAAACAAATACATTTTTAGATATCATAACTAAACAACAATTTGGGTTGGCAGAAGAGGTCAGATTAAACAGATCTATAATACCAAGTCCCAGACTTTAAATAAGTCTCAGGACAACAAGACCTATCCAAATAGCCAATGTCTGAAAATGACCCTAGTTGGGGTTACAAACAAAATAAAGATCATAATTTTCTTAATATGCTGTAGGTGTTGGAACAGGCAGTCATACATTGGCCAGCCAGCAGCCATCAGTGTCCAGCAGTAGGCAGCCACTGGTATCCAGCAGTAGGCCACTACAGAGTCAGACAATGCAGACCCAGAAAAGTATGTACAATCTGATAAAATTTTCTGCTTTAACATTTTTAAAGATGCATAATAATTGCAGTGCAGTTGCAGTTGCTGTAGGCAACAAAATGTTCATGTTAGCCAGCTTGAAGAGGAGCTGCTTATTAAAGAGATTCTGTACTTAAAAATTCAGGGTTCAAGACTCATTTGCAATATAAGAAAATAAAATAGTGCACCTTTTTAAATTCAATTGACACCCTGAAAATTAAACATTTGCCATGCTATGTCAATGCGCAAGCTAATATTACTCCGTGTAAGATTGCACATCAGAGTGTTTTTGTAGTTGAACTGACATTTTCTTTTTTGCATATTTCTTTTTTGGACTGTCTAGGTACAATGGTTGGTCAAAGAAGGAAGCGTATAAAGCCTGACAAAGAAGCAGAGATATATATCAGAAAACAGGAAGACAAACAAGGTTTTGTTGTCAAGGAAATTCCTCTGAAAGGTAAGGGGTTCTAATATCTTTGTTATTTGTTTGTTTTTGTTTTTATTGTACAGTGCTTGTTTAATGGTTAACACAACTACAATGATTCAATACATGTACCATGTATGTTCTCAATGGTCATGGGACACACGCTGCCAATTTTACCCGAAAATTCACCTTTTCATTGCATGGACCTGTCTTTTTCGACAGCTCCTCTCATGCATAAACACACCTTCCCAAACAGCTCCCTTTAGAAACTGGAAACATTTGACTGCATGCAGTAGACTGGTATGTGGGGCTCCGCCTTTTCGCATTCCTCAATTATTGCTTCGATAGTTGATTTAATAATTTTCCTGTACGCATTCTTGTATAATTCATAATTGGATCCACACATTTAGTTCTAGATTTGAAAGCTTTAAGCCCAATGTTAAATCCCTTTGTTTAAACTTGCATTTGATTGATTTGTCTTTGAGTTATGTTCTTTTTTGGCATTTCAGTGCATTTTGAAAGCCTACATGTAGGTAGGGTGGATATACATACTTTAGCATAGCACCCATATTCATTAATATTTGGTGGAGGAGGCTAAACTTAAAAGTTGTATATGACACTGAAATTCCATAAAGTAATACTGTAGACTTTCAAATTTCCAAGCTGGAGGTAATGACAGATATGCCAATTCCTTGGCCTTGGCCTTTAACTTTTTACATTCAATGTTACACCAAAATGTTTCTCTACTTTTTTGCTACCTCCTTACCAAATTTCAACTTAATTGGTAATTCCTAGATGGTGAAAGTAGGATTTTCAGATAGAGTTCATTGATCTTTGACCTTTGACCCTGGGTGAATATGGCCAAAATTCCAACTTGCTCGCTGGTACGACAAGTGGTACCTTTGGACCAAGTATGATCAAAATTCATTCAGGATTTCTTGAGTCATCACGTAAACGAGGTAAAAGTAGTATTTTTTGATAAAGTTGATTGACCTTTGACCCTGGGTGGATCTGACCCAAAATCTAATCAGATCGTTGGCACGTCATGGGGTACCTTTGGGCCAAGTATGATCAAATCCATTCAGGAATTCTTGAGTTATCACGTAAACGAAAAATCCGGACAGACTTACGGAATGACGGACGGACGACAGTGGGCCAGAATGAAAACAAACTGCGCCAAAACTATTTTTGTGCTTTACGTCAGTGCAGACAGCTCCTGTGCACTCAAGTGTAGTTTCTTTTTTCCCCATTGTCAATGCATTTTATCCCTATAGAAATGAGCTAAATTACACAAAACATTGCTGAACATTTATGTTTATAACACAAAAAGTTGCAAGTAGTACCAGCTAATAGCTAAAAGCCCATATGCAAAAATATTGGAATCTCACATTCACCATTTAAGACTTTTGGCACAGTTTGATTTCATTCTGACCCTCTGTAGGATGGACGGACGAACAACCCGAACATAAAGCCTCCGGCACCTTCCGTGCGGAGGCATAATAAAACATGAATTTCAATCTGACTGCTAGATTCAGTAACTCAACATCATTCCAAACATGTCAAATTTATTACAATTTCATACCTTTAAAATTCTCTAAAATTTGTTTTTTATGTGGAACTGGCCATGATCAACATGAAAGTGCCCATGCTTAGTGTACAAAATATTTTCTGTGAGGCTCAACTATACATGTGCTTAATGTGCTCTCTTATTCCAGGAAGAGGAGTAGTGACTACAGAGGAATTTGACAATGGAGATTTCCTCTTGCAGTATCCAGGAAAACTACTACCTGAAAGTGTGGCTGAAGCTCTGGAGGAGGATGAAGGCCATCCAAGTGTTTTTCGGTATTTTTTCTCATTCAAGGGAAAACCAGCTGGTGAGTCACTCTTGGAAATTAACTTCCATACAAACAAGAATGATATTTTCTTGCCCTATGCCTTAGGCAAGTGTTGACTATAGAAAAGAAAGAGTGAAGACGAAGGATGCTTAACTTTCTCCAGTATTACTAGCATAAAGCCTTGTTACCAAATGGGACACAGAAGTGTTTATTTTTTTTGCCAGGTTTATTCTGACTGCATGAAAAATGTGCTTTTGAAGGATAAGTCCTCCCTTAGAAAATTCACCTTTATGAAAAATTAGAAAAATCAGATGAACAGACACTTAAAAATCAATACAAATAGTTACATTTTATGCAATAACAAAAGTAGGCATTTTCTAGGGCAGAATGGAATTGCCCATAACTGTAGTAACAATCCTGCCAAGTTATTCTGCTTGAACCTTCTTCGTTAAAAATTATGCTATTTTGATTAGGGGGACTTACTTTTTTTGTTGGGATTAGAATGACCCATGTACAAACATCTTACAAATTTGTTTTCCCCTCACTGGAAACCTCACTTCTATTTTCACTTTGAATTTTATAGATCCGTGGAGACTAATGATATGTCCTCCTTTTTCAGTTATGATGCCACAGAGGAAACAGAAAAGGGGCCTTCTTATGGAAGACTTGTAAATCATGGGGAGCCACATGAGCGCAACTGTAACATGAAGGTTATTTCTGTGGAAGATGTACCGTACTTGTGCCTTTTTGCCTCAGAGACCATAAGAGTTGGCAGTGAGCTACTTTATGATTATGGTTTACCAGATGCAAAGCTGCCATGGAAACATATGGTGAGTAGTTAAAGGGGACTTTTTTTATTTTGTTTTGTTTTGGGTTGTTTTTAAAGGAATACTCTTCATGGCAATGTAAACATAATTGTTATGCCTACGCTCACAGAAGGTGATGCCGGAGGCATTATGTTTTTGGGTGTTTCGTCCATACATCTGTACGTCCAAAGTCCGTCCTGTTTTCGTTGTGATAACTTAAGAACTGTTAGATGTATTGATTTTAATGTTGGGTCATATGGGACAATGATCTAATTAAATTGTGGTCATGAGGTCAAGGGTCAAAGATCACAGAGGTCTTTATACATGAAAATAACTTGTTGCGATAACTTGAAAATGGTATGACATAGAAATTTTAAACATAGATTATGTATGGCACTGGGAGGCAGACTGATCTGATCAGATTTGGGGTCATTAGGTCGAAGGCCACGGAGGTCATTGTTTACATGAAAATGGCACATTCACACGATTACTCAAGTACAATTTGATATATCAACTTTAATCGGAGATCATGTATATAAATGGAAGGCACATTTAAGGGAAGTAGGTTTTGGGGTCATTAGGTCAAAAGTCAAAGGTCATGTGGTCATTGTGTAAATGAAAATCGCTTGTTCTTGCGATAACTCGAGAATGGTTTAACATATCAACTTAGAAGTGAGATTATGTATGCACATACAAAGGGCAATAATCTGATAAGAATGGGGGTCATGAGGTCACAGATCAAAGGCAACAGAGATTGAATGCATGAAACTAGCCCCTGGTTCTTGGAATAACAGATAAACCATTTGACCTATAGTAGTATAGGAGAGGTCATTATTTGACAATTTCTTCAATAAGGCATGTAACATACTTCTGATTGCACGCAGCAGTTGAGTATCCATCTAGTTGTACAAGATGTACTGCATAATGAAAGTAACTAATAACTTGCTGCACAGCTGCAGAACAAATTTAAGAGAAAACACAGATTTTTAAAAAGGTAAATTAAAGAACTGAGATAAAACATAAAAATAGTGAGAGAGAAATGATAAACTCTTATAGATTAGTGAGAGTTGCACCTGTACTTCCTAATAAATTTCATGTGATTTGTGCAAAAAAAAAAGTATTTGCCCTATTTTAGATGAATTTTTTTCAACCTGACAGGGTGAATTAACTTCCACTTCCTAACAAACATTTTTGTAAATGCATTATAACTTGGGTACAGTCAATAAAATTCTGGTTTGAGTGAAAATTGGTTTCATGTGATTATTTATTTTTATTATAATTATTATTATTGTTATTATTCATTTATTTATTTATTTATTTATTTCTCACCAGGAGCAGCCCCCGTCTCCATCTAGCAGCCCACTTGATACTTCTCACCAGGAGCAGCCCCCGTCTCCATCTAGCAGCCCGCTTGATACTTCTCACCACGAGCAGCCCCTGTCTCCATCTAGCAGCCCACTTGATACTTCTCACCAGGAGCAGCCCCGTCTCCATCAAGCAGCCCACTTGATACTTCTCACCAGGAGCAGCCCCCGTCTCCATCTAGCAGCCCGCTTGATACTTCTCACCAGGAGCAGCCCCCGTCTCCATCTAGCAGCCCGCTTGATACTTCTCACCAGGAGCAGCCCCGTCTCCATCTAGCAGCCCACTTGATACTTCTCACCAGGAGCAGCCCCCGTCTCCATCTAGCAGCCCACTTGATACTTCTCACCAGGAGCAGCCCCCGTCTCCATCTAGCAGCCCACTTGATACTTCTCACCAGGAGCAGCCCCGTCTCCATCTAGCAGCCCACTTGATACTTCTCACCAGGAGCAGCCCCCGTCTCCATCTAGCAGCCCACTTGATACTTCTCACCAGGAGCAGCCCCCGTCTCCATCTAGCAGCCCGCTTGATACTTCTCACCAGGAGCAGCCCCCGTCTCCATCTAGCAGCCCGCTTGATACTTCTCACCAGGAGCAGCCCCCGTCTCCATCTAGCAGCCCGCTTGATACTTCTCACCAGGAGCAGCCCCCGTCTCCATCTAGCAGCCCGCTTGATACTTCTCACCAGGAGCAGCCCCCGTCTCCATCTAGCAGCCCGCTTGATACTTCTCACCAGGAGCAGCCCCTGTCTCCATCTAGCAGCCCACTTGATACCTTGTCTCAAATTGTCCCTGAATCACATTACTTGCGGATGCCAAATGTCAGTGGAAAATCTGGACATAAAATAACAGCTCGGTTTTCAAAACTAGACTGTTTAAATGAAGTTGACAGCTTCTCTGATTCAAGTGATAATTCTGTTTTAGACCCCACTTATGAATATGATCTTGAAAGTGAAAGTGAATCTCATGATTCTCTGCCTGAATGCATAGAAACTTCATCTGTCAATGAGGATGTGGCCTCTGGAGCCGAGTCCAATAAAGCTGAAAGTGTAATGTTTGAACTACCACAGAAGAAAGCCAAGAGAAATTACTCAAAGCCATCAAGAGTTTGCCCGTTCTGTCACAAGAGCTGTGGAGAGAAACTAACCAGACACATAACACAAGTGCACAAACATGAGAAAAGTGTGAAAGATGCTTTGAAGCTCCCAAAAAAGGAAAGAAATGTGGCCATGTCTGTATTCAAGAAACAGGGAATTCTCCATGCCAACCAAAATCAAATAAAAAAAAAGGACCCACAATACCAGAGAGAGCGAAAATGCAATACAAATGATAAAATGACTATTTGTGGGTTATGCAAAGGTTTTTATTCAAAACCTTACTTCAAACGGCATAAGAGGTATTGCAGAGGTGATACCGCTGCAGAAGCTTGTGCAGTGCCAGTATCCTTACTGATGTCAAATGTCCAAGTCAATGAGGATGTCTCTGAATTCACCACTGAAATATTGTCAAAGTTTCGTGATGATGAGATTGGTGAAGTCTGCAGAACTGATGAAGTCATTACCAACATAGGGCAACGATTGTGGAGTAAGGAAAGGAGCAAACGGGACAAAAGGTCCCAGGTTCGGAAATCTGTCATGGCTAGCATGCGCAGGCTAGCTTCACTATATGCATTATTCAAGCAGCAGCATGCAATCCATGGGAACTCAGTCCTTCAAAATGGAAATGCAGGAGACATGTTTGATAGGCTTCATTTTCATGCTCTAAGTGAAGCCATTACTGTGTACACTACTGGTGAAGAAAGTGGACAGTTAAAATCTGGTTTGAAATCTGGACTCTACTACCTTCTGAAATTAGCATGCAAAGTCACAAAAGCTACATATCTGTCAACAGGAGATGACAGAGGTGCCGAAGAAATTGACAAGTTCATCGCAGTCCTGGAACTGAATCACAGCTTTCTATTTGGAGATGCGACATATGCCATTAATAAGAATCGGCAAGTCAAGCTCAGAAAGCCGGATGCGTTGCCTCTTGAGGCTGACATGCAGAAGCTAAGGACATATTCTGTTGATGGAGTTCAGGAGATAGTCAGCGATGAATATCTTGTATGGGATATCCATAATTTCAAGAACCTACGAGACATGACTGTCTCCAGGCTAACATTGTTTAATGCTCGAAGAGGTGGGGAGCCGTGCAGGCTGAACCTGAGTGAATGGGAGGAGGCCAATGCAGATGTATGGATTGACAAGCAAAGAGCAGAGGACATAGATGATCCTCTAGAAAGGGACATGCTTCAAAATTTCAAAGTGGCGTATCAGACCGGGAAAGGAAACAATCACCTAGTTCCTGTTTTGTTTCCCAAAGATACAGTGGAAGCAATGCAACGTTTGTGCGACCCCGAAGTCAGGGAGATGGTTGGCATACCAAGTGATAACACATACGCTTTGCATGCACACAGAAGTCGATGTCCCATGTCACAGGCTGGCATGCACTGAATAGCATATGCAAGGCAGCAGGCATCGTGAACAAGGCACAAATCAATGCCACTAAAAATAGACATAGAGTGAGCACAATGTACGCTGCCTTTGAGTTGCCCGAGGCCAAGAGAGCTTTGTTTTTCAAGCACATGGGACACTCAGGAATGATAAATGAGAATATTTATCAAACTCCATTGGCCATCCAGGAAGTAACGCAAGTTGGAAGTATTCTTCAACACATAGATTCTGGTAAGAGCATTTACTACTCTTTTGCATTGGTTTGGTCTTTATTTTCAATTTCAATTACCCATACATAACTACTCATCAGGGTATTTTATAAAGGGGTACTTTTTTGTTATTTTTAAAACAGTTAGTTAAATAGATTTGTTGTACATACACAGTATATCCCCTTCAATAATACAAATGCAATCTATAAATCCACATAAACTTTACATCGATAATACCAAGTCCCAGACTTTAAATAAGTCTCAGGACAACAAGACCTATCCAAATAGCCGATGTCTGAAAATGACCCTAGTTGGGGTTACAAACAAAATAAAGATCATAATTTTCTTAATATGCTGTAGGTGTTGGAACAGGCAGTCATACATTGGCCAGCCAGCAGCCATCAGTGTCCAGCAGTAGGCAGCCACTGGTATCCAGCAGTAGGCCACTACAGAGTCAGACAATGCAGACCCAGAAAAGTATGTACAATCTGATAAAATTTTCTGCTTTAACATTTTTAAAGATGCATAATAATTGCAGTGCAATTGTAGTTACTGTAGGCAACAGAATGTTCATGTTAGCCAGTGAAGATGGAAACAAAGTGACATACCAAAATACCTCACGCCTGCATGTATAATCTTCACAGAATACTTTTGAGTTAAATGTTTTTTTCCCAAAAGCAACAATACCAAATGCCATTTTTTTCTTTCATCTTAAAATGATAATTGAGTTGCATTTTATACAGTAAGGTTCATTATATTTTTCAGGCCAACGAAGAAGATGTGTGCCTTTTGTTGAGAGTCAGAGTGACAGTGATGACCCAAGTGAATCCGGCTATGCCGAGGAAGGAATGTACAGACTAGGCCTGCACATATATATAAATCAGTCATATGTTTGTGTCGAAAGGTCCTGAAGCTTTGTTTTCAAGTACATCTACATTGGAGACTGAGGCATACTAAATGAAATTAATTAACAAGCATTGAATCATGCCCAGAGCACTTCATATGTGTAAAATGCATGATCTCAGACTTTAAATAAGGCTAAAAATAACTAGCCTTTTTAATTCTTATATTTCTATAAAATAAAAAAAATCTTGACATGCTGTAGGTGTTGGAACAGGCAGTCATACATTGGCCAGCCAGCAGCCATCAGTGTCCAGCAGTAGGCAGCCACTGGTATCCAGCAGAAGGCCACTACAGAGTCTGACACTTAACACCAAGAGAAGTATGTAAATTCAATTGAATTTTTAAAGTTTATTAGATAAGCGTAATAACAATGTTTATGCTTGCTATAGGCATTATGCAGAATGAGGACATGGTTACTCGTGTTGAAGAAAATAAATCCTCATGCCATAATAGTCCACCTTATAGAATGCTTTCAAGTTTAGTTATCTCTACTTCTCTAAAGCAATATCAAGGCTGTAATTTTCATTTTTCTTTGAATAGCCTTTTACCAGACAATGTTCTTTGCATTTTCCAGGCCGACGCAGAAGACCAGTGCCTTTTGTTGAGGAAAGTGAGAGTGACTGTGAAAACGCAAGTGAATCAGCTAATGCCAAGAAAGGTATGGATCTATTCTGCTAGTGTGAGTGATATAATCACATGACACTGTGATTAAAGGGACTGTACATTACTGGTTGAAGTGGGGATACATGTATTGAACATTCCTAAGTGAGATAAATACAAAAATAAATCTACAAAATAACCACTTATAAAGTAAACAATATTGCTTTCCTCATTAGTTATTTAAATTACACTACTTAATGGACTGTCAAACATACACATTTTCAGTTATTACTAGAGAAAATGGGTCGGCAAATCTTCGATATTTTCTCCGAGAAATAATATTTCTCGGATCCCGTCTCGGAATCGGCTCGAAGCGATTACCGCCGAGCTCTCGGATCAGATCCGGATCGGATAACAGCATTAGTTTTGGACAGTCATTTTTTTATTCATGTAAGCTCCATCCTTTAGTGAATAAACTATGTTAAGGGTGTCAGCTACATATTTGCACACACTGAAACAGCAGCCATCTGTGTAAAACAGACATATCCCATGCATTGCTTTGATGACTTCTTTAAAAAGCTAACACTCACTTTGCATTTCATATTTGCTTGAAAAGTACAATTTCCTCAAGCAAAGGCAAATTTAGGGCTGTTCAAATTTTCTAGTTGTATGTACCTTTATATCCACTCGCTGCCAGTGTGTATTTGTTATGACTTTGGATTACTTTTATTGCAGCCCGCAACTACACAAGATGGAACAAAGCTCATTCAGAATTGGTTGCCAAGCATTTCAGTGACATCATTAAAGGAAAATCTTCAAGATCTATCCCAGGTTAGTTCGCCTTGTATTGTTTATAGAAGTGGCTTTGTGTGTGACAAAAATCAACGAAACAGACTTTGTCAGCTCAGTATATCTACAAAGCTGTGCTTAGGAGGGACTCGGAATACACTTTTTATGCCTCCGTCCGTCCGCGTCGCGTTATCTGAAGAACCGATTGATGGATTCCTACCAAACTTTGGTCATGTATGTATCTTGCAGGGCCGATGAACTGATTAGATTTTGGGGTCACGAGGTCAAAGGTCAAAGGTCACAGGGCTCATTATGTATGCAAAAACAGCTCGTGATCGCGGTATCTCAAGAACCGATCGATGGATTCCTGCCAAACTTTGGTCATGTATGTATCTTGCAGAGCCGATGAACTGATTAGATTTGGGGGTCACGAGGTCAAAGGTCAAAGGTCACAGGGCTCATTATGTATGCAAAAACAGCTCGTGATCGCGTTATCTCAGGAACCAATTGTTGGATTCCTGCCAAACTTAGGTCATGTATGTTTCTCGCAGAGCCGATGAACTGATTAGATTTTGGGGTCATGAGGTCAAGGTCAAAGGTCATGGGGCTCATTATGTATGCAAATAGCTTGTGATCGCATTATCATTTGAACAGATTGATGGATTCCTGCCAAACTTAGATCATGTATGTATCTTGCTTATCTTCCAATGAACTGAGTAGATTCTTGGGTCATGAGATCAAAGATCAAAGGGTCATATATGTATATGAGAAATTGGTTGTAATCACAATATTCTGAGAACCTGTTAATGGATTACAAGAAAATTGAATTTGAAAAATTTCTTCTGTTTTGGTTTGTAAACTTGCTCTATGACGGAGGCATCTTTCTCGACTGCGCGCAGTCGAAGTTCCATCTAGTTCCTACATGGGGGAGAGGGGGAGGGGCACGTGGGGCAAAAATAACATGTTTCTTTTGGGGGCATCTGGTTGGATCACACATCCCAAGTTAAATGGGAATGTAGTGTTTTCACATGCCATTCTTGGTGTATTAATGATTGATTAGATTAGATTTACCATTTTTAAATTGAATGAATGCAATCTTCTATCAATATGATCAATAAGAGTGCATCTCAAAATTTGTATCTGTTTTATCAAATTACTATGTAGGGAAAAAAGAAGTTGAGACGTTTCTGAAAGAGTACCAGCTGAGGTTCACTTGGCAGGCAGTCCGCAACAAAGTAATGAACGAGCGGGTGAAATGGGCGTGCATTCTGGGGAAAAGAGCCGCAAGCTTTCAGTGAAGACTGGTACAAGCTGCTCGATGCTTTGCTGTAGCAAGAGTGAATAAGACGCAACTGTCTAATATCATATATGAGTGTCCATGGAGCTTGCTTTATTGAGCAGCACAATGATGGTGACTGATTTTCTTTGACTTATGGGATGTGAATCACATGCTGTTTTCACTGGAGTGTTCTGTTTTTTCATCGACTGGGACGAATACTTGACATAAAACTTTGGCTGATACAGCTAATTAGTACACGTAATTCTATGGAGATAAATCTCTAACGTTTTTTCCTTCGAGTTGTCTTAATATTCGAGTTACACAAGATCAGCATGTGCGGTTTCTACTGTATTTCATTCAATAAAGTTTGTATTCTTGGACTCACCAAACATTGTAGTGTTGTACATGTATAATTTATTATTCCTCAATATTTTGAGCTTCAGTATTTTAGGTGTCATAAAATGACACTTATACCTGGTTTTGTTTCAAATGTTTCTCTGATGCTTAGATTTTGTTTTGTTTTTAAATATTTGAAGAAATTGTAGTGTAATAGAACTTCTTGAGCCTTATTATATCAAGTTGTAAGAATGTCAGTTTATCTCTCTTTTCCTATTCCTGGTTGCTTTTGGACTATTCAGAACTCTGGGAGCACTGCCATTACAATGTGAACACTATGCTGTTACAGAAAAGCATGTAAAAAGTATTGTTTTTCACAGGATGATGATGTATGTGTTTACCATGAAAAGGTTATCAAAATTGCAATTATCAGGTAAAAGTCTATACTTTTACAATATCTTTACTTTCTTAGGGTGGGAAAAATTTGCCAAATAACATGTTTAGGGTATCCTGAGACCGAAGTATAATTACTTATTAATGGTCTTTTTTGAAATTTCATGTGGTGGTCTTCACTTTATTTTATGACAGTGTCTCATAAAATGAAACTTGCATGTATACTTGGTTTTGTTTCAAATATTTCTCTGAAGTTTACATCAGAATATATTATGTAAATGATAATTATAATACCAATAATAATAGATAAAAAGAAACAAAATTGTAGTAGGGCCCCCTAAAAAATGTTACCCCCACAGGGCCCTTATGGGTGCGTCGTGTGTCGTCCATTGTGCGTAAACTTTGTACATTTTAATCTTCTTATCCAGAACCAATGATAGGATTCCAATCAAACTTGACAGGAATCATCCTCAGGGTATAGGAACCAAAGTTGCTAAAATGGTGGGCATGGCCCCTAGGGGCCCTGGGGATGACGCCAAATGTAAAAATATGTTAATTGTAAACATCTTCTTCTTAAGATCCAGAACTATGGTGTAAAGATACCTCTATTGATACAGAATGAAAGTTGTTCATGACATTTCTTTGGATAGCCCCTGAGGGGGTCCTGTGGGGATAACATGTTGGGGGGAACTACCAGGTGAAATGAGCATTTTTCTACTTCTTTTAAATAAATGATTATATTTCATCCAAATGTGGTTGAAATCATTCTAAAGTGTAGGGGATCCATAGTTGCTTATAAATTACAATTCAGCCCCAGGGGCCCAGTTGAAGGTCCCCAAGAGTAATAAATTATGTAAATGCCAAACATCTACTCTAGATCCAGAAGTAAGCCATACCTGGTATTATGCTTACAGATGCCTCAATTTATGAAGAATACACATTGTTCATGACATTTATGTGGGTGGCCCCTGAGGGGCCAAGTGGGGGTAACTTGGGGTGGCCTCCAGGAGAAACGAACATTTTCATATCTCCTGTGGGTGCCAGAGAGAACATGCGCCAGATGTGAATTGATCGACCTCGGGTGAACGTTGTGCCCCCCTAGGGCTCTTGTTTGTTTCAGATGCTTCTCTGTTAATGAGATTTTTTATTCTCTCTTACAATCTATTGTAAAAAGTTGCAATGTTATAAAACTTCTTTGTGTGTTAAGTTGAAATGGCATTTATATCAAGTTGTTAGAATGTTTCTCATGTTTGTAAATATGGAAATCCTGTTAATTCTGGTTGATGTTTGAGGATTCAGAAGCCCAGATGCACTGCCATTCACGATGTGGACAGTGCTGGTGTTTTTTTTCAAAGAAGGATGATGTATATGTTTATGTGAAAAGTTTATCAAAATTTGCAAATATCAAAGTAAAAGGCTATACAGTACAATGTACTTTAAAATTAGCGCTATCTTTTGAGGGTTGGAAAACCTGATCAAATAATATGTCATTAGAGTTTCCTTAGACTAAAGTACATGTATAATTTATTATTCACAGTCCATTTTGAATTAAGAAAGTGTGATGAGGCATTAGAAAATATGCATAAGGTATTTCATGAACGCAGGATATAATTCTGAAATTTCAGTCATTAGTACAGAATAAAGAACGGCCATTCCGACAATTTAACACCTTCTAAAATTCTGTTTTATCTGAAATTTAGGTCATTTGTTTTAACATAACATTCATATAGAAGTTTTAAATGTACAGGGGTCTCCTACACACCAGGAATCTCCTTGTTCCTATTGTATTATAGGAAAAGCTGAGCCGTACAAACATTTCGATGTTGTTATTGTATCTGTAACTTTTTAGTAAGATTATCTTAAGGGCATTTTCCATACATACTGGAAAGAAAATATTCAAAATAATTTGCAGAAAAGGTGGAAATATTGAATATTTGTAGAGCTGCACTATGCACATCACAAACCCTGTGTTGTTACTGCATTAAATTTAAAGATATACACAAATGTTTCACATCTTATGATTTAAAAGATATCCTTAGTAACATAAATACAGGGAAACCCCATTATAACGAGGTAGTCAGGACTATCAAATTTACCTCGTTATAAACGGCCAAATTCACAATTAACATTTAAATGAATAAGTGAATCGGGGTCAAAAGATTAGCCTCGTTATAACTGGTACCTCGTTATAAGTGAGCTCGTTATAACCGGGTTTCCCTGTACAATTTACCAACACCTTTTGGTTGAACCATGTTTGAGAAAGTTTGTGGCCAAAATCTTGTCATTTTTTTTTGTCCGTTTCTCATGAGCTTGTTTGATTGTGTGAATTATGTTTGTTTTGTTTTTCTAGTGGAGTATACAGGGGCGGCGGAACCAGGGCGGGGGTAGGGGATACCCCTTCCAACTCTCCCCCTGTAGTACATTTGATTATCTGGAAAGACAAAACGTAGATAGCGGGGTGGGGTCGGGTTTATTACTGTATGCACCGGATTACGTAATTCTGATCCCTAAATTTGAAAAATCTCCCTGCTGTGGGAGGGGGGACACGCCCTCCCCCTGTAATACATTTGATTATCTGGAAAGACAAAAACATAGATAGCGGGTTGGGGCTGGTTTTGAAAACCTTATTACTTTATACACCAGATTACGTAATTCTGATCCACAAAATTGAAAAATCTCCCTGCCGTTTGAAGGAGACACCGCCCCACGCTCGCTCCGCTCCCTCACGAAGTGCCCTTTTTAACATAATAGTGTCCCTTGGGGCCTTTGCCCCTCCCCACAAAAAATAAATGAATAAAAATAGTAATAAAATAAAATAAAAATAGGTTCCGTCGCCCTTGGGAGTATATAACGCTACTAAATGAAATATATAGCATCAATGCATCATCATTTAGAAGCAGAGAAGCTGCGTCAAGAAATACGGAAGATAAATGCACAAAAAATTCAAAATTGCCATTCAATGAATACAAAATATATTGTGCAAGGTTGCCTTCGTAAAGTACTTATTCCACTCGCAAGTGTCTGCTTATTGTACTTTGTCAAACTACACTGGAATGAAATATGATATAATAATTACATCAAATGAAATTTTGGACTTCATTGACATATGTTTGGTTTCATAACCATGAGCACAATAATCTAGGTCAGGAATCTGCGTTGAAAAATAAAACGGATGCAACCGATATGTGTTGAACTGAGCTGATCTGTTTGGAAAGTATGTAAAAGACATGCTGGAACGTTAGTGAGACAAACAATGTCTCCTATTTATTTTGTCTCCGTGATAGTCCTGCTCAAACCACCAAAGGTCTCCCAAAGGTACCATCCACGCTAATTTAAAATCGCCCCCATCAATATATAATATATTGTGTAGAATTGTCTCCTAAATATACTTATTCCACTCGCAAGTGTCTACCTATTGTACTTTGTCAAACTACACTTGAATGAAGTATGATATAATAATTACATCAAATGAAATTCTGGACTTCAATGACATATGTTTGGTTTCATAACCATGAGCACAAAAATCTAGGTCAAGAATCTGCGTTAGAAAATAATAATACTAATAATAATAATAATGTTTGGAAAGTACGTAAAATACATGCTGAAACGTTAGGGAGACACAAAATTGTCTCCCTATTCATTTTGTCTCCGTAATATACCTGCTCAAACCCCCTATTGTCTCCCAAAGGTACCATCCACGATAATAATACTAATACATGCGATTTATACCGCGCATCCCCTTTGTAGAGTGCTCAAGGCGCACATATATTACCCCCTGATCATCAGGTACATTGCAAACCCGCCCAATTATCTTGAGCACACTCTCAACTCCCTGGGGAGCATACAAGCCGAGGCAGCCACCGGGCGCTCTGGGCTTTTAAACACCCGACCAAGGTTCCCATCACTCCTGGGTAGGGAGCAGCGTTCACAGATAAATACCCCTGCTGAAGAGTATGAGCAACTGGGCAATAGTGGGACTCGAACCCGCGACCCTCGTATTGAAAGACGAGAGCCCAAACCACTACACCACAGCGCCTCCGAATATATATGTGAAACTTTAAAATCGCCCCCATCAATATATAATATATTGTGTAGAATTGTCTCCTAAATATACTTATTCCACTCACAAGTGTCTACCTATTGTACTTTGTCAAACTACACTTGAATGAAGTATTATATAATAATTACATCAAATGAAATTCTGGACTTCAATGACATATGTTTGGTTTCATAACCATGAGCACAATAATCTAGGTCAGGAATCTGCGTTGGAATATAAATAATACGTGTGTTAAACTTTAAAATCGCCCCCATCAATTATGCATATAAGATGTATATTTTTGTATGTGCATTGATGTATAGAATTGTCTCCTTAATATACTTATTCCACTCAAAAGTGTCTGCTTATTGTACTTGTCAAACTGCACTGAAATGAAATACGATATTATGTTACTAAAGTAAGAAAATACTTTGTTTGTTTAGTTATAGTACTGGTGCATGGTAATGAGGCTTTCATACCTTTTTAACATTGTAAACAGGTAAAACTACACAGTCGTGTTGCACCTGCATAGTTATTTGATTTTGCTCATAAATATGTATTAGGAGACATGTCTCCTAAAGGTGGCTAAAAAAATTACTGTCTCCTGAATGTGCTATCTGGAGTAAAAAAAACGTTAAGGAGACATTTTTATGCACATGTAAAAGCTATATCTGGAATTGAATTTTTTACTGACTCAAATTGTAAAAGCATCAATTTATGCTGCTATAAGAAGCACTCTCTAATATTGTAGAAGATACATGGTTTCTATATAGGGGCAGTCTGAACAGAAATGTAAAATGTCCCCCAAATATACCTATTTTGATGATGTCTCCCAAAGGTCCCATGCAAAGTTATATATATATATATATATATATATATATATATATATATATATATATATATATAGAACTACTGCCAAAAGTGAATCTTATTTTCATTCCTTGGATGGGACTAAATCATTCAAAATTTAAAGCAAAATTTTTAGTAAACTGTCAACCTCATAATTTGTAAATACATGTATCACATTTATACTGTTGAATTATATACATGTATATATATTTACCTTACTGCGTCATTAGGCGGAGTAATGAAGTGAAGAAATGAGTCATTAAGTAGACATGGTCATTAGCAGGACATTTTCATGTCCTGTTAACGATTGAACAAAAGAAGTACTGCCCTCTACGTACGTTTGCAGGCAGAGGAAACTTAAAAGGTACTATGTTCCATTTGCAGGCCAAAAAAATGAAAAGGTTAAATTCCAATGGCATTTGAAAGACAATACTAATTTAGAACTTCCCTAAAAAAAAGGGGGCTTGAAAATGTCTTTAAGTGGGAAAATAACGACTATTAGTTGTCGAATCGACTTAGGAGCTATAGAGCCAGTAAGTAATAGTCTGATTTTTCAGACCATTGTACCAAATGGTCGTACGTTTTATGCTGCGCAAAGATTCAATCAGTTTAATTTTGGCCATTACAAGAAGTGTGTTATTGATGTACCGTAGACAAATGCTCATGTACCCTTTACAGCTCATTTTATGTATGTTATTACCAAAGATGAAAAAGCCAGTCAGTCACTCAATAGTGTCTGACAGTGAAGTCTAGCAAGTAAACGGGTTTCCTTGCATAATTTGAATATTAGGACACTGCTAACGTTTAAATTTCACAGATAGGACATACATGACATATTCATAATTCCTGCAAAGTTCTACAGAATTTGATGTTGGCTGCAAAGGGACATAGTATCTTTAAAGGCCTTCCAAGAAACAAAAGGTTTAATCATTAGTCATTAGTTTAATTAGTTATATTGTTTTGAATTTAGGGTTAGGGTTAGGGTTAGGGTTAATATACCGGTACCAGTTTTTAAGATGTCCGGTTAATGTACCATGTAGGGTTATATATAGATGTCCTGTTAATACAACAAGTTGGTATATATATATATATATATATATACATCCATGCAAAAATGTTAAATGCTGTAAGTCTTGCAAATAATAAATTCTGTATTAAAATGCTTCAATCAATATGTGTCAGAATCAAGAATGCACAATAAAATACATCAAAGAAATCACTAATAATAATTCCTAATTCAAACAAATTATAAGCTATAAAATGAAACGATGAAGCATAAATACTGAACAGAATAATTTCTAAAATACTTTATGCTACCAGAAATTAAAAATACTGCAAAGGGGATTTTTCTGCTACAAGTGTTCATATGGTTTCAACTCACCCCACTAACAAGGTTAGCAGTTGTACCCTGGTACAGGTCTGAAGTTGAGTCAGTCAGCTCAGCAGAGAATGTACCAGCGATCACCAGTGATCCAACAATTGTTACTGATGCATTACCTGCAATAAGAATTTCAACAATGCTACCAACTATTTCTAATGAAAATATTTGTTTTCAAAATTAAACTTATGTGAATAGCAGTAATGAAAGAACCTAGCCACCTGATACATATCCCCTTAAGTGATGTAGGTAGCCTATATCAAGTGAAGGAGTTCAAGTGTTGAACAGTGATTTGGAACAATGGCTATCCTTCTTTCCTGAATCAGGAAGAGGCATCTTCATTGTGAAGTTATGCCCATTGGATGTATTTTATACCCAATTCTACGATGGAACAGGCATTCATATGAACCAAAATCTTACATTTGAAAATTCATTGATTCATTTACGAGTGTTCAAAATCTTGGTGAAGGAGTTGAAGATAATATCTCTAAAGATAATTCGGCTAGCAATTTTCTTCCAAATAAAAGTTGATACAACTACAAAACATCATATTTTGTTCATCTACATCGACACGTACTTCACTCTCTTGTGATAAGACATGGAATAACTTGATAAATGTCAAACACTTTCATCTAGACTTACCAATCACTGTTACATCAAAACTGCAAGTGTCAGTATTTCCTGCATCATCAGTAGATATGTAGGTTACATTGGTAGTTCCAACAGGGAAAGAATTTCCTGAATTATAATCTGATGTCAAAGTCTGGAAGCCAGAGTTATCTGAAGCAGTAGGTTCTGCCCAGATAGCGGTTCCTGTAGACTTTCCACTGTCAGCATTCACATAAATTGAGCTTGGACATCCTGATATTACTGGCCTTTCTTTATCTGTAATAGTAAGAAAAGATTTTTTTAACAAGGAAATGAAGCAATAATTGCTGGTGAGGCGACAGCTCTAGTGAGCCAGAAAATACATGTATGTACCATGAATAAAACTTGAAGAGACAACCTTGTACTTAGAGCTCCTTTTTGTTTTATTTGATAGCAACATTATCATTATTCTGTGTAAGGCAATTTCACAATTCATAAACCTGTTCTGAATCATAAAAAGATTCAGCTTTCATTTGTCGAAAAATCTTTGATAAAACGTAACAAATTTGGGCCGAACAAACCATCTACCTTAACAGCGCTCAAAAGATTAAACACCTTGAATACATATCTGTCTCAACAGAATTGTTTTTTTTTTTTTTTTTCATTCACACTTACCAATGACAGTCACAACAACCATGCAAGTTTCACTGTTTCCTGTGACATCTGTAGATGTGTACGTCACAGTGGTAGAGCCAATAGGGAGCGGATACCCGGTATAATAATCCGACGTCAGAGTCTGTACTCCGGAGTTGTCTGAAGCTGTAGGTTCTATCCAATTTGCAGTCCATGAAGCCACACCACTGTCCGTATTCACAGAGAGTGAGCTTGGACACCCAGATATTACAGGCCTTTCGTTATCTATGGTAAAAGAAGACAAACATATCCAAATGTTATATACAACCTTTATATTAGGTACAAACAATCTGAGTGTTCAAAGGGTAACGCAATTTGACTTTATAAAGTAATGTATAACAGTGCGAATGGAGACATTGGAAGGAATATGGACAATACTTTGAAGAGTTATTGACGTGAATTGTTCCAAGGAATGATGCAGAACACCTTTTTGTCATAAAAAATAAATATAATAAGGGTCTGCATCATTACTTGGAAACCAAGTTATATTAAAACAGTTTACCAATATCAGTTCCTATACAACCTGGAGCCCCTTTTCACTCCATCTTACAATACTTGGATTGCATGATCCATGAAGGTCAGGATAAGTATGTGTACAAGCAGAGACAAGAAAGTGAAAAGTATGATCCCTAGCCTGCCGTAATAACTTTGCATAGCATAGTCTTTCATGATTTCAACTCTGCATTATGAAATTCCATAAAGCATCAAGAACTCACCATGCACTGCTATATCAAAGGTACAAGTCATGACTGAGTTCCCTGAGCTATCTGTGGCTGTGTAAGTCACCCGAGTGCTTCCGATAGGGAAGGCATCCCCAGAGTTGTAGTCAGAGGTCAGAGACACAGAGCCAGAGTTATCCGAGGCCGTAGGTGGTGTCCAACTGACCACTGCAGTGGCTAATCCGCTATCGGTATTGACAGATTGGGAAGGTGGACAACTGCTGATCATGGGATCTTGCATATCTAAAAGGAAGGGGAATAGAATACACAGCATTTTTTAGGCAAATATGTGAATTCCAAATATTAAGTACATGGACAGCCTCACAGTAATACCAAGAAAAGTAGTCTTTATAAATGGCTGCTGGTTTTTCTTATGCAGAGATGATTAACTATGTCACCTTTAACCCTATTTTGTTTCTCCCAACATTCTTTTACAACTCTAGTTTCCTTTTATTCACTTGACTTAATTCCTTGAGAATTCCTTTCTCTAGAAGCAGACTAAAACCTTGTTCACACATGGAGAAAGTCATCTAAAAATGCTACAGTAAAACTCTGCATGTGAACAAATGGCAAGAGGCAATATTGTCAGGGGTAAAGCATACCCCTGTCCAGATAGCAATACCAATAGTACACACATTTCTATTGCTTTTGACTAAGACGATGGACCCTATGTCCACTCATTGATCGCTGTGTTCTAAAATATAGAAATGTAGAGTATAGAATATAGAAAAATGGAGAAAATATAGAAATATCTCATTTATTTTTGTCATGGTTCTTTTCTTAACAGTTTATTGCCCTATGTCTGAATGGGCCTAACATCTGAACCTAAATGCGGCCACAAAGGTCTCCATTTACCTGTAACAGTCACAAGAAAGAAACAGCTTGCTTGGTTCCCAGACGAATCTGTCGCATTGGCCATCACATTGACTTGACCAATGCTATAATCTCCAGGAGAATGTGAAGTGGTGACCGTCACATCGCCAGAGAGGTCTGTGGCTGAAGGTTCTACCCATGCTAGGGTCATGCTTGCTTGTCCAGCAGCCAGAGTGGCGGAGACATCATCTGGACACGTGATGGTGGGTGCAGTGGTATCTAATAATGCAAATCAAATATTTTAATCAAGTAATGAAACTTCTATACAGTATACAGCAGGTCTTTTAAAAAGTTGACCTACAGATTTCTTACTTTTCCACTTTTAGTAAACATTTGGGATTCCTCATTGATGTAAGAACAGTGACCTCCTTCTCCTTAAATTTCTTTTTTTGAATAAAATTCTAATTTGACTTTTGTCTTGGGAGGG
The DNA here is from genome assembly GCA_037976565.1 of Mesocentrotus franciscanus. Lineage (NCBI taxonomy): Eukaryota > Metazoa > Echinodermata > Echinoidea > Camarodonta > Strongylocentrotidae > Mesocentrotus > Mesocentrotus franciscanus. Next base: position 11,137,247 of record CP137668.1, read on the forward strand.
TGAGAAAGTGGGAATTTGTTTTATGTTTTTTTTTTTTTTTGGTCATCATGCTGTAGGATTTCATCATAAGTATACAGACTATAATTTAGGAATATTGATGCATTTATAAGCTGGGGGTATCATATTGAAACAGTGACAAGTTTCTGATAATTGCTGCTTCTCCACTGGCTGTATGGGAAGGTTTACTACGGGTAAAGTGAAATTCAGGCAACAAAAATTCTGTCACATTGTGGTATAATATGGAGGAAAAAAACTCTCAACTGAAACACATGTTGTATTTGTTGGCCTCAAGTCAATCCAGATTTTTCATAAGTGAAATCTTTGATATCAGAAGGAAAAAAAAAATTGATTTAAATTCTTGTTAAGTTATAATTGATTGATATTTTATTTTACCCGACTCCTTTAAAAAAAGCAAGAATATACTTGTGGGTAAGCACCGATGGGGACATATATGGCTGTATTTATCAGAGGGACTTGATGAGAATTGCATTACAAAAGGGCACAAGCACATCAACTTGGTTTTGAACCTATGAATACTTAACAGTTATACTAAACGGATATGCCTGTAAATGGATGAATCAAGTATGAGCATGCATGTCCAACCCACCAGTCAAGGTGACCACGAAAGTGCACTCCGCCTTGTTGCCGGAAGAATCCATGGCTATCACAGTGACTGTGTTTGTCCCAAGGACAACATCTGATGCAGAAGGACTACTGGTGAGATTAGCTATCGTCTCTGAGTTATCGGTAGCTGTGGCATCCCATGTGACTGGGTCTGCTGCCAGTTCAGTTGTGATGTCTGCTGGGCACAAAACCACTGGATTCTCCAAATCTGGACAAAATACACACATTGTTCAATAGGGTTTCTTCACACAAGAGGCAGCAAGCTCAAATATGCCTTACAGAATGAAAACAGTTGTGCTTGTGTAAGAATTGCAATGTCTACATGGGAGTGAAACAAATTTGGTGCCAAACATAATGTACATCTCATTTGATTTTTCCTGCAGGAAATTTGTGAATATGTCAATATGTAGCTATCAAGATTGAAAATGTAATGATAAGACATCAGCCGAGTAAGATTTGGGCTTGGTAAATGAGGTCTCCCTAACATGATAAAATATCACAGAATACAATACTTCATTCCATGAAAAGGAAATGGATATTGATGCATCCATATTTAATTAGAGAATTTTAAAAAAATGTGCTGGGTAAAATTTGTATTTATTAATTTCTAATACTTACATAATATTGAATGGTCTTGAAAGGGATACAAGGTTATATCGCACAAGCAGATTAGCATATTTCATGTGTATGTATGACAAGTGATATATTGTCAATGTGAGTGTGATATATACTAATGAAAAGCTATTCAATAATATTGACTGTATGAAACCCATTACCTAAATTTCTACCATCACATGTTTTTGTATGAACTTGCACCTCTCAATCACTAAGAATTAAAAGCCATTCAATAATATTGACTGTATGAAACCCATTACCTAAATTTCTACCATCACATGTTTTTGTATTAACTTGTGCCTCTCAATCACAGGTAAAACAATTTTTGTCTATTACCCAAGCATTTTGCACTGCATGCCTGTATACATCTATTTATTCTTTGGGTATTTAAAAGCATATTCACCCCAAACCATGAGATATTGAAATAAAATTGCATTGTCATCTGGGACCCAGATAATTGGGTACTTTTGCTCAAAGAACAAGATACACTGATTTTCCTGGACAACTTGGACAAACCCTTTATACAAATAAAAATACAATACATGGTGTGAAATATGAGGAACCACTGTAATATTAAATGTAAAACTCTAAAAATCTGACAAGACAGACAAGACTTAGCACTTGAAAACATAACAGGATTCATGTATGAGGTACATTAAAATGTACACTCAGGCAAGCTATAATTTTCATATGTAAAAGCCTACTAGCAAATATGCCATACCCATGGTGTACTTTGATGATCTAAAAGATTTAACATTGAAGCCATGAACCTCACCTTGAACATTCACCCAGAAAGTACACTGGGCCTCATTGCCAGACCCGTCCACTGCTGTGCCAGTGACCGTCTGGATCCCTATGGGCAAGAAGCCTGATGAGATGTCTGTCTGGGCAGTCGCTTGGCCTGTGTTGTCCGACGCAAATGGGCCAACCCATGTGACGATAGCTGAAGATGCGCCCACATCGGTTGCAACTGTGATGTTGTCTGGGCATGTGATTGATGGTGCTTCTTCGTCTGTATGAAAATTAATCAGATTGAATTTTGAATGCCATTCAAAAAGATTATTCCCATGCCACATTATTTGTCGAAAGGGGCAATAGCCATACAAATGGTAGAACAGTAGTTTTATTGTGGCCAATTAACCTGATGACTAGTGGATTCTCCAATTCCCGTCTATAGACTTAATACATGTACATGGCCCACATCATGCTGCAGTAAGCATACCTACTTGATGCTTGTTGCCCATTGTTTGTGCCAAGTGGTACAGCAATGAACATGCTGACTGAAAACATAGCCTTGCTAGGAGTTAAAAGCTGGATCTGCATTTGGTAAAAATAAATATGAGATTCAACAATAGCTAAGAAGAAAGATATTCTTCCTATATAACACAAAATATTTTCAGAACAGACAAAAATTAAATGTACTTACCAACGATTTGGACTGTAAAGTTGCATGATGCTGTGTTTTCTGATGAATCTGTTGCCATGGCGACCACAGTGAGAGTACCCAAGGAAAGCATGCCTGGTTCGGGTGATGATGTAATGATGGGGGGATCCCCTGAATTATCTGCAGCAGTGACTTGCCACGTGACAGTGGCAGATGAGCTACCCAGGTCAGTGGCTTGGATTATGCTGGCAGGGCATGTGATGACAGGCAGTTCAGAATCTAAAAAAAAGACAAAATAGCATAGCCCAACAGTGAAGTTACATAAGCTTATATTCATAGAGGTGGGCTTAGTTGAACCACCCAGTTTAAAAACTCACTTCTGGAGTGCCAAGTTTTAAACTTTAAACTTTAAACTTTAAACTTTACTTTAAACTTTAAACTTTACCCAGTGTATTTACTCCCATGTTCATTAAAAACAATGCCGTCCACTCATATCCCACCAGACAAATTGATCATTTTCACCTTTTCCGCGTCCGCACTGCATTTGCACTCAAAACAATAATCCACTCAGGACCAACATTTTGGAACGCGCTGAACAAGGAGATAATAGAATCCCGTCGTTGAATTGTTTCAAGCGCAAGCTTAAACAGTCCCTTTTAAATTCATATAACCCACATTGTAACCATATTACTTATGATATTCTGCATTGAACATTCCATGAATATTGTCGCCTCGGTATGATTGCATATTATGATCTTGTATATTAGTATAATGATTGTTCATGTCTACTGCCTCGCTCGAATGACCTTGACCAATGACCTCGTTCAATAACCTCAATTATATTTTAAAGTGACTAACGTGACACCTCGTTGGTAACAAATCAATTTGTTTGCTAATTTTGCTTGTTTTAACTTTGTATATCATCCTATGTTAAGGCCTTCTTGCCCACCTATTATTATTGTTTCGTCCTTCACCATTGCAACCACTTCAATAAAATATTAGTTTTATTCAGGGGAACCTATAATCTACAAGCTGAGCTTTTAATAGGTTCCCACATTTCACCTTGTATAACCTACTATTCAATACAATTAATTTCGACGTCTTTACAAAGATTTGATTATATAATGTGTTACTTCTAGTATACCTCATTATGTTCTAATCTTGTCAATTATGTAAACTCTTTTTGTGAAATGTGAAATAAACTTGAAACTTGAAACTCTCTATGCCTTTCAAATCACATTAGTTCTGTTACAAAATGAATCCAGCCATTAATGAGATATTCATATGACATTTGGCACTCCATAAATCAGTAGACAAAGTCTGGGTTAGTATGCTTTCATGAATACCAACATTTTAGTTTATTACTGCTGTCTTCCCATTCTTCATCAGGGAATAGTTTGTGTAAAATGTCACATTTATGTGAGATGGGATCATGCTCTTCATATATTAAAATATTAATTTAGTACCAAAGTCTTTAATCAAAAAGCAATATTTTTCATAAGTTTTTCACACAAAAAAAGTAAAAACAAACTATACATTTCATTATGCATGGGCCTGTGGGCAAATGGTGAAGTGCAGCCAAAAAGAAAAAACAATTTTACTATTTACTCACTCCTACATGAAAATTTGTATGATACCAACAAAGGGTAACAGACAATGAGAAACATAACATAACAAGACAACTCACCGAATACAATAACATTGAACGAGCACTGTCCCATATTGCCACTTTGATCAAAAGCTGCGACTGCGACAGTGTGGGTACCAATCGCAAAGCTTTCCCCAGAAGACGGTGATGATGAAAGACTAGATACTGAGCCAGAATTATCTTGGGCCAAGACTGTCCAGGTGACAATGGATGAGGGACTGCCCACATCCGTGCTAACTTCAATTGTGGCAGGACATTCCACTGTTGGTGCCTCATTATCTGCACATAAAAACAAGCTTGTTGGTGTTTTTTTTTTTTTTTTTAAATTAAAGAACAGCTTTAGAAAAGAAAATGCATCGCAACACTTTTACAAATATTTAACTAAACTGATAAGAGTAAAGATAAGTAACTAGAAAAGCATTTGCCAGTATATATGCTTGGCAAGTAACTTAGAAAAAGGAAGGACATTTTTTAAACACACTAAAACATACTGTGAAGAAAATTTAATATGTACAGGGACTAATTGAAACAACACAATAAATCTCACCAATCATAGAATGAACAATGCCCTTTGATTACTGTTCATAATGAAAATCACTATCTTCTCTTAGTTTAAAACCAAGTGTAGATTAGCTTGAGAATTTTTGTTGTCATCTGATATCCGACTCAACAAAGAAATCTGTGCCATCACAAATGCAACTGCAGTTGTTATATGATATATTATAACAATTAAAATCTGTTCATTGAAACGTAAGATAATTAAATTATTTTCAGTACACCCCCAAGGTTTCCAACATGGCTCTTCATTATCCCCATACCATTTGTTTGGAGCTAGAATGGCTTTAACTAGGAAAAGGAACTGCATTTGTTACAGTATATTAGTAAATGCCCATCTGGATCCAAACAGACGATATAAACTCTGCATAAGTACCTTGAACCACAATATCAAAGGTGCACTGGCCTTCCAGGCCCGCAGGATCAACCACTGTCGCAGTGATCACATGACTGCCAATCTCAAACTGCCCTTCACTGGGATCTGTGTTGATGCTTGATATGGTTCCAGAGTTGTCTGTGCCTCGAGGGCTGCTCCAGGATATGGTGGCATAGGCCTGTCCTACATCCGTGTTCCTAGTGATGTCCTCAGGGCAGATGGCAACAGGTGCCACAACGTCTATTGAAGGATGACAAAAAATGCAGTTTTCCATAATACAAATAATTATTAATTTGAAACATGATCATTATCTTAAGTAATATGCAATAAAGGATCACCCACTCAAATTTCTCTGTCCCAAAATAAAAGTAGAAACAGACATTCACATATGAAAATACACCTGTACAAAAGAAAGTCTTGACCCATAAAAGACTAAGCCAGAGAAGATAACTCAGGCTAGAGTCAGATGCAAAATCAAATCATATCCAACAGGTCGAACCTAGAGATTTTTACAACAGCTCATCAAATTTCTAGATGGAAAAAGAGAAGCTCATGCAACCTTAGAGAAAGAAAAAAAAATGAAATTTCACAAAGTTGTTCATAAGGAATTAACTACATTTCATGTCATCTCTATGATATACTCCAAGCTCAGTTCTGATCGATCAATTCATGAAGTAGGGGAAAGCAAGTGTGCTTTATGCTTTTAAAAGTGATCCAGACAGTGCATAGTCTTTGAGATGTCACTTGGAGTTTTAGATTATGTGCCCCAATGTTTCACTTACTCTTGTCTCCCTGCAATCGAGTCTCTTATGTATCTTTCCCTAGTCTCTCTCTCTCTCTCTCTCTTCCTTTTTTGTGTGCTTGATTTAGATCCAATTTAAAGATAAAATTGAGGACTGGTCATGCAACTACATTGTGAGAGAAACAGTCACCTGAACTCATATGCAAAAAGGCTGATTGTGTAATTTATAAAGGTATAGGTGTATTTTCAAGTTTTGGAATGATCAGAATGAAAAGCAGTCGACCTAAGTCTTGTTGAAGGAAGCAAGCAAATGGGTACTCATATATATAAGCCTCCAGACAAATGTATTTTTCAAAACTTTTCGTCATTTCTTGTCATGTCTTGAATAATACCGTTATATTAACAGCAATCCTTTTCATGAGACATTTCAACTGACGTCAAAGAATGAGAAAAGTCAGGAATTCTATTTCATCCTTACCAGAGCTCCTCTTCTCATCAAACTTACCAACTACTGTTGCAACAAACACACACTCTGCTGTATTCCCCGAAGGGTCTGTGGCAGTGACCGTGATGTTGCGGCTTCCAATAGGCAACTGACCCGGAACAAAATCTGTTTCCACAATAACCTCTCCTGAATTATCCGTTGCCATTGGACTGGTCCAGGATATGATCCCAAAAGCTGCCCCAGCCTCTGTCTCTGCCGTGACATCATCGGGACAGACAAGGACAGGAGGTTCTTCATCTGAGTGATAGTAGCAAGGGGAAATGCACAGCAAATACAAATAATTCAAATACAAAAAATACACATGGAAAAATAAGATATCACAGAAGACAGAGACAGCAGCTGATACGTGTACATTAAAAATTTTGAGAGAAAATTACCTGCATGACTCCATGTGCCTAAGGCATAAGCCCCAGTTATTTGCTTTGTAAATTGCATAATTTGATTTTGAAATTTGAGTGCAGTTTTATCCATTCCATAATCCATATATGAATATGATATAAATTATATTGATACAGATCTAGCCCTTCTAGCCTCTAGGAGTAGACTAGTTAAGTCTAGCCTAGCTCTAGGCTCTACTGCTCTAGCCAGTCTAGGCCTAGGCCTGGGGGTCACTCGCATACCAAAGTGGTATGCGTGCTTGTCACAGCACCTCAAAAATGGACCCTTAATGGCGTAATCAGTGTAGAAAATTTCGCCCTTATTGGCGTACGGTTCTGTAAAGCTCACCCCTAAATGGCGTAAGAAACTAAAATGGACCCCTAAACGGCGTAAACTCTAAAATGGACCCCTAAATGGCGTAAACTCTAAAAACAACCCCATAAATTGTGCAACACACCTACACAGTAATTAAGAAAGAATCCCAGGGGAAAGAGTTCCATATGTGCCCCATGAAATTTACATGAAACATAATTTATTTCAATTTTGGCCTTTCATAATTAAAATCTTGCATATATCGGAATACATACAGTTTACTTTACTGGGCCCCTTAATCCCCATTTTCACCAAGCTAATAGTGTAATGTTAATTTTCACACTGAGGCATACAGGCATTATAGATACACACTGGAAGCTATGATGGTTCTTCATTCAAAGTTTATTAATGCAGCTAATAAACTAACATATGGCTCAGTAAAAAGTGCTTAGTTTCAATTTTGAATTAGAAATTTCAAATTAAAAACTGACTCTATTGCAAACATACACAATAAGATTACTATGGCCGGCAGTGTTGTACCCCTATTACTCGGCTATACTGCGGGCTACACTGGTACCTACACAGAAGTAACAGAGCCCCGCATAGAGACTAGAAAACTCAAGGAAATATATCTCTTTGGAGGAACTAATTTTAAAGAGACATGAGTAGTATAGACCCTACACGCAAATAAATGTCGGCGCTGGCATGGCCGAAAAGTGACCCTAAACGTCGAACTTGAAGTTGAAAAAAGATACCCTAAACGTCGAAACTTAACCTGAAAAGCACCTTTTCTAAAAACGTCGACGACGCCACAAGGCCAAAAACGACCCTTTTTCAACATTTTTTATGACGAGCACGCATACCACTTAAGTATGCGAGTGACCCCCAACCCCCAAGGGGGGGGGCCTAGGCTCGCTCTAGAGTCTAGGGCTAGCGCTAGGCTCTAGGTAGGACAATGTTAATGACAATCAATCATCAATCTTCAATGATAGTAGACCGAAAGCTTCAGTCTCTGATATCGACGGTTGTTCCGCTGAGATTGCATCTGGCTCCTCTGACCGCCTCTATACATAGACTGAAGTACGTCAATGGAGTAGTGTGGGGAACGAATGGTTCAGTTCGGCCGGACCGCGATGAATGAGATATGCAACGAGTTTTTCAGTCTTTACGTCTTCATATATCCACTTTGGCTGCAATTTTACACTGAATTTTATTAAAAATTAAAAATAACACAGAAATATCTACTTTGACTTACGATAGCTTGCTCATTTAGATCCTATATTAATGATTAATCCGAGAAAGTCTTGTAGTCAACAAGATTTGTTGTCAGCCATCTTGGTTTAAGTTGATGAATATTCATTTTTCTTTTCGAACGTCCAATAGCTACGTATGAGTCAGCCCGGCTTGAGCCGGTGATGTTTGAATATTCATAAGCCCAATATCAAACACGTGCTCTGATTGGCCATTGGGCTTGTTTTGGTCGGTTGACCCGAAATATATCGGGCGGGTCATGTCATAGATTACCAGTTCGAATGCATGAACGTACCGTTTCCTTGGTTCTGAGATAAAAATTGGATAACTCATATACGTAAGTCTGTAAATTTCGCATTTAGAAATAAGTCATAAAAAAATTGATAACTGTACATAGGAGAAAAATAGACATAGAGTCTAGTATTTTTGTATCTTATTTATAAATCAGAAAATTAGATCTAAATAAAGAAAATCGTGGGAGAAAGTTTTTGAGACCAAAGCGGGCCACAATCAGCTCAATCTCTCCCCGTGGTGCGAGCCGTATGGGGTACCGTCTGTGTATGGGGAATGTCAACAAATGTCAGTTTTATTAAAGAATGACCCATACCAGACGGTTATTTCTGTCTACAATCATAGTTGACTTTTTGGCCTTTTAGAAAAAGTGCGTAGAACTAAAGTTAGCTTTTAAAATTGATCTAGACCTACGTAGCTGGTCCCTCAAAATGGTTACATTCCTAATCATTAATAATATAATAGCTAATATATAGCTACATGACACCCGTCGCTACCAGTACCACCAGTACCACTAACTCCGGGGAGCTCCGGCGTCGGCGTCGGAGCTCCCCGGAGTTACAGTACCACCAGTACCACGCACTACCAGTCTGTCACGTCGCGTTGGCGATCGCTTGTCCCGGCCCTGCCCCAGTCCCGGCCCAGCGCGTGCCTTGAGACTATGCATAATGCAGCATGTCATGTGGCAGTTTCGGTCACCGTCCAGTAACTTAGTTTTACATATTAGTACAGTAAATAAAATATTTAAAAACAGTTACAATTTTTGAAGGATAAATTCCTTTATATTATATTTTACTTTACCCTTCGAGTGACAGTGGATCAGCCTAATAACAAAAGTAAAACTGCAAGAAAATGGAAGAAGATTCGGCTTCTCAGCTCCGCATAGACAGTAAGTACATGCATGCAGCTAGCATGCAGACAACTTGACTTTTGTTTTGTAATATTCTTTATTGTATTCACTCAATAAATAATATTAATTCATACAAATTGTAATATATAACATATTGAAACCAATTACAGAGTACAAAATACAGTAATCTCAATTATATTGAATGAATTAATATTGTTATAACCCCCTCTATATTTTGTTCTGCAGTACTAGTATCCCTATTACATATTATAATTTATAACATATTGGAACAAAATACAGACTACAATCAACTTAGTTATATCGAATGAATAAAGTTTGTTATATCCCCTACCCCCGTTAAAAACAAAACCAACAACAACAAACACAAAACAAAAACAGAAAACAAAACAAACAACAAAAAAACAAACAAACAAACAAACAAACAAACAAAAAAAAAAAAAAAAAAACGATACAAGAAGACGTGGGCAGTCTATGGCAGTCGAGACCGGTCAATCACACACAGCTGTGAACCGGGCAGCCCCCTTTCCTCATCCCTTGCATTTTCTTGCATATTATCCATGTTTACCTTGAGATGTTCCCATTTTTATAGTGGAGCGTCAACGTATTTCGTTCAGTAGCACTCTTTCTTTCTTCCTGTTTACTTTTGAATATTTTCTCTCTTATTTCTTCAATACTTGGAGGCTTCTTTTTTCCCTACTAATAAATATCAAATATTTAATTAATAAAACCACGTGATTAATCATTTGCCTATCTTCGGTTATTTCGTCTAATCCAATGTGAACTTCCTTCCAGCTCATATCTTTAAGGATTGGAATATCCAAACTATCACTACATTGATCCCATAATTTTCTCACCATTTCGCATTCAAAAAATATGTGCCTATATGTTTCCTCTTCTTTTCCACAAAATGAGCATTTATCACTTAATATGAATTGAAACCTGTATAAATAACGATTGACATAAACAATTTTATAAAGCAATTTGAATTGAAATTCTCTTAGTTTATTATCTAAAGTACTAATTCTTGGTCGGAAAAAAACCTTTTCAATTTCTTTAACCGACAGATTGTATGATGAATGTAAATTCTGAAAACTGACAGGGACGTCTTGCATTTTTGTATGCATGCCCTGTACAGATTTTTCGAACAAACCGATTCAAATTGGAATGTTTTTTTTGTGAACATAAATTCTATTTTTAGATCATGAAATGAAATTTGCCTCTTTGTTAATTCGATTTTCCATTCCTTAGGTATATTACCATAGATTTCTTTAAGCATTGATATTTCCTCTTCCTCTAGTCCCATACATCTGAAATAAGTTTCCGACTTTAATGTTCCTTTTCCATCTATAATATGGTACAATCTATAAGTATTTTTAAGAAAAGATTTTCATTGAAGTATGTTTTTCCACTATTGTGTATAAACCTATTATTTAAAAAATTTCATTCCCTTTGTGAGTTGTATCTTTTTAATAAAATCATTCATATCTAACCAAATGTTTATTAAATCCCGATAGTATTTTGGTAATTGTATATCGATCTTGTTAGGTAAATAGTTACAGTAAAAAATAAGATTTCCTCCGAAAGGTCTCATTAAAAATTTGAAATAATTTTTCCATTTAACTCTCTGGTTTCCTGTTACAAGTCTTTTAATCCACATCACTTTTGTACTTTCACAAAAAGTTGAAAGTTGAGCATTTTTAATCCTCCTTGCTTGTAATCAAAATACATCGTACTTTTTTTAATTTTGTCTTTACCTCGCCATAGAAAATTAAAACAGATCTCATCAATTTCTTTTATAACCCATTCAGGCACTGGAGTCAAAGAGCTTACATAGATTAGTTTTGAATATGCGTATGTTTTCAGTAAATGAATTTTCCTATCAAAGTTAGATCTCTTTGTTTCCACCAATTTAACAATTTCTTTATTTTGCTTAATATTTCTTTGTAATTCATCTCTTCCGCCACATTGGGATCTAATGTAAAATATATACCGAGTATTTTTAAAATGTGTGCCTCCTTTCCAAAAGGATACACATTCGCAGAGCCAACAGAAGATCCTAAGGGTAAAATGAATGTTTTATTTCCATTAATCTTTAGTCCTGATATTTTCCTAAAATTTTCCATGATTACCTCTATTCTATTAATCGAGTTTATGTCTCGTACAAAAATTGACATGTCATCTGCATATAAGATCATCTTTATTTCTGTTTCTCCAAAACAAATACCTTTTACCAACTTATCATTTCTAATGCAGTGAGTTAAGCATTCTATGCATAAAATAAATAAATATGGAGATAACGGATCTCCTTGTCTTACACCCTTTGAACTTTAAAATATCCGGTTGATTTACCCCATTAAAAACACAACTTTGAGCATTGGTAAGTAAAATTGTAACCCATTCACAAAACATTGGCCCAAACCCGAAAGAAATGAGCACTTTCTGAAGAAAACTATGTGAAATCGAGTCGAAAGCTTTTTCATAATCTATTGCCAATAGGTACCCTGGTTTGTTAAAACAAGAAGTATGAAAAATCATATCATTGATTAATCTGATTGCATCACCGATGTTTCTATCTTTTAAATAACCTACTTGATCGACCGACACAATTTCATTCAAAGCTTTTTTTATTCTTTTAGAAAGTATTTTGGTAATAATCTTATAGTCTACGTTGAGTAAGGAGATAGGTCTATAATTACTAATGAATTTGGGGTCTTTACCATCCTTATGTATAAGCGTTATGATTGCTTGTTTTTGAGAAGGCGACAATTCCTTGAATTTCATGGTATCGTTAAATGCCTTAAGAACTAAGTCACCAACTACATGCCAGAATGTAATATAAAATTCTACATTTAATCCGTCATTTCCTGGGGATTTATTTAACTGCATTTCTTTTAAGATTTCAATACACTCTCCCTGGTTAATTTTTCCTTCACATAGCTTCCTCTGATTTTCTGTTAATTTGGGTAAGGTTTTGGGGAAAAATTAATATTTTCGCATAATCCTTCTTCTGATTTAGCATACAGTTTAGAATAAAATCTTCTAATTTCTTGTATGATATCTTTTTCATCATCAGTTATATTTCCATCTACTTGTAATTCTTTAATAGCACTTTTTTCTCTTTGAAATCTATTAGTTGCTTAAAATATGCCGTTTCTCTTTCTCCACTTTCAAACCATTGGGCTCGAGATCTGATTTTTACCCCTTCACTTATATAACCGTAAAGACTTTTCAATTCCCTTCTTTTCTTTTCCAAATCGTTAATCAAAGAATTGTCATTCACCTTCGCTGGTATTTGTAATTCTTCCTCTAACTTTGAAATTTCTTTTTCCAAACCAACAATCTTATCCTTTCTTTCTTTGGCTTTTTCTTACAGTATTTTCTTGTAAAACTTCGTATCTCCATTTTAACATAATCCCATAATATTCTATTATCTATTATCTCTTTGGATAGATTGAGTTTCAACCGTGTTATTTCTTCTTTCATACTTTTCACATAATCTGCATCGTTACATAAACTGTTATTAAATTTCCAATATCCTGCTTTTATTACAGGATTAGTAGAAGAATGTAGTTTAATAATCAGTTCTACTGCTGAGTGGTCCGGTGAAATTGAAGTTAATATTTTGCAGCTAAATACCATATCTTCTATGCTCTCCGAAATAACCCAGTAGTCCAATCTACTATGCATTTTAGGATTCTGTTGGTGATATGTAAATTGTTTCTTTAAATTATTTTTGACACGCCATATGTCTGTGGCATTATAGTCAATTAAAAACTTTTCAAATTCATAGCTAAGCTTAGACTGTTTTTTATTAACATTATGTCCACTGTAATCTAAATGTACATCTCTAACCATATTAAAATCCTCCAATAATGAGAGGTTTATTTTTGAATTCATCTTTTTCCAAAATATTTCTAACTTTGCCCAGAAACTCCAATTGTTCCAACTCTTTGCTCCCAACAGGGAAGTAAACATTTCCGAATATTACCTCCTTATTCTGCAGAAAACCAACTGCAAAAATGTATCTGCCATTTTCATCGATAACTGTGTGTCGTATCTTAATATTTACTCTACTATCAAATAGTATCATAACCCCTTTACCATGATTAGTACCGTGGCTGTATATACATTCGCCTTCCCACATCGAATTCCAAGTATTAACTATATCTTGTGTGCTAAAGGTTTCCTGTAAAAAATAATATTCCCACCTTTTTCTTTGCACCATTTGAAAATGCTTCTTCTTTTATTTTTCTCCCGAATACCTTTTACATTTAAGGATATCAAATTGCAGACGGAAATTTTAGTGTTACTCATCATGTGCGTGTTGAGTATATAATATAGGTGGATGAGAGATGGAAAGGTTGTTGCCCACATTCAAGCCATATAAAACTAACCAGATCAAAGGCTGCCACAAACTGTCCCCATTGAAAAAAAAGAAGAATACATTAAACATTTACATAACATATAACACACACAATAAAACCTATGTAGAAAAGACATGTCTACAAATAAAGTTGCACCTATTTCTCCTCCGCTCACAACCACCGCCTCACCCCCAGCTTCTATCCTTTCTAATACCTTCTTTATACAATCATTCCAATACCGGCTACATGCATGCGCTTCATTAAACCTAAACATCTTTGTATGCAGTAACCACTTCTGTAAATGAATGTCAATGAGCATCTCGGGCCCGAATTCACAAAGCAAGGCCCGAGCTCAGACCAAGGTCCGAGCCCAAACCCCCCTCTGCCCCGCCAAACCTCCCCCCGCTATTCACAAACCAGGTTTGTAAACAACAAAGGGAGGCCCGGCGAAACAAAAGGAGGTCCGAGGTCAAACCCGGTCCGAGCCCAAACCCCGCCTTGCGAATTCGGGCCTATGTGTTTGACCAGCACTATGAACTCTTTCCTTTTTCTCTATATGAAGAAACCAAAACAATCATTAAAACATCTAGTATGGAGTAACCAATTCTATAAATGAATGTCAATGCATGCGTGCACTTCATTAAACCTAAACATCTTAGACTAAACTATCCTATTCCATCCCGGGCATTCTTTAATCGTCTAAAGATTCATTAGACCTTGGCATTCTTTAATCGTCTAAAGAGTCATTAGACCTTGGTATGAAGTAACCACACCTATGAATGTATGTCACTATGCCTACTAGTACTTCGACCATCACAATGAACTCTTTTTTCTTCTTCTTTTAAATGAATATATTTAAATGGCAATATTTCTTCAAACTACTCAAGATTCCTATGAATCAAAAGACCAAACTGTACTATTCAATCCAGGACATTCTTTTTTTTTTCGTTTAAACATAAGACATGCTCTTAATATAAAAGAACTCAAGATTTCTATGGGTCAAAATACCAACCAATACTAATCAATCCCGGGCATTCTTTAATCGTCTAACCCTAAGACACGCCCTTAGTATAAAAGACCTTTATTCAACCGAAACAATCATTAGACACCTTGAATGAAGTAACCAAAAATACTGAATATCACTAGGCATGCTATAGTATTCAATTATTACAATGAACTCTTTTTTTTCCCCACTTAAATGGAGGAACCCCTGGCATATTTCTTCAAACTACACAAGATTCCTAGAGTTAAAATACCAAAACTTAACTATTCAATTCAATCCCGGGCATTCTTTAATTGTCTAAACATAATACATGCTCTTAATATAAAAGACATCAAGATTTCTATGGGTCAAGAGACCTAACTATGAATCCCGGTATTCTTTCATCGTCTAAGACACACCCTTAATATAAAAGATCTTTACAGACCAAAACAATCATTAGGCCTTTGTATGAAGTAACCAAATCTATGAATTTACATGTATGTCACTATTTATGCTAGTACTTCGACCATCACAATAAAACCTTTCTTTTCTTTCTTTTATTTTCCTTCATTTAAATGGAAAAACCCTTGGCAATAAATCTTCAAACCTGACTACTCAAGATTCCCGGGCATTCTTTAATTGTCTATACATGCTCTTAATATAAAAGATCTCAAGATTCCTGTGGGTCAAATTACCAACCAATACTAATCAATCCCAGGCATTCTTTAATCGTATAAACATAAAACTCTCTCTTAATACAGAAGACCTTCCTTAAACCAAAACAATCATTAGACATCTTGGATTACGTAACCAATTCTATAAATGGATGACAGTGTGCATAATGGTATTAACCAAAACATCCATTAGAAACCTTGTATGGCTTAACCTTTTCAGCAAAATGATAAATATAAAAGATCATGCTTGTATTCGAACCTCCTATTCTCGCCCCACCCCCCTCCATCAGAGTGAAATAACCCTTGGCAATATTTTTGTCATATTACCCAATGTTTCAAATAAGTCAGATACCATCGAAATGAACTGTGGTTTACTTCTTGCTTATCCTAAACAAAGCATAACATTGACACATCTCTTGCATTCATTAATAAACCGCTTTTTTCCTCTATATTCTAGGTATCCAAGAATATAATTATATTTGAAACATCTCATTGAAGTCTTTCTTTTATGTTTCCTAACTACCAAATATCCGTTAGAAAACTTGTATGGCATGACCTTTTCTGCAAAATAATAAAAACCAAGGTTCATACTTTTATTCGAACCTCATTTTTTTGTCTTCTTTTCTTTTCATCAGAATGAGTTAGCCCTTCGCAATATTATCTTCAAATTACTCAATGTTTCAAATGAGTCGGATACCACCGAAAAGAACTTTGGTCTTTTCTTACTTAACCATTACAAAGCATAACATTAACGCATCTCTTGCATTCATCAATGAACCATTTCTGCTCTACATACTAGTTAGCCCAAACATAATTATTTTGAACATCTCATTAAAATCTTTCCTTTTCTTAAAAGTTCTCTTCTTCACAACCTTTTCTGCAAAATAATGAATATCAAATTTCATGCTTGTATTCGAACCTAGGTATCCAAAAATCTAATTATATTTGAAACATCTCATTGAAGTCTTTCTTTTTATGTTTCCTAACTACCAAATATCTATTAGGAAACTTGTATGGCATGACCTTTTCCGCAAAATAATAAAGACCAAGGTTCATACTTTTATTCGAACCTCATTTTTTTTTTTTTTTTTTTTTTGTCTTCTTTTCTTTTCTTTTCATCAGAATGAATTAGCCTTTGGCAGTATTATCTTCAATTTACTCAATGTTTCAAATGAGTCGGATACCACCGAAAAGAACTTTGGTCTTTTCTTACTTAACCATTACAAAGCATGACATTAACGCATCTGTTGCATTCATCAATGAACCATTTCTGCTCTACATACTAGTTAGCCCAAATATAATTATTTTGAACATCTCATTAAAATCTTTCCTTTTCTTAAAAGTTCTCTTCTTCACTACCTTTTCTGCAAAATAATGAATATCAAATTTCATGCTTGTATTCGAACCTAGGTATCCAAAAATATAATTATATTTGAAACATCTCATTGAAGTCTTTCTTTTTATGTTTCCTAACTACCAAATATCTATTAGAAAACTTGGTATGGCATGACCTTTTCTGCAAAATAATAAAGACCACGGTTCATACTTTTATTCGAACCTCACTTTTTTTTCTTTTCTTTTCATCAGAATGAATTAGCCCTTGGCAATATTATCTTCAAATTACTCAATGTTTCAAATGAGTCGGATACCATCGAAAAGAATTTGTCTTTTCTTACTTATCCTTTACAAAGCATAACATTAACGCATCTCTTGCATTCATCAATGAACCATTCCTGCTTTATACTAGTTAACCAAAATATAATTATTTTGAACATCTCATTAAAGTCTTTCCTTTTCTTAACAGTTCTCTTCTTCCTAACCTTTTCTGCAAAATAATGAATATCAAAGTTCATGCTTGTGTTCGAACCAGGGTATCCAAAATTAAATTATATTTGAAACATCTCTTTGAAGTCTTTCTTTTTATGTTTCCTAACTACTCTGCTCGACATACTAGTTAGCCTAAATATGATTATTTTTTGAACATCTCATTAAAGTCTTTCCTTCCAAACATCCATTAGAAATCTTGTATGGCATAACCTTTTTTTTCTTTTTTTTTTTTGCAAAATAATAAAAACCAAAGTTCATACTTGTATTCGAACCTCACCTTTTCTTTCTTTCTTTTCTTTTCATCAGAATGAATTAGCCCTTGGCAATATTATCTTCAAATTACTAAATATTTCAAATGAGTCGGATACCATCGAAAAGATTTTTGGTCTTTTCTTACTTATCCATTACAAAGCATAACATTAACGCATCTCTTGCATTTATCAATAAACCATTTCTGCTCTACATACTATAGCCAAAATATAATTATTTTCGAACATCTCATTAAAGTCTTTCTTTTTCTTAAAAGTTTTCTTCTTCATAAATACCGAATGAGATATTTTGGTATTATTGTTGTTCTTTTTTTTCAAACGCATTGTTAAGTTCAGCTGCTTGCTTCTTCTTCTTCTCTTTTTCGTTTCCGTTTCAGATCATATTGGCTGCTCAAATATTTAATAATAGATTTCATTCATCTTGATGGCTGTTTTCCTTCTGTTTCCATCTCCATCCTCATTTCAGCTCACATTGGTTTTTGAAATAATCAATATGGAATTTTTACTTATCTTAAACGGTTATTCTCCCTCTGTTTCTTGTCTCCATGCTCCTTCCTGTCACCACTGACGTTGGTCGCTGCAATGATGTTTCCCTTGGTCGTTACATCCTTGTGTCCATCACCTCTATTGGCGCCTCCGCTCCTCTGATAGGATTTCCGTCTCATTCGTTTCCCTCTGTTCCATTGGCGCCTCCGCTCCTCTGATAGGATTTCACGTCTCATTCGTTTCCCTCTGTTCCTCTCGGTTTCGTAGAACATTTCCTTCAGCCTGCTCGGTCAGTTTCGTTTCCTCGTTTTCCTTGTTGTCCCGGACATTGATCGCTGCCGTTTGCCCCACCTTGACTTGAACTCCCATAGCGCTCTTCTCCAATTTGTTTATAAGTCTCTTCTGTTGTTCGATTGGAACTAGGACATGGTCTACGAAAAGCTTCGTTGGCTCCGCACGACCAAAAAACGCTAGTTTCCCTGCGCTCCGGGCTGCTTTTAGGGTAGGTACCTGCACCCTCCTTAGCTCCCTCACATGCTTAGGTAGGTCATCCGCCAAATAAATGTTGGAGCCTTTGAGAAGTTTGGCGTTTTTCTGCACCAAGAGTTTGTCCGCATATCGAGTAAATCGCGCTTTAATAGGGCGGGTCCCCACCCGCTGCAGCCACCCTGTGTACTCTCTGGTACTCAATTCGTTGTATAACATCGTCCTCCATTTTTAGTTTATCTTTGTACAATTTACTCAGCTCGCTGGAGAGATTTTCGTCCTTCACTTCTTTCAATCCCAAGATGACTAAATTCTCTCTAGCAACATACGTAGCTAATCTGTCGACTTCCTCTCGAAGTTCCTCTTCTTTTCGTTTAAAGTTTGTTTCCATGTCAGCCATTTTTACTTTTAGCTGGTCTGTTTCGTGGCTTTGAAACTCCAGCATAGCTCTAATGTCATTAAGGTCATTGTCCAACTCTTTAATTTTAGTAAATAACGAGCTTTCAAAGTTCTTGAATCGACTCTCGAACTTTTCCATTTGGGCATCTAAAAGTCTTCGTATCACTGGTATTAGAGCGCTTGTATCGGTTGGGCTGGGCGGCGTCTCACCGCGTGGCCTCTTGGCTGCTTTGGTTACTTTCGACATAACGCGGAAGATACGGAAGGGGGAGAGGCGGTGAAAAGAGCGTGCTTACTCGACGATGGTCATTGGTGCGAAGCTGATACAAATATTGCGATCGATAGCGCTAGCGATATACGCAGATTAGTCTTGTCAAAATGCACTTAGGTACCAAACGTAGACGTACAGACCTACCTACTACACTGTACTATATGAATATCATGCATGTCCTTCGGTTATTTGTTAAACATACACGCATGAAAGTCAGGCTAAATTTGGCGTCTGTTGCGCTTGATTTCTGATTGGTTGAAAGTAAAAGTGGACCTACGTTAAATTTGCCATCACTGATCACTATCATCACTCTCCGGCTTTTTGGCTAAGCATTCACCAAAATATCGTATTTCTACAAAACTTTGTACATACGTATTCACATGTTTGCAATATGTTTTGCTCTTTTTAAAAAGTACCCTTTTTTCAATTCCAAAACCAGTTACCAGTTACCATTTACCCGTACCTTTCCTATTGTATGTTTGTCTATTCACCATGTATTTCATCTTTTGCACAAGCTGTGCCTCACTATCAAAATTATGCGTACGCCAAGTCAAAACGAGCCTACGTTCGGCATTGGTTCAGACCTGGTTCAGCCTATGCGTTCGGCCCATAGAGTGGTGAAGTGTGACGTCATCAAAAATCTATTTTTGGAATTTCTCAATTTTTTTTCTTCATTTTCCGAAAGACCACCAAAAATAATGTCCAAATCTCGAAAAACCAATTGAATATGTTAAGTATTGGCTGAGATATGACCATCTGAATAAAAAGATTGCCTATGGGAACTCAGTGCTATATTGCTCTGGCTCCTAATGGTATCGGCCACGTACAGCCGGCCCAGGCCCGAACGACAGGGCAAATATCCCGAGGAATATGCTAATTCAAGAGATATTACCAAGAGCTATAGTATTACTCTCAATTATTTGTGCATAAGCGATGAAAGGAAAAAGGATGGCACTAAATATTAAGCAACCAAATAATATATGTAGGCCTACATGTCGTCGGCTGTCCGCAAGAATAATGTTAATTGGCACTAGGCCTACATAATGTATTGTCAATGGCAGTGCCGGGCCTTCTTGCCGGCAGCCGACGATGTACCTCGAGCTAGTCCAGCCTATGTAGTGGCAGATGCCAATTTTGCTTGTCAAATATTGTCAGGTCAAGCCGGGGTCAGTAGGGTCTCTGCCTTCGGTAAATGTCAGTTATGCTATCTGATTTCCCAGAATATGCTATACGGATAGCCTATACATGTATATATATATATATATATATATATATATATATATATGGATTTTGATTGTATGAACCCATTGAATAATAGCATATATAAACTGCTGCACGACCCAACATTTGGATAGAAAAAATACTAACAGACGATGGAAGAAATGCAGAAGAAATGTTAGAAAACTTGGATGACAATTCTTAGCGTACCTAAATTTTTCCTTATACTGTCTTTCTTCTTGTTAAATAAGTTCAAAAGGTCTCAAAATTGTCTCTGTCGGAAATTGAACCCGGGTCTTTCTTCGGCTGTGCCAGGCCTACGCTAAATCCCGCAAGGAGGAATAATTGTATAGATCACGGAGGCGGGTTGCGTGATATTCGGCTCCACACTTTTACGCAGCACAATACCGACAAACAGCCTCTCTCAAACCCCTCAGTAGTTAATACCTTCCTTTTACGGAAAAGGTAATATTGAACATTGTCTTGTCGCATACCACAACTAGCTAAATCCATGTTTGTTTCAGTAAGTTAAGTCACAAGAACGATGTGCGAAAATGCGAGGCAGAGAGACTATTGAAAATAGTGTAGAAAAAAATAACATCTACAGTATTACAAACCTGGAGTTTTTGTAGAAGGAGCAATCGTTGTTGGTGGTGTTTCAGTGACTGTTGTTGTTTTGACGTCAACAGAAACTGTTGATAGAAATAAAATATACAGTTATTATAGGGGCTTTACAGCAACATGAATTCATGACCGAGGTCAGAATGGACTCAGCTTCTAAGTTCTTCTTTTTCTTTTTCTTCTTCTTCTTCTTCTTCTTCTTCTTCTTCTTCATCATCACCATCATCATCATCATCACCTCCTTCTTCTCCTCCTCCTCCTATTCCTCTTCCTCCTTGTTATCCTCCTCGTCCTTCTCATCATCGTATATGTTTTTGAATGCTTTTTTTATATAATTGTATATATGATGTAAACTCGCATTTTTAGTCTTTGGACTTTTTGACGAGATTGAATAAAACCTAATTTGAATTGAATCTTCCACCTCCACCTCCTCGTCATCGACGTCCTCTTCCTTCTTACTGTTTCTCATTCTCTCTCACCCGTCTCTCTCTCTCTCTTACATACAGACAGTATTTAATATAAATCCTAAACAATGTAATGTGTACATTGTCCAGTATTGGATTCATTTATAGCCCCTCTAAAGTGTGTAGGAGCCCCAAAATGTGTTTGAAGACAAATATTGATAAAATAATACATAATTTGGGTTTTCTGTTGTACTCTGAGAACCTAAATTTTGTATTCTTTCATCAATGTTCGACTTCAAACACATTTGTTTTGAAAATCCTTGCAGAAATGTGTCTTAAATGACATTCTCTTTCACATTATAATACAATTGAAGTGAAATTATGCCATCAAATTTTGGGGGCTCCCAACACTTCAAGAGTAGAACAGGCACATGCTCACAATGCATGGGTCATTTAAAAAAAGAAAAAGAAAAAAATGAGTTTCTTACCCTCTGTCACCGAAAGTGTCGTCGAATCGACCCCGAGGGTGGTGAGGTCGCCATTGTCCTCGGCAATCTGAATGATCTGCTTAATGGAGACCTCGACCTGTCCTCTGACCGAGTTGATCTGATCATCGATGCTCCCAACACCCGATGATGGCGTCATCGAACCCGTGACTGCCGGGTTTTGCGTCGGCGCTGTCGGCGCTCGTATCAGGTTGATGGTGAAGTTCACGATGACACTTCCCTGACTGTGAAAATATCAAATCAATTTTGTTCTTTAAAATTTGCCCCGTAATGAAATCCACCAGCTGAAATTAGTAAACGCCTGTGTTTTGTTATTCTATCCCCATCTCTCTCTATATGTTTAGCTATCTCTCTTCAGTCTCTCTCTGTCTCTCTCTCTGTCTCTCTCTGTCTCTCTATCCCCCCCCCCTCACTCTCTCTCTCTTTCTTGCCTAGTAGTTTATTATCGCAACCCCGCCTTTTCCCCCATTTCATTTCTCTCCAATAACGGTCTCAATTTTGTTTATCCTTCTTTGCTAACAGAAGCGTGGTAGGCCAAATTAGAAAATATATATCTACTTACGAATCATCTTCACGGTGGGGAGGGGGGGGGGCATTGAAAGCAATCACGATCTAGGATACGACATGGAACAATTGCCCCGAATTCATCCTCTACAGTGCATAATAACTTCTGACTTACGTGAATCCGTTGACAACTGTACCATTGTAGATGTCCCTTAGATCACTGTTCAAAAACACTGCATCCATCTATACCAATGATTAAAAAAAAAATGAAAGTTAAAGAGATGAGAGGAGAGAGAAAAAGAGAGAGAGAGAGAGAGAGGGGCGGGCGGAGAGAAACAAGACAAGTGACAGGGGAGGGCGTAACTAGATCTCAATATTACGATGGTTTGTTACTCCTGCTATTTGACATCTAATGCGAAACTGAATTGTAGCTTGTTTAATCCGAACATTTTAATGCGTTTATGTATAAAGTGTTTTCCAACCTTCAAAATAGCATACCTTGGGATTAAAAAATGCAAATTAAAGAGCATTATTTCAAGATAAGAGCCTGCTCTCAGGAATTTTACGTGTTGAATAGGTCATAGCCAGTGGCGTACTCATACCTTACTGGGGGTAAGGCAGGGCGCGCTCCCCTCCCTCAATCAAATGGAGGGAAATTATAGAGGGAGAGAGAGAGGGAGAGAAAGAGAGGGGAGAGAAAGAGAGGGGGGGGGACGCATTGATCAAAGAAGAAAACATGACCCCTTTCCACACTCTCCCCTCGATTGGATATAGCCTTGCTGCTCTCTCACACCGCAGTATACATGCACTGTTCACGCGCTGTCACGCACCGGCACTCGTCGTCACGAATTAGTTGCGCCAAGGTTCACGAATTGTTCTTGAATGAGGTCCTAAAATTAGGTTTGTGGCAGATTATTAAAAAGTTCCAATGTCTGACATGCACTATTTCATCTACTGCAGCGCACCCCACAAAGTACCACTTCAAGCACGACCAATGTCCCTCGTTAGTGTGTGGAATTTGAACCCGGAACCTTTGGCACCCCCCTACTCTCACTTCGAATAAGAGGGATGTCGTAAGTCGTAAACATAACGCCGCCATCACTATAATGTTCAACTAATTGCTTATTCGAAGATGTTTGTCAATATCACATCAAACTACATAAAACGAAAGATTTTTTCAAATTTTTGTTTGAGATTATTATAAGGCTCTCTTAGGTTAAAGAATAAAAAAACCAATCTCTCTCTTAGCCTGTGATGGGGTTTGGAGGGAGAATTTAACAAACAAATTAAAAAAAAAACCCAAAAGACCACTGTCAGGTCATGATGAAAACCCCCTTTGCCTCATCCCGAGCATATTATATACACAAACACACAAAGAAAAAAGGATGGACCGGCGACGGTTCCCTCTTTTAAACTAACCGTGTTTGTGAAGGTTTGAGAAAGCTCTTGGTATTGAGGCGATAAGTCGTTATTGTAGGCAGGTACAAATGCTCGATTCGATAACCTCACCGTTGCGTCCAGTTCTACTCCAACTGCAAAAGGATATAGGAAAAAGAATAGCCCTAATATTATTCACTGGTTCATGATCCGTAGCAAAATTAGAAGCCCGAACTTTCTTTCAGTGTGTGTCTCTATCCGTATGTCTGCCTCTCTCTATCTCTGTTTCTCTCTCTCTCTCTCTCTCTCAACCATTCCCTCTGTATAAATGTTTTCGTCCCTCACCCCCCCCCTCCCCCTCCCTCTCTCTCTCTCTTTCTCTCTATGTACATGCGTTTGATATTCCGTTCTACTTATTGTGATGAATTCACTTAATTGAAAATTCGTCAATCTCCCGTGATATCTTTTATTCTGCACAATTTTCTTTTTTTAATAACCAATATCAAACACGGGAAAACGAATAATGATAAATAAAGACATACTCACCGACAACAACCATTACTGGCCCGGGGGTGACAGGTACATAAGGTTGGACTAAGAGTGAATAAAAATAAATTGTTAACTGTGTCTGGTTCATATGTTAGGTATAATAATATACCATTATTGTGAGCATTTTTATTGTATTTTGATTTCTGATTGATTTCTTTATTTCTCTACCCAGCATGGTCTATTCCAGATTTACTTAGCAGACTGAATACAACACAATAAACAGAATATGAATGATAAATTTTCAAAGTCAAGATATTATACGATTAGTATTGACATAAAAGAATCATAAGGAAGGCTCCCACATAATAATTGCGATATACACAAGAAATATATTGGGAGAAAATACCTCCAGTTATACTTAACGAAACAGATATCCACGAAGGATGAGGTTGAAATGAGAATCGTGTATCTCTTGTAAAACGGTCGTCGTGAAAAACGTGCGTCTAAAAAAGCTATAGTTGGAAAAATTCTTATACACATTTCAAAATATTTACTGGAATGTTCATACCTATAGATAGCTGATGGTCTCTTCTTAATGGCGCACACAAACATCTGACCAGCCCTTTTCTTCTTCTTCTTCTTCTTCTTCTTCTTCTTCTTCTTCTCTTTCCTCTTCTTGAAAGTATGCGAGTTTAAATTTAAAGCCTTACCAAAAGTACTAATAGTTCAAAACACTTCACAAAGTAAATAATTGTTCACACAGGCATAAAATGTTGGTGTGCTATATCATGACATACAGAGAACAAATACCGTTCTTTCATAAATTGTCTTTCATTAATTGGAACATGGACATTCCTAAGCCTTTCCACGGCTCTCAACTTTGCTGATATCAGCAAGGACAAATTCGGATTCTTGTCAACTTTGGATTTCGCACCCTTTCACAAAAGGCATGCATGGAAGTGGCTATTGCTTGCCCCAGTGTTCAAGTAGAAAATATCGTCAGACCTTTTTATGCGGTGTGTGTGCGTGTGTCTGTCATTTAATACAAGAGACCCCAAGCTATCCACAGGTATGAATATTTCCTCAAAATAGTTTGAATGTTTATTTGGTGAGACTTTTACAACTGTAAACTTTGTTGAGACGCACTGTAAAGTTTTACATTAGATCAGTTGACAGTAGACTTATCAAAGATTCTTTGAACTACGTTTTATCAAAATAATTTTTTTATTAAATGATATGTATATATTATGCGTATATACCTATTTATTCATACATACATGAGAGGAAGTATTTTCGCCCTTAGAGCTTTGTGAAGTAAAACATACAAACACACATACATTATGTCAGTGAATTCGGTTTAAACTCACATATTTCACTTATCTCCAAGGTTATATGTTAAAGGGAAATTATGCATACTATTACCTGTCGTTGCCGCTGGTGAGGTTGCAGCAAATGGACCTTCATTAAAAAAAAATCAAACAAAAGTTGACATTAGAACTATAATGCATGCATTTTAAACATTTGTTACTTAAAGATTAAAACACCAAGGTGATTTACACTTCATCAAATCACACTTGAACTTTAAACACTAAGATGACCTAAATTTCATCAAATCACACCATGATCATGATTGTAGTGCCAAAATCCGTCTACTGAATTAAAACAAAAGCTTGAGTGCCTACAATGACTGTCGATAAATCAACCCAAGGCTTCAATATACTTTTGCGTCACCATGTGAAATGTGCTAAAGTTATAAAATGATATGTAATACAATGTGAAAATATTGTCTAAAGGCATTACAATAGGGCATTGAAAATGGCCTGAAATATCTCGAAAGTCCCTGAGATCGTGTTCGATATAGAAGCAATCAATTTTACAGCAAATAACTTGATCCCATTGCTATCATGCTGTGTTCGACGAATAAGCAAATCACTGTTCATATCTCACTCCTTCTTTCTCTCTCTGTCTATCCCCACAATGATGATCCCTCTCTCTTCTCTCTCTCTCTCTCTCTCTCCCCACCATCCCCCTTCTCTCTTTCTCTTTCTCATTTTCATTCTCTCTTCTCTCACATTCACCCTCCCCCTCTCTCTCTCTCTCTCATTATCTCTTCTCTCACATTCACCCTCCCACCCCCTCTTTCTCTCTCTCTTTCTCTCTCTCATTCTCTCTTCTCTCACATTCACCCTCCCCCTCTCTCTCATTATCTCTTCTCTCACATTCACCCTCCCACCCCCTCTTTCTCTCTCTCTCTCTCTCTCTCTCATTATCTCTTCTCTCACATTCACCCTCCCCCTCTCTCTCTTTCTCTCGCCTCTCCCCAGCACATCTTACCCCTCTCAATGGTCAACTATTTATATGACAAAGAGAAATGTCATGCAAGGTCTGGCCGGACGAAAGTCAATGATTCGGGCCGTGGTATCCTACCCTAAACACAAAAGAGTGCCTTGATTACATGTATAAGTACTCGACACCTCATCGGACAATACTTATCTTCCCACCTTTGTAAATCATTTCCTGGTGATTATCGAAGTCATTTCATGGAATACTTGGTAGATTATAACCCTATTCATATATTGACAAAGCAGGATTCAGTTGAATGTAGCTCACCCAAAGCACTCAGATATTCTTAACAGATCCCATATTAATTGCCTATATTTTATAATGTACGCTTTACTTTGCGTAATGACAATATTGTAAATACCTCCATCGTGCAAAGTATTTTTCTTTCACTGTAAACGATTAATATTAGTACTATAGTAGTAGAAGTAGTAGGTAGTGGTAGTGGTAGTAGTACTAGTAGTATTAGTAGTAGTAGAAGTAGTCTGTAGGTAGTGGTAGTGGTAGTAGTGGTAGTAGTAGTAGTAGTAGAAGTAGTAGAAGTAGTAGTAGTAGTAGTAGTAGTAGTAGTAGTAGAGAATTAGTAGTAGACGGTGGTGGTGGTGGTATTAGGTAGTAGTAGTAGTAGTATTAGTAGTTGTAGTAGTAGTATTTTTAGTAATAGTATATAAAACAAAAGAAAAAAGAAACAAAGAAAAAATAAACAAACACAGAAACAAACAAATTAAAGAAAATACGATGCAGGAGAATGTATGTAATGTGGAATTTCCGTCTGCAGTCCGAGATAGACCGAGTAAAATAAATATCAGCTACATTACGTTATTATTAGTTGTTAGCACATGCCTTCACAGATAAACACAAGTATATACGTAGACCTTTAAAACATATAGAAAGCGTGCACGCTCTTTATGCAAATCAGATGGAGGTAAGTAATAAATAGCTAGCTCTCGTTTTCCCTTTTGCGAAAGATACCCCATCTGTATGTATTAAGGGATGAGTATGGTGCACAAAATGAGTAATGATAACGTGAGTTATTGAGCAATTGTCCAGAATTTTTGGCTGAGCCGGTTTTACAATTTGGTACAAATGACCATTGTCTGCTCATGCATAGGTTGCAACTATGACCTCACTTATATATTTTGTTAATAAAAGTCTGTAAGCATGATATTATGCGGTATGTACAACCAATTTTTTGATTATCTAGGAATTTTCTTTCTAATGGAACATGGTAATTGCAGATTACGTGCAATATAATTTTGGTGGCAATCAAATTCAAATAGAATTACAATACCAATTTTAAAAAACGTATGGTTTATACAACACAAGAAAGAATTTTAAGGAATGGTTTAAAAATAAAGATGTCCATATATGCCTTCGTATTTTTTTCCTGTTGTTTCGTTTTTTGTTGTTGTTGAAAATTTGAAGTGTAGTGGAGTGTTAACGTTAGGGTTAGGGTTAGGGTTAGAGAAAATTGCGATAATTCAAGAGAATATAAGTAGAAGTGTGATGGAGTATATCATGAGCAGTAAACACGTAAGTTAGCACGGTGCATTTCGTTTGCCAAATCGTATGATGATGTTCATATTTATTATTTTCTTTACATTTTTGGTCTGATATCAATTGCCAAAACTATTGTAATCTGAAAAGAAATGTCAACTTACTTTATTTCCATTTTGGGAATAAAAATGAACGAAATTGTGTTCATTTCCAAAGAGTAGACTGTCTTAGGAGCTACATGAGGCTCTGATTGATTAATTGCTGAAACTATTTTAATCTGAAAAGTACCGTCAACTCTGGAAAATGCGAAATTAGAATGCTTGAGTTCTAAGGGTATAGAAATTTTCCTTGAAAGAATTTAAGAACATGTTATGTAGTTTGAGAGAGAGAAAACACGACATAGTTACCTAAGAATAAAAGGATGACATAGAGACCAGCTCCAAATATTATTAACATGGAAAGGATAATAAGAGCAATAACTGCAAAAATCGCCCTTGTTCGAGTTCTGTTTTTTGTTTTTCCCTTCGTGTATTTCTTCACCGGGAAAGTCGAATGTTGCCTACGAGGTCCAGCGTCCGTCGCGTCTTGTCCTAACGCGGCTGTTACCGGCGGCGTGTCTGGAAGCACATCACGCTGACCGCGTCTTTTTGATGAATACTCTCTCTTATTTGTTTCCATATAAGGGCCCGTCTTCCCGTTGATTTTGTTCTTGTTTGACCCCATTTCAGATCTTCGTCGTTCATTTTGCATAGAGTTCCTATTAAATTTCAAAGTTTCATGGTATGTAGGTTCCTCCCAGTCGTTATTTTCCCTTGTTGAGCGTTCGTTGTGACGGTTGCCAGGCACACAGCGGTTGAAGCCATTTTTCACGGTGAAAACTGGAGCCGACGAGCTTTCTGGGTCACCATAGTAGTAGGAAATTCTCTGTGAACATGAAATCATAACATTACATTATAGTTAAAACTTTAAAGAGGTTATGACAAGGAGGTATAGGCTTAGCTTATGTCTAAGCTCATTGGTTATGACCACGGTTTTGAAAAGCAACCACTCTCTCTCAAACAAATTTCGTGAATTTTTTATTTATTTACTTTTATAGCAATTAAGACACTCACAAACGGCTGTCATTGTTTTTCTCTCTCTCCTAAAGTTAACAAATGAATGATTGAAAGATTGTAATAATTCAGCTACGTCATCGTTATCTAAAGTTATTTTACTTTTTCTTTAGTTCATATATTTCATACTTTTATGACGGGATTTAAAGTATTACGGCTTTTGTGGAAATTATCCAAATCCAAATAGTCGATTTCCTTCTGATATGGTCACACTTTCACACACAGCCTAGCCGTTCCACGACCAACAAATAAAAGGACAAGAGAAAAAAGAAAGAATGAAGGGAATGGAGGAAGAAAGAAAAAAGGGGGAAATAAAGAAAGTAAAGGGTTTACATTTCACGTTAATTTTCTATTTTCGTCCAACTTCTGTTAATTCCATCACGTGTACCATAAAACTACTCCCTCAGTAAGCCTCTAGGGTCTAATAGCATTGGAATGCCGATCGCATGCACAGTTTCGTCTTATTGGGGAGGGGGCTATCTATACCAAATTTATTAAAAGGATGTAAATGTATATCTATTATATATATATATATATATATCCTGCGCTCTATAAGGACCCCCTACAATACATACGTCTATATGATTTCAGGAGCACGCTTTTTTAAATGTGTAACTGGTTGATTTTTCTCACGAATCCCCTTCCATATAATTTTTTTATATGTATTTTTTTTTTCCTGCAAAACAAAAATTCCCTCTCAAAACTCAACCAGGCCTCCCCTTAACTTTAGGCTTGGATTTCTTTAAAAACTGAGGGAATACCTGCGAAATATCTTAACTTAATCAGGGGAAATGATTGGGGCATATTCCCCGAGAATTTTTGTTTGGGACATCATTCCCCCCCTCCCCGAAAATATTATATTTTATTTCTCAAAAAGAGAAACGTGAGTTAAGGCTACAACCACTCTTACCAAACTAGTTTGATTTTTTTGATTTAATACAGCCTACATATTCCCATTAAGAGAAGAGAAGGAAAAAAAATGTTTATTAAGATAAAAACTGCTTGTTAGGTCTAAGGGGCTCAAAAATACAAAGTTCTACAGTCAAAACGTAAATTTTCTCGCTCCTTTTTTGTTGTTTCATTTTTAGTATGCAAAGTTATCATACTGCAAAATGCAAAGTCTTCTTGTTTGTGCGCGCGCGTGTATTTGTGTGTGCGTGTGTGTGCGTGTGTGTGAGCGTGTGCGTGTGTGTGGGGGAGTTTTATACCCTATTTAGCTCAGCCGCCTCAAAATATTAAGCACATTGCGCTGCTGCCTAGAGTCAGGTACTATGAAGTATATTAGAGTTGAGTATTATTGAATTAGATAAGCACTCAAAGTTCAAGCACACTTATTTGCCAATCTGTGTTTAAAGTTAAAGATTACTCAGGAGGCGAGATATCAGTGTGGGACCAAGATATTAATAGGTGATGGAAGGGATGGGGGTAAAGAGGCAAGGAAAATATGGGGCGCAAAAAGAGGGGGGGGGGATATCGACGCCAACACGAGCAATGCCAGCCCACACGTCATAACAGTTATACTATAATGAGTATGCCTCAGATATTCAACTTGTGTATTCAACTCGGTGTATTATTTTACATCACGCACTAAAAAAGGTATTGCATAAGTTTTGTTTATAATAAGACATTCTTTATTCATCCGACGGTGAGGATTCTATCAACGAATTTCTAAAGGGAAATTCAACGCTTTAATTCATTTGTAACAAAAGTAGACAAAAGTAGACAAGAGAAAAAGAGAATATGGTACAGATAATATAGAGTTCACAGTATCATAGGATAAGATGCTTCTCTCGTGTGTATTGATGTGAATACTGCATTTTCGTTTCTACTTTACTTAGTATTGCATCTTGATGTTCCTCAGAACATTTCGTAACACACACACACGCACGCACATACATACATATATATAATTATATATATATATATATATATATATATATATATATATATATATAATAATAATAATAATAATAATAATAACGTTTTATTTACCCAGGGTAGCCACTTCAGTTATGAAACTGCTCTTCCAGCGGGCCCTGCATAACATAATATGTTATTACTACCCGTCTCCAATCTAATATGCTGAGCGCCTAGCTAGAAGGCAGAAGGTCCCATTGTTGGTATGACTCGGCCGGGGATCGAACCCACGACCTCCCGTTCATGAGGCGGGCGCTCTAACCATTTAGCCACCATAATAACTTAAGCCAGACAATGTGGGTAACACGTTATTTCCAAGTAATTGATAAAACTTTACTGTCCGAGTTTTCGAAACACAACTGATTCACTCGTCAGGGAGGTTATAAAAAGGATTCATTATTGTTTGATTTAATTTTCATGCTACATAATCATGCAAAGTAAATTATAAGAACCGACAAATTCAGAATTTCCCGAGTAATGCTATATTTCAATGTGGACGCAGGCCGAGGTTGAGGTACTGTGGCCTGAAGGAAATTCATGAATTTGGAGGTGAATAATTATGTTATATTGAACAACGAAAATGCAATATTTGTTATATAAAATTGAGGGTATTTGCGATTCCTGATTCTTATAATGCTCATTGGAAAATGTATCCGTTCAAGAAAATTAGATTAACTGACAAAGTTCTCCTGCTAACTCCAAATGTTCGTACTCAATTAACTCAAATTTATGTCTCTCGTGCATTCAAAGTGGATTCTCACCTCTTGAAATTGTCGACATTACCTCTTTAGCAGGCGCGGATCTACGGGGGGTAGGGGTTTAAACCCTCCCTATGGCGCCCCCCCCCCTCAAAAAAAGGGGGAAAATAAGGGGGACAAAAGAAGAAAAAAGAACGCACACTGGAGAGAAACCCTTTAAAGTGCAAATATTGTGAGAAGATATTCAACTCTTCTGGTAACTTAACCAAACACATGATAACTCTGGATATAACTGTGTATTAAACTGTTACTTGATTTAAAAAAGGGGTTATCATGCACTGCTTTTTGTGGTCTCCATTGTGTTATTAGATGCCAGGAAAACATCACTTACGGGGTTCAAATTAGCACACACACAAACAAAAATCGCCTCGCCGCTTCGCGGCTCGTGGACGATGCTCTGCATCGTCATTTTTTGGGTCACCCCCCCATAGCAAAAAGCTAGATCCGCCCCTGTTTAGTAACCGTTTTATATATATTCCTATTTAACGACCTTCAAAATTTTCGTTTTATAACTGAATGAAAAATAAAAATTCTCTCAAATACTGTTGCGTGCGATTCGGTTCCTCCTTGCTTAGTCGGTCACTATTTCCCGCTTAGTCCTATGTATCTAGCTAGTCTGGATACTATATTATGGAGTTGTACTCACATCTCGATGCATCCTGATCACGTTAACTCTCGCTTCCTCTTTAGTTTGAAATATTCCAAATGAAATTTGTTATCCAAAATGTCATCTTCACAGTAATGTTAGTGCCAATGATGAGATGATATATCACCCTGCTAGAGTCATAATGTCCATTCCTGCGATATTATTTCCTTGTATAGCTTTCTATTTCCTTCCTCCATTTATCCCGTCAGGTATTCAGGTGGCATGTATGGAGGCCACTGGACAATGCTCAAGAGCAGGAGACAATTGTAAACACTCGACAAAGAATGTGCTCGTGTGTGACGCTCATTCATTTGTTACGTAATGTAACGAATAGAACGAGGGTTGGGTCACTTTTGTATCCGGATGGACATGTTGACCTCGGGGATAAAGTTAGCATATTGAAATGTATCATTTGCTCGATTCATCCTGTAAAATGGTTTGTACCTCGGTCAGGCTAACAAACGGACAATAGACCGAACTGAAAAGTACATTACCTTGAAGGGTAATCCCGATTGACACCTTGACTTCGGTGATACAGTTTGCGTCTGAAAAGTATCATTTAATTGTTCGATTCATCCTGTTAAGACCTCGGTCCACACATACTCACAACCTTTGGCAACTCTCGTGGAAATAATTATTAACAATGTGTTAGGAAATTAGAGAATAATTGTTGAATAGCTTATATCAAAGTTCCCCACTACTGTCCTCCCTCGAAATTGTGTGCAAAGGTTGAAACATGACTCCGCCTGGTCTCTAAGCCATTGACCAGGTTTAGTTTCCCGGCGGAGATATTTTTTTCAACCTATTCAAAAATTTCAAAAAAGGGAGGACGGTAATGGGGAACTATAATACAGTAATACGCAACCATCAAAGGTCGGGTGACATCCAAATATCAGTTGATTCCTGTTGATTTACAGGGCTGCACTGACACAACTCATATTTTGTTATTCAAACATCTAAATATATTTCATAGATTTGTTCATATTTTTAAAAATAATTTTCTCAGAACTGCTAAGCTCGACCCTAAAGAAAATGCTCCAGATCTCATTCATCTTGTACATCATCTATCAATCATTAGTGAGCATACAAGAGACAGTAGTATGTAGCTTCACCAGAGCCGACCACCAGTTTACAGTAGACCATACTACCAACATAGGAGTTGCTATGTCAGACGTGCTGTAGCATCACCTGGAAAAGAAAGGTAATGTGGAGGTATTGTATGAAAGAATGCAATTCTTTTGTGAGCATGTGCTGAGCTAGGGAAAGTTACATACCAATGTCACTTGTTACCTCACTAATGATTGACAGATCATGTCACAAGATGAATGAGATCTGGAGAATTTTTTAAGGGTGGAGCTTAGCAGGTCTGAGAAAATTATTTTTAAAAATATTTACAAATCTATGAAATATATTTAGATGTTTGAATAACAAAATATGAATTGTATGCAGCCCTGCACATCAACAGGAAACAACTTATATTTGGATGTCACCCGACTTTTAATCTCTCATTTCCTTGTGCATTTTATATATACATACATATATATTTTGACCCTGTCTATTCTACTAATCAAGCATGCATTGGTTTCGGTATTATGATTATGGACATGATATGAAAGGAAATGTAGCCTTGAAGTGAGATTTTGTGTGCATGTGTGTGAGACAGAGCAAGAGAGAAGGGGGAAAATTAGACTAAGAGAGTAATAAGATAACATGATGATAAGAGTATTGAAAGAAGGGGGATAGATGAAAAATAAAGAATTAGAGAGATTGTATGAGAGCAGGAGGAATACTTTAGAAATATTAAACATATTTTTATTAGCATATAATAAATGTACAGCATTTTGGCTTAACATTAGCTCTTCTAGGTGCTTTTCTTTTCTCACTTCACCTATTTCTCACCCCTTTTTATAATCGTAATTATACATACTTTTTACTCTTTCCACTATAACCCATTTTATCTTCGAATCCTCCGCCCATGATCTTTCTTTCCCACGCTACTCTTTTGTATATTTATATGGCTTTTGTATGTGTATGTATAGCTTGTCATATTTATTATTCATTTTATCATGCAGCTGAATTAGTCATACCCCTGGTAAATTTGATGTGTTGTGTTTTTCGTAACTCAAGAATGAAAAAGTGGACCGGTTGAATTAGGGCATTTGTTGAATAATTTTAGATGTAATCTTTAATATGTAACATTCTCAAGAAACATAAATCAGGACTAACTCATTTTTCACATACTTTAAAATTACAAAACTTGGTAAGGGTATAAATAATTTAGTTTTTAACTGTACCTAATCAATTTTTTCTCTGTTTATATTTTACCTTCTATTCTTTTATATTTGAATATTTGAATGTTTGTCAATATATTTTTTTTAAATACCAAATCACCTTCAGAGGATATTTTACTGCAATATTCTTTATATTCTAGCGCTAACCTAAATTATTAAGTATTTCAAAAAGCAGTTTCATGCTCTATATAACTGTATCACCCCAATTTTAGTTTATATGCATTGGTTAAAAAACAAAAGCATTTGTACTTAATCTCTAATTGTGTTTGGTTACACGGCCCCTCTGTAAACCACTTAAGTAGCTGAGCAGTCGTTTTGTGTGTTTTAAATTGAGCAATACTTATCCCCTGTCAATTTTTTCCCGCAATGTATACATGTAATGAACCTAAAATACCAAAAATATGTACCTCCTCTCTATCTCTCTCTCTCTCTCTCACACACACACACACACACACACACACTCACATAACACGAAAACAAACAAAATAACTCACCGTCCCTAAACCCTGAGAATAACATTGTTTTCTATTATCTTTTCATTCATTATTGTTCCTATATAGATAACCGGTTCTTACCTTCTTTTACTTTACATTCTCTCATTACTTTCCGTTAAAACTTTACCGATACTTCGGCCTTGAGTCCAGTACAAATGCAGCGTTAGACATTTCACAGTTTTAATGTACCTTTTTTTTAATTGCAAAGTCATATTATTTCATCAAATGCAATTTGAATTGAAACTGATCATGAGAAACAGATAGATATGGCTGCGTGCCAATCAGTGTTTTACATAATATATACAATTCTGTCATCTAATTCCGTTTTCATCTATATGAGTGGATTGTCTTGTAAAGGTAAGGGATTTCATGCAATCGCGGTATTTGTTTGTTTCTTGTTTAATTTTTTCCTTAAAATATATTCATGTTTAATTTCATTCAATATATAATATTTCAATGTTAAAAATGGCTGTAAAATTTACCACTCAATACTATTTCATGCAAACGCTCCAATCTAAATTTCTCCTGCACATTGACAAATAAGTCTAATATGTGAATAAAGATTTCAATAATTCATTTGTAATATTTTTGTGTTCGGAGGCATGATAATTATCGGTAACTTTGTATCATAGTCCCGACAGCAAGTTGCAATAACCTACAACGCATAATGAGCTTGCAGTAATGAATACTCGTTCCTATAACATAATAGAAAATTACACGTCAAAGTAGTGTTCACGCTATCTCTGGCGTCTATTGTTATTATTGCGATCAACGTAGTGGTGGTGTTGCTGGTGGTTGTGGTGGTAGGAGGATCCAAACTGATGCGTAGGCCCGCCCCATTCTTGCCTGAATGGATATGATTGGCGGGTAGATGTGTCCCATCTGTCCCCTTGTCTGCATGGTTGGGGAGGAGCTCTATCGTAGCTCGCTGATTGGCGGCTGGGGTTGTAAGGAACCGGAGTTGGGCGTGGTCGTGACTGATGCTGATGCTGATATCTCTCAGTCGGAGGAGGCATTTGTTGGTTAGGGGTGGTAAATTGGTCACGGTTTTGATGATGGTTCTAGAAAAGCAGCAGAATAAAATACAGGTATTGTTCTTCAATGTCTAATTCCAGAATGAGACAAATAAATACACCCTTCTTATCTGACATTGACCATAATGATTGGACTGAATCAAACTAAACTGAATATAAATGTTACCACGAGTACACTTACATTTCTTCGATCGTATCCACCTCCGAATCGCTGACCGCTTCTATAGTTCGATCTGACTGGGTAAGGAGGGGCTCGATTTTGAGATGGAGCTGGACTCTGTCGACGGAAAATTAAAAAATGTAAAAGAAATAAGTGCTTTAGAAGGATGAAAGGAATTCAAATACGTTAGTGTCAGGACATCAAATCATCATGATGCAAGAATAATATTGGAGTCATTCTGTGTCCTGCATAATCATTATGTCCTGAAAATGGTTTGAAAGATATTTTACAAAGTTATACATTGTGTTCGTGAGTATACGCTCCATTAGCTTTGTTTGTCATGTCTTTAGTTCTTGTCAGTATAATGAGCCTTTATCAATTTGAGATACATAAATAATTATCCCGTCTGCTAAATAGTTCTCTCCCAGATAAGGTTTCATCTCGTTTTTTTTTAAATAATAATACTTCTCAAGTATTTTAACTTGTGATAACAGCGCGGATAGGGTCGTGAAGTTACGAAGAGTTCGTTCATGAACACTTCGGCTGCTTTCTTTGCCTCTTTGCACGGTCGCTCGATTGACACTCGTGCAATTTTGGACAAAACAACAGGCACCAATTAACGGACGGATTGCGTTGTGTAAAACAATGGCCTTGCAAATGAGGGAGATTATTTGTGTGGCATATACAGATTTAAAGTGATACTTCACCTGATAATGTCTCCTATCCTGCCACTGGTGTGAATACCCTAGTCTAGACCAGTACTCCTGAACCCCTTTGTGTTCCCTAGCACCATTGACAGCCCCCATCATCACCATCATCTGGTGATTGAACTGATGTACATCCCGGGGTGCATCCATAATCGGAGGAAGGGCTTCCGTGTGACCGTTCTGGTAGATGATGTGGTAAGGAGGGCGTGGAGGAGGAGGAGGAGGAGGAGGGAGGCCCCGCCGGCGATGAGGGGGTGATACCATTACAGGCGGCGAATGGAGAAGGGGTGCATCAGTATTGCATTGGTCGCTGTGCGATGGCGATGATAGAGGACTTGTTGCGTGTTTTTCCTCGCCCTCTTGCATACAATCCGTAAGGCTATCCTGAAGAATTAAATCAGCAAACTAATTTTAGATATAGTATACGTATTCATTATTTGAAAAAAAGACATCAGATATGAACATATACCTAACGCGGTGACAATTTATTTAAAAATATAAATCGTTAATCGTATAATAAACGAAGACAGTTGCCTTTTAGAAATATCATGCAACCATTACGTACATCTTAATTTAATCCGAATTCAATTGTTATTGGTGATGTTAAAGCGGTGAATGGTTATAATGTGGAATTTATTTTGTTAAAAACTTTTTTTCTGCGTTGTATTTGTTGTTTGTTTTTGATTAAGCGTCCCCCCCACAACAATAAGAAATAATTAGATACATGCACATAGAAATTAAAGAAATACAAAAGATAACCTTAGCCATAGAAAATTATAAATTGTATAACAATTGGCCTAATGATAATTGATTTGAAAGGAGCATAATGACAAAGGGGCGTTTCTCATCCACCATTGACTTGTACGTTATGGCAAGCGAGGAATAGGCTAGGGTGGAAACAACCTATATATCGAGCAAAGCACTGGGATTATTTCTTATTTCTGCACTAGTTTGGCATGGAGGGATTAGACCTCCCTGCAAGGTCACTGGCAGGTGGTTATCTCATCAAATCAGCTCTCAATTAACATAAGAAAAAGGGCATCATGGGGGATCAACGGGTACCGCTTAGGCATTGTTGGCTGTATAGAGGGCGCAAGTAGCTATAAGTAGTGCAGTGGGGCTTTAAATGATTAGTAATTACACTGTGAGAAATACCTACCACTATGTCGTTGGATATGTAATGAGAAGGTCGATCAGGGTAGCGGTTGATCTTCGATGGCCCAACCTCAAAAGTGATCGTCAAGCTCTCGTTATCATCTTCATCACTGGATTCGTCGTGGCTTTCATCGCCGTAACCACCATCGTAGTCTCTCAATTTCGACAGTGATGCCAGGTTACCATCGACTTCTCTTTCGTTCTCGGCTTCGATACCTTTCATCGTCTCGACGAACGTAAATTGGTATTCGATTGCCTCGTCGCTGGGCCACACTCCTCGTTTCGAAAGCACCGCCTCCCGGTCTTCCTTCGCCATCTTGTCTAACCTATTGCCATGGTTACCGTAGATGCAGTAGTCCTTGGGTACGCATAGCGACGTGTAGTCGACTGGGGAAAACAGAGTATCATTGTTGTCTTGGCCATTGTTGTCTTGGATGGGCACAGTGTCCTGCTGTACCTGTCCGTTAGTCTTCGGTTCTACCTGTGGAAAATTGTGGAGTTTGATAATCATTTTTCGTGAATTTTAGTCTCTCTCTCTCCATTTGCATTTATTAACCGGTTCACCACTCCTTTTCATGACTTCACACACGAAAGAATACGCCTCTCCCCTAAAAAAAAAAAACCTCACTAAAACGGTCGAGCGCTGCTCGTGTGTACAACAGTGAGATTTAAACATCGATATTTTCTATTTTACAGAGAGGTGTGCATTTTTCGCCTTAAGAATTCAGGATCAGCGAGTCATTTTCTTTACTTTTCTTTTTAGTCAATGATCTAAACATTAACCTGGTATTCCAATAGATTACACCTCTCTAAATTAAAGTAAGTTTGCAGATTGAAAGTTGTCTTCTGAATTGAAACGATGTGATTTTTTTTTTAAAGGAAGGGGGCTTACTTTGTGAGGTTCTTTGAACGTTGACCGTTGTTCATATCTTTCCAAAATGGCGTCGTTGCTCTTGTGGGCACTTTGAATGTTCTGCAAATAAAGCAGCGAAGAATTATCAACTTGACAGTGAAGTTAGGATTAGAACAAGAAACTATATGAAAAAATATATATATATATGCATTAATCTACCATTTTAATTAATCTTAATTTTTTTGTATGAAGTAGGAAATGTTGAATATCATGAATGTAAATATCATAACATGATCGCAACTACTTCAAAAATCAACTTCCGGCAATATCAATAGCGTAGAGCGTCACCTATTAAAATGTCCGAACATGACAATGACGTATTATGTAATCCAAAGATAATATCTATGGGATGTACAACGGGATACTGAAATTGCTCTTGAGTTGATTTTTGATAACACACACCTTGAAGATAGTTGCTACGAATCTATCTGCGAAATCCTCCAAATATTCTTCCGTCACCGTCTGTGAGAAATGATAAGAATGAATTAATAAAAGGGGGAATATTTATGATTAAAAAGTTTTTTTTAATTTTTAAATTGGCATACAGCAATACAGATTGCTCGAAAGCTTATTAAGGTTATTAAGCCTTTGGATATTCAGAAGCGAAAACATAAATAAATCAAATTAATCAGCCTTATTGTAACAGCAGATATTATAGGAACTAAAAGTGGGGGGGGGGGAGGAGGAAGAAAATAAATAAAATTGATAGTAGTTGAATTGACACACAAATACATATTTACTGACAAATTTATATCTTCATTAAAAAATAGCCCAAATCAGAGCCATTACACAGTGTTTGGCCAACTTGGTTTCTGTGGGTCACAACATGACGTATAATATTTTGTTTTGTGGTTGTCTATAACGAAGCACTATTCGCAATATTGTGCCCAACTGGAACCGGGTTTGCCACACTCTGTGTATAAATGACTCTGGTCCATATCAGTGCCATTGATTAGGAGAATTCGGTCAACCCAGTTCGAGTTGGATACAACGTGGCGAATACAGTGTTACAGCTTTGTTGGGCAAGCACAAAACTAAAGAATATGCGATTGTAACCAACTGACACCAACTTGGCCGACTCTGTGTATAGATTGCTCTAGCCTACTTACCGATAGAGCGTCATCTACGGCCTTTTGTGAAAGTGTCTCCAATTCTTTTTCTTCTTCAGACTGACGACATACCATAAAGAAAGAAATATCTTAATATGTTCACATAGACATTTCTAAGCACGTTACAAAAACAGCATGCGTATGCTTATGTTTGTGTTTGAAAAATAAAATCTCCATTGCCTTTGCCCATCCTGTTCATTTTATGAAATTGATACATCTACTAAGCTCTGTTTCCTGTCAAATAAACACAATTTATATATTATTTTTCCCTTTGATTTGATGTTAAGCTACTATTTATAATTACTTGATTTGATATTAAGAAACCATTTATGATTAAGTCCCAATGACAGCGCACAACATTAAAATGCAAATGAATGGAGTATAAACGTGATTAAACGTGATTCCATTTTTGGTGAAGAGAACAAATTGCACGGATGGGGAAGGGCGTATAATATGAATGGTAAAAGATATTGTAGGCCAGATGATGCTTAATTCGCCAAGTAAATGCCTATATTATTTCTATGTGTTAATTACTGAAATCTATCCTTTTGTAAAAGTGTAAAAACACAAATAAAATTGCACAAGCTTAAATGGAAAATTCACCTAAACATCAAGCAGAAAATTGAAAGAGATATTTGTGAAAGTTTGAGGAAAATCCCATCAAAAAATAAGAAAATTTATGATTTATTTTTAAAAATCGATTACACACACTTATAGCAGGTCCGAGCTATTTCCCCCCATGCGTTACATACCACATATAACATTTCAGTATTTCTGATGACTGTATCAAACTGATAGCCCTACTAAAACTTGAATCGGACACAAAATCAAGTAAAATGATATGTTTATGTAAATTTGTTTCCCCCATTCCATGAATACAATTTACCAATACTTGTGTAACTAATTAGATAAACCTTGGACTTGCGTATGAACTCCAGAATACTACTATGGTTAAAGTTCAAAGCATTCGCAGTAGGTCATGGAAGTTGTAAAAAGAGTCGTTTCACAGTGAACAAACCTCGATACTCTCATGATTTCTAACATCAGGCAATCCAGCGTCCCGTGGTCCGTTGTCATTTGTTCTATCAATAGAAAGTGTGAGATCATAAAATAATTATCAACACAATGGTTCATACTACCTAACGTCTTTGTTAAGTGATTACGTCAAATATCAAGCATGATAGTCCGTAAAGCATTTCCAAAGCAATGTGCAACTAGTTCATTATATACATACAGATATGGGAATTCTTCACTTCCAAGTACAATTTCGACACAAAGTAATTTTAGGTTCCGCTTTCCATTTGTGGTATCATATTTTCGAAATCTTATCTATTTCTTAAGATGCAGACATTGCGCTAGGTTTGGTCAAATATTTTGGGGGAAATGGTTTTAAGCTAGATACCTGTGTGTCATTACTCCATCATCATTTTGGTGATGTGAGCTCGTGGTCGTGAAGCGTGGCGAACTTTCATTACCTAGGAAATAGAGGCTTCGTCTGAAACAAGAAAATAGGATAAAGTTGTGTTGATTAAATAGTATCCCTTCCTTATTACTTTATGCAAATTAAAAAGGCTAATACAACACGTATTTATACGTTATACATCGAAGAGAAAATGTGAAGGCGAATACTATGCATGCGCCACTGTGTGTGGGTGTATGTGGAAGGGGGGGGGGTGGGTAGATTTCTTCATATCATCACTAAAACCGAATGTAAAAATACATTAATTAGTGGAGCGATGCAATTTTATTCAATGTGTAATACATAGTAAATTGTAGGAATTTTTATTGTTCGATATTATTCCTAAAATATTTTTAAGGGTTCAATCACCATAAAATGGAGATTCAAATCATTCCAGACATTATGATTTTGCTGAAGCGATATGAAAGAAGAGGATCATCACAGTAATATATTAAGGATAAAATGAAAGTGGAGAGACAGAGAGAGAGAGAAGGTAGAGACAGCAGTGAGCCAGAGAAATAAAGAGGAAGAGAAAGAGGAAGAGAAATGGAGAAAAGAGATAAAGAGAGAGAGAGAGAGAGAGTTTACGACGGGATTTGCATGCAATTTAACTTCCCGGAGTGTTTAAAAAATTAAATACATTACCTGTCAATGCTAGCTCCAGAAATAAAAGAACTTCTCACAAGGGAAGCAAAGGAGTGTCTCTTCAAGTCTGAAATCGGAGCAATGATACAAGGAATAACATTATGGAAATAAATAATTGAATCTATATCTATTTATATAAATATATAATTCTAACCCTGATAGGTATTCGTAAAACTTAATGGGGTGTCGTCAATGATCATTTATGGTGGCTTAAAAGTAATACACCAAATTTAATGCTGTAATTAAGCAAATTAATGGTGATGCTAAAGAAAGTTATGACGAAGATGATGACGATAATGATAACAATGCTGCTGCTGCTGCTGCTGATACTACTAGCCTATTTCTTCTTCTACTACTACTACTACTACTACTACTACTACTACTACTACTACTACTACTACTACTACTACTATTACTACTACTACTACTACTACTACTACTACTACCACTACTACTACCACTACCACCATTACTATTACTACCACCACCGCTACCACCACTACTACTACCACTACCATTACTACCACTACCACCACCACTACCACCACCACCACCGCCACTACCACTACCACTACCACTACCACTACCACCACTACTACCACTACCACCACTACTACTACTACCACTACTACTACTACTACTACTACTACTACTACTATTACTACTACTACTACTACTACTACT
This sequence comes from Mesocentrotus franciscanus, assembly GCA_037976565.1. Taxonomy (NCBI): domain Eukaryota; kingdom Metazoa; phylum Echinodermata; class Echinoidea; order Camarodonta; family Strongylocentrotidae; genus Mesocentrotus; species Mesocentrotus franciscanus. The sequence goes on from CP137668.1 coordinate 11,180,597, forward strand.
ACTACTACCATTACTACTACTACTACTACTACTACTACTACTACTGCTACTACTACTACTACTACTTCTACGAATGTTACTACTTCCAATACTACGAATGATAAAAACAAAAGCAACATGAACAACAGTAATAATATCAACAATAATAATAATGATAATATCCAACGTACCTCCTTTGGTCTGTAACTTTCCCTTGAGACTTCGAAAAGGTTTGACAAATAAACAAAGACCCATTTTCGATATCTTTTAACAGCTAGTGTTAATTCTGCGTCTTTCATTCAATGCAGGAAAACTCGATTAATTTACTTTGTTGGAAAGTTGCTGATCTCGTAGTTATGCAGAAAAGGCGCAGTTACAACAATTATTGTTACGTCACAAGATGTGTTCCGCGTCTGTTTCAACACATTGTTACGTCACGGATCACGCGAACGCAACGCGCATTTGACGTCATAAAGCACTTTTTTTTTGGGGGGGGGTATAATATGGTTAGATTGGGGTACTAGGATTACGATTCGATATTTCGATGGAAACATGAATCACAACGATGATATTCTATGCGTTTTTTTAATAAGCCTCCTTTATAAATGTGGGAAAAACTTAATAAGTGTAACTTTTGTTGATTCGGAAAACATTTTAAAATTTACCGTCATTACATGAACTCACAATAACCTTGAAATAACTCTAAATATTGTTTATCTCAAATTAAGTGGTATTTTTTTTAAACGCCGCTGTTTGCCGGCTCATATCATATAGGTTGCGTACCTACAATTATACTCTTGTTTTATGCAGTTAGGTAAAACAAACTATCAAACCAAACATCACCCAAACCTTAGACCTATCACATTGCCAATATGAGAATCCCTATACATCATGTGTGATATTGAATTTCAGGTCGATTCCAAGCGTTACAGAATATTCATTCTGATAAAACTATACTTATTAATAATATGACATACTAACTAATATGACTACGTTCACAACGTTTGAGATTAATGTCAAGCAATCATCAAATTTATGAAATATTGAATTTTATATACTTTGTTACGGAACAACGTGGAGGGTTGGTTTTTGTCATTTCGTAAACAAAGCTATTTTAAATACATTATTTCATAAGAAAGATGAATGGTAGATAGGGTCCCTAAATTTTGTGAAAGTACCACATATTAGTTTATATATTACATCATTAATTTGTACATTTTGTTATTAAAATGTCTATAATATTCCTTTTTTTGTTGTTCAAAATGGATAGTTGTCTGAAAACGTCTTTTCAGAGACGAGTTGAAAGCTATACTGCCACATTATTTTATGAAAACTTGTACATACACTCTGCACTTGTGACAAAAGTCTACTGTGACGGTCGATTGGGTGATCCATTAGTCAACCGAAGCAAGTAGATATATTTTTAAAAAATCACAACTTTCTAGCGCTTTCCCCGTTCGTGTAAAAGCAATGACTAAATTTCATTTGCTACAATGACTTTCTGCTTCCTGCCTGAAAATTTCTACGAAATATTAATTCCCTCTTTTCTTCTTTGATACATAATCCTCTCGCAAAAAAACACGCACATCATACATCAAGTTCTTCATTGTAACAATGTTGAGTAAAACTATTTTAACATTTTAAAGGCAATAAAGACACTCTAACACAATTTTTTGTATGCACCTAAAGTCATTCTAAAGAGCTTTTAATGACAAATATATATTTAATATGGCACTCGTAAACAGTTTGTCAATTTATACACAATCATGCAAAATTAATAAAACATTGGTTTAAAAATACAGATCTTACCAATAGTATGACCCCAATCCCTACAACTGAATGACTGTGTTTCCATGCGTTAAAACAACTAATTTCATGCGATATGTTCAGTATACATGTAATATATCTTACTGGGTATCGAAACAAACCTTATTAAATTAATACCTTAAAAAGCACATCAGAATAGCATTGTGTCTTTTCCCCCCATTTGAAATCATTTCTTTCAGTTGAAAAATTGTGTTTCGCTGTTTTATGAGAACAACACATTTCACGATATGCTCAGTATACATGCAATACTGGGTGTTGAAACATACCTGAATCATTTAATAACTGGATGAAAAAAATGCTCGGTATATATGTAGTATATCCCAATGGGTCATAATGGGTGTCAATGCATACTTTAATAACCCTTTCAGGACAAGCATTTCCAATTTTGAGGTTTGGCTTAGTAACTCTTGATTCAGCGCCCTAACAAAAACAGATGCATGAAGCAAGAAAGGGGCAAAATTCTTACTTAATGCCAGGAATTTTAAATGAGAAAATTAGCTTTAAAATCCTTGGCACAACAAAAATAAGAGTTCAAAATCATTGCTTTTTCAAAATTTGCCATTTTCCCAAATTTTTGACATATTTTGTTTTCAGATACATTGAACGATGTGGCATTAAAACAAAAATATTGAAGAACAAAATGTGACCAATTTAGACCTAAATGTTTCCCTGTCCTGAAAAAGTGTAATATAATAACTTGAAGAAAAAAAATTCTCAGTATACATGCAATAATATATCCGTCTCGGTGTCGAAACATTGAACACCTTAATAACTCAAAAGTGTTTTAAGCACCTTAGAATAGCATTTGTTTTCAACAAAGGAGGCTCCCAGGTCAGGGAATTCACTGGTAATTCCATAATTACCAAACAATTTTCAGTCTTCCATTTATATAACCGGTCGGACACAGGGGAGGATGAAGGATTTTGTATGGAGGGGGAAAAATATTCCTACAAATGCGGATAAGCACAAAATTTAACAATGAATTAGAAAGAAAAATCATCAATAACTCAAAAGGTAATGGGGGGGGGGCTATATATTTGGCTTATTCTTAGATTTGTGTATGCCACTCCCTATAAGGGAATGAGCCAGTTGTGCCCCCTCCCATATCGCCAGTGGTCAGAGGAGCAAATAAACACTTTTTCTTTGAGATTTTTCGAAAGCATCCATGACGTTGAGAGAAAGAACAATGGTTCCATGTTTGCTTCTTCAAACTAATAAAACTAAATGCCATCGTATATCTCAGTAATGACAGACGAGACAACTTAATCACTAACTTGCACCAAAATATACGGAATTGAATGTTAATCTTCTTTAAAAATCCAAACTATACATTCATCAATAGAATTCCAAACACCAAGTATCACAATATTAGGATGGACTTTATATACCTCAGTCTCACCAACGAGGCCAACACCAAACCGACAACAGACCGAACAGAAAATTACGTTACCTCCAATGACCTGAATCGGTCGGTGTGGAGTCGGCGTGGAGTCGGCGTGGTATTGGAAATGTTTGTATGACATTAATTGGCCAACGTGTGCGCTTTTGCGTTGAAGTTTGTACTCTTTTTGTATTGATTTTTTTTATGAAAGGTAGGTATCATTCATAACTGACATCAGGTAATCAATGCCATAATGTCATTTCATAATTATAATCCTTTTTTTTCATTCAAATTCTAAAAGTTTCAAAAATTCCGAACCAATTATGGCTTAGATTTAAAAGTGAATCTACTTTAAAAAAAAAAATCAAGAGCGAAACAAATTTACTTTTATTCCACAGAAAATACTTTTCTTCCTAGATCTTCCTATTTATACATTTCGCAGATAGATTGGAGCAGTAGATCCTGGTAGATAAACAAGTCCAAGAAAATATATTCGTCATCAATTAAAAAAAAGGTCGTTTCAGAGGGTATCAATCTTGGTTCCTCATGGACGCATCTGGAATTTGGGCAACGGATATGTGTTTACCATTTCTACAGTCTAAATCAGACGAAAATGCATTTTTACTGCTCAACATTAAGAAAAACATGGTAAAAAAATTAGAGACTTTTGTGCTGAACCATGGACATGCTTACATTTTACCGATACACAACAAACCAGTTCGTAGATACAATCTGTACATACGCAGATAATTTGGTTAAACCCACAAAGTTGATTACTGGAAAGATGCTCATAAAATTTAATGTAATTTAATGGGCAACAATACATGAACAAATTTCACGACATCTTGATTACATTTTTAAAATCTTTTATTTTTATATTCATGTTTTTAAGTATTACAATTGAAAGGCAAACCGTTTCACGACACGCGTGGTTGCACATAAAATAAAATAATTAAAAAAATATTAATTGGGTCTTCTTTACTGCGGAAAGCCACACCAGTATTAATACTGCTCTCCCTGCAACTATTACTACTCCAATAATTGCCAGATATCCAATCACACCCGGGTGAAGAGTGACAAATGTGGATTAACGTCTTGCCAAAGAACATTAGTGTTAGGCTGGGTTTCGAACCCTCAACCCTTGGGTTGAGAGTCAAGTGAATGACCCACTTTACCACGACACATCAGAGTAAATCACAAGGTTGTTGTATGTAATTTTGGACCAACGAAATCAGGACTTGGCCACATCCCAATGCCATAACTTGTCTATATATTTCAATTTTTACTTGACTTTCATTTATCTTATCTTAAATTAAAAAAATATTAAACCATTGCCTACTACAACCAAATGGTTTCTGTATTAAACCTATGGGAATATAGAAATTCAGCAGACAATAGGTTAAATCAGACCAGTGAAAAGTTCACAGCTGTGAGTAACCGATTTAAAGTTAAGTAATCAAAAAAATAAAAATTCATCAATGATTCTTTTGCAGTTGGAGTCTATTAAAACTTGGACTTATGTGTTTATGGATGACCTATGATGGGATCTGGGTGGATCGCGTGGATTGACCGAGCCATGCTTCATTGGTTGAGAGAGCACAATCGGTCTGATGGCAGGAGCAGTCAGTGATGACGGGAACAGAAATTAAGAGGTTAGATCCATCAGGGCATATCAGCTCAACCGTCTTTTCTAGAACGTTCGAAGGTCGACAGCAGGAACAGTATTCATAATCTATCGATACCACTCCATCTACAACCTGAATAGAAAAGAAATTAAATGATTATTCAAGGTGGTATAAAGACATATTTCTGTTATAATAATGATCATGAAAATGATGCGATTATGATACTGTTGTTATTATCATCGGGCATCAAAGGCGCTTTTAAGAGAGTGTACCACAGCGCTTATGAATCATTTGAAGGATCATCCTCTCATTTGTAAGTTCTTTCTGTTACTTGTCTGCCTCTTCAATTGCGTATTGTTAATAAGTTATATGACTAATCTTTCTTTCCCTTTCAAATCACTTACTGTACTCTGTTTCTAGGCACCGACGCTCTCCCTTACTTTTCTTATACTTTAAATAATAGGAATGGGGTGTATATTTTTTGAGCGAGGGGTGGCATGTACAAATATACCCCCCCCCCCCTGCTTGCAAGGAAACTGATCATTGAGACACAATTACAAAATTAATTAAAATGACTCCATAGGGCTCGTTCAGATATAACGCGGTAAACCACCGCCATCCGCCAAAAAGCCGCCGTGGTTCTTTTATATGTAAATGTTGACAAATGACCGCAACAAAGATCCTACGCGTATACACTTAGCTCTGTGTTATAGATACTGAAGTGTGAAACAAAATACACTTTTAATAGATCATCATTAAAAAATTGCCGCAGTTTCGCCGGTTCATATTTGATTGAGGCTTTATAGTTGCAGTGAAATTTCTCATTAAAATTATATTACAATAATAAAAATATGTTTTAGAAAGTCATCGAATGAGTCCGATTCTACCCCAGAAATCTTACATGCATAGCCATTAGAGTCGTGTAAGTGTTCTCGAGAAAAATCTTTGCGCCTGACTGCGACATTCCTGGTGGCATATCCAGGTATTTCAGCGTCCGGGGCAAGCAATAAAATTGTGCCCCTTCTCCGCCCAAACTCATCTACATAATACCTCGTTCAGATATGAGCCGGCAAACAGCGGCGTTTTGGATTTTTTTCTTCAATGATGACGTAAAGTGTAATACACGTCTCATATATTCTGAATCTTATAGCCATAACACAGAGCTCGGTGAATATGCGCAGGACAAGCATTCATTTACACATCAAATAACTGCGACAGTTTTTTTGTGTGTGTGGCGGTTTACTGTGTCATATGTGAACGAGCCTTAACTGTACAAGCGAGCGAACCGAGCGAGAATGAAAGTCCCTGACATATAATGTACATTGTCATCAAAATACAAAGTGCCCGAAAATGAGGATTATCGGGTGTCCCGTGGCAAGAATCATCCCGTATTTGGATATTGCAAGCAAGCAAGGCGAGGGAGCAATACAATTTTTTTCGATTTCTGTAAAACGTTATTTCAAAAACTTTATAACCAAGTTACGCTTCATATTGGGGTTGCATATAAAATGTTACAGATTTACCTTCACCGAGAGACTGGAATCACACGCTCCTGCACACTCCATCATGTAATATGGCTCTACTGGTGTGCAGTTCCTGTACGAGATCTCTGAGGGAGAATCCATCAGTCGAGGGGTGCAGTCAGAAGTTGGTGGCGTGGTGGCCATGGAGGTAGTGGCTGTGGCGGTGGTTGTAACATTCTCTGGTATAGGGTAAAATCAAACACAAATTATGCCTATTCGTGAAAAGGAGAGGACTAAGTAATGCCTGATATAGCTACTTACAACAGATATCTAGTATCCCTTACATTCCAGATTTATCTAGTAGTGTGCATTGAATTTATGGGCATCGTTTCACGCCGACATCCCATTGTACACGTGTTGTCTGTGAACTTGTACCTATTACGGTTCCGTGAAACGATGCCCTGGGGAGAAATATGCTAATTAACACCGATAGATCCCAATCTATTTCTCAAACTATCTTTCAGACCAAAACGGTAACAAAGGCAAAGTCAAGCATTGCCGTGGCGAAGCGGCGAGGCGATTTTTTTTTTGGGTGCTAATTTCAATAATTTGAACCCCCCGGCCCGTAAGTGATGTTTTCCTGGCATCTACTTACACAATGGAGATCATAAAAAGCAGTGCATGATAACGTCTTTTTAAATCAAGTATCGGTTTAAACTGTTCGACCCAATAATGACGATGCGGAGCATCGTCAACGAGCCGCGTAGCGGCGAGGCGATTTTTTGTGTGGCTATTTTGAACCCCCGTAAGTGATGTTTTCCTGGCATCTAATAACACAATGGAGACCATAAAAAGCAGTGCATGATAACCCCTTTTTAAAATCAATTAACAGTTTAATACACAGTTATATCCAGAGTTATCATGTGTTTGGTTAAGTTACCAGATGAGTTGAATATCTTCTCACAATATTTGCACTTGAAAGGGTTTCTCTCCAGTGTGCGTTCTTTTTTTCTTTTCTTTTTTTTTCTTCTTTTTTTTCCCTTTTTTGTTTTGTTTTTTTGGGGGGCCGCCCAAGGGGGTTAAACCCCTAAACCCCCCGTAGATCCGCGCCTGTAATAGGTTAGACATACGATATGACACGTTCAATACATTATGCATACGCCCAAATTATTTATGCTGCAGTTTTGACATTATTTCATGATTTTTCATACGCTAGCTATAAGTTTCTCTAAAACGTCATAGTGTGACCGGGCCATTAATAAGAGATCAGCCCCTCTTATTATCAAATATGCATTCGTTATTGCATTCGTTATATTTGAATATTTAAAGTTATTTTGTACTTTAATCATCACGTTTTTTTTGTTTTGCTTTTTTTTGGGGGAAATGGGTAGTGAGCACTATTTTTTTTTCTCCCGCAAATTTGAAAATCGCGCCGGCCGAAAATTCGCTCATGGGGGAGTGAGCACTAATTTTTTTGGGGCAGGGGGCACTTGCCCCCTGTGCCCCCCTGGATCCGCCAATGTAGGGGGTTAAAATTAAGGGGTTAAAAAACGTCAATTTTCAAGAAAAAGGGTACTTTTTCAAAATCCTGCTGTACGCGTTAAGAGGTATTTTTCTAGATCCCGACTCAGAATTGAAAGCTGGTCGGGAAGCCGGTTGTCTATAACTTTCGGTTACGTCAGCTTGCTAATGTAACAACACATAAAGAAGCCCCTATACTGCACGTACATTATACAGTATATACGGTTGCACCATGTGAGAGGGGGAGGATTGGGGAGTCCTGAAAAGGACTGTTGGTAATCTTTCTTGAGCTTAGAGTTCTAAAGAGAACTATAGCGCCGGTAGGAGAGGATGGGTGGTAGGAATATTCACGTACATTGTCAACAACTTAAATGGTAATCCCTATCACACTTCAAAATGCTCAAAGGGTTACAATTTAACAATACTTGTTTAGGAGTACACTTTTAGGGCGTATTTTGGCTTCAGAAGGGGGTTTCTGGAAAACCTGTGGTCACGCATGCTTACAGTATTTCTACATGACTGAGACTCCCGGGAATGAAACGTTGTTTTACTCTCTATGTCATGATAATGCTTATTATTCGAGAGGTTAATTCTCCTTTATGCAGTAGCATTACATGACGCCTCCTGTTAATCAGTCACATGATGTACAATCTATCATACATGGCAAAAATATAAGTCGCATAGCATTTTCTTTCAAGAAACACACAAACGCATACAAAACATCTAAAATGAAAAGATTTGCTTGTCGTCGGCTGTCCAGAAAAAGGTTGTAAGAGACATTACAACAATAGCTTTTATGGCCATCTTGCGGACAGCGTCCGAATCAATGAGTAGTTTTTTAAATAATTTTTTAAAGAGAGATAAAGATAACAAACCTTCTGTCGTCGTTCCAAGTTCAGTGGTAGTTCCCGGTGGAGCAGTTGTTGTTTCAGGAGGTTGAGTAGTTGATCCCGGTAGAGCAGTTGTTGTTCCAGGAGGTTGAGTAGTTGTTCCCGGTGGAGCAGTTGTTGTTTCAGGAGGTTGAGTAGTTGTTCCCGGTGGAGCAGTTGTTGTTTCAGGAGGTTGAGTAGTTGATCCCGGTGGAGAAGTTGTTGTTTCAGGAGGTTGAGTAGTTGTTTCTGGCCATGCTGTTGTTGAGCCTACTGGAGGTTCAGTAGTTGATTCTGGCCATGCTGTTGTTGATCCCGGTGGAGGCTGAGTAGTTGTTCCTGGTGGAGCTGTTGTTGTTTCAGGAGGTTGAGTAGTTGATCCCGGTGGAGAAGTTGTTGTTTCAGGAGGTTGAGTAGTTGTTTCTGGCCATGCTGTTGTTGAGCCTACTGGAGGTTCAGAAGTTGATTCTGGCCATGCTGTTGTTGATCCCGGTGGAGGCTGAGTAGTTGTTCCCGGTGGAGCAGTTGTTGTTTCAGGAGGTTGAGTAGTTGATCCCGGTGGAGAAGTTGTTGTTTCAGGAGGTTGAGTAGTTGTTTCTGGCCATGCTGTTGTTGAGCCTACTGGAGGTTCAGAAGTTGATTCTGGCCATGCTGTTGTTGATCCCGGTGGAGGCTGAGTAGTTGTTCCCGGTGGAGCAGTTGTTGTTTCAGGAGGTTGAGTAGTTGTTCCCGGTGGAGCAGTTGTTGTTTCAGGAGGTTGAGTAGTTGATCCCGGTGGAGAAGTTGTTGTTTCAGGAGGTTGAGTAGTTGTTTCTGGCCATGCTGTTGTTGAGCCTACTGGAGGTTCAGTAGTTGATTCTGGCCATGCTGTTGTTGATCCCGGTGGAGGCTGAGTAGTTGTTCCTGGTGGAGCTGTTGTTGTTTCAGGACGTTCAGTAGTTGATCCCGGTGGAGAAGTTGGTGGTTCAGGAGGTTGAGTAGTTGTTCCTGGTGGAGAAGTTGTTGATTCTCCTGGAGGTAGAGTAGTTGTTTCTGGCCATGCTGTTGTTGAGACTACTGGAGGTTGAGTAGTTGTTCCTGGCGATGCTGTTGTCGTTTCAGGAGGTTGAGTAGTTGATACAGGTGGAGCAGTTGTTGTTTCAGGAGGTTGAGTAGTTGTTCCCGGTGGAGCAGTTGTTGTTTCAGGAGGTTGAGTAGTTGATCCCGGTGGAGAAGTTGTTGTTTGAGGAGGTTGAGTAGTTGTTTCTGGCCATGCTGATGTTGATCCCGGTGGAGGCTGAGTAGTTGTTCCTGGTGGAGCTGTTGTTGTTTCAGGAGGTTGAGTAGTTGTTCCTGGCGGTGCTGTTGTCGTTTCAGGGGGTTCAGTAGTTGTCCCTGGTGGAGCTGTTGTTGTTTCAGGAGGTTGAGTAGTTGTTCCTGGTGGAGCAGTTGTTGTTTCAGGAGGTTGAGTAGTTGTTCCTGGTGGAGAAGTTGTTGTTTCAGGAGGTTGAGTAGTTGTTTCTGGCCACGCTGTTGTTGATTCTCCTGGAGGTAGAGTAGTTGTTTCTAGCCATGCTGTTGTTGAGACTACTGGAGGTTCAGTAGTTGATTCTGGCCATGCTGATGTTGATCCCAGTGGAGGCTGAGTAGTTGTTCCCGGTGGAGCAGTAGTTGTTTCAGGAGGTTGAGTAGTTGATCCCGGTGGAGAAGTTGTTGTTTGAGGAGGTTGAGTAGTTGTTTCTGGCCATGCTGTTGTTGAGCCTACTGGAGGTTCAGTAGTTGATTCTGGCCATGCTGTTGTTGATCCCGGTGGAGGCTGAGTAGTTGTTCCTGGTGGAGCTGTTGTTGTTTCAGGAGGTTGAGTAGTTGTTTCTGGCCACGCTGTTGTTGATTCTCCTGGAGGTAGAGTAGTTGTTTCTGGCCATGCTGTTGTTGAGACTACTGGAGGTTGAGTAGTTGATTCTGGCCATGCTGATGTTGATCCCGGTGGAGGCTGAGTAGTTGATCCCGGTGGAGAAGTTGTTGTTTCAGGAGGTTGAGTAGTTGTTCCCGGTGGAGCAGTTGTTGTTTCAGGAGGTTGAGTAGTTGATCCCGGTGGAGAAGTTGTTGTTTCAGGAGGTTGAGTAGTTGTTTCTGGCCATGCTGTTGTTGAGCCTACTGGAGGTTCAGTAGTTGATTCTGGCCATGCTGTTGTTGATCCCGGTGGAGGCTGAGTAGTTGTTCCCGGTGGAGCAGTTGATGTTTCAGGAGGTTGAGTAGTTGATCCCGGTGGAGAAGTTGTTGTTTCAGGAGGTTGAGTAGTTGTTTCTGGCCATGCTGTTGTTGAGCCTACTGGAGGTTCAGAAGTTGATTCTGGCCATGCTGTTGTTGATCCCGGTGGAGGCTGAGTAGTTGTTCCCGGTGGAGCAGTTGTTGTTTCAGGAGGTTTAGTAGTTGATTCTGGCCATGCTGTTGTTGATCCCGGTGGAGGCTGAGTAGTTGTCCCTGGTGGAGCTGTTGTTGTTTCAGGAGGTTGAGTAGTTGTTCCTGGTGGAGCAGTTGTTGTTTTCGGAGGTTGAGTAGTTGTTTCTGGCCACGCTGTTGTTGATTCTCCTGGAGGTAGAGTAGTTGTTTCTGGCCATGCTGTTGTTGAGGCTACTGGAGGTTGAGTAGTTGATTCTGGCCATGCTGATGTTGATCCCAGTGGAGGCTGAGTAGTTGATTCCGCTGGAGCAGTTGTTGTTTCAGGAGGTTGAGTAGTTGTTCCTGGTGGTGCTGTTGTCGTTTCAGGAGGTTCAGTAGTTGATACAGGTGGAGCAGTTGTTGTTTCAGGAGGTTGAGTAGTTGATCCTGGTGAAGCAGTTGTTGTTTCAGGAGGTTGAGTAGTTGTTCCCGGCGGAGCAGTCGTTGTTTCAGGAGGTTGAGTAGTTGATCCCGGTGGAGAAGTTGTTGTTTCAGGAGGTTGAGTAGTTGTTTCTGGCCATGCTGTTGTTGAGCCTACTGGAGGTTCAGTAGTTGATTCTGGCCATGTTGTTGTTGATCCCGGTGGAGGCTGAGTAGTTGTTCCTGGTGGAGCTGTTGTTGTTTCAGGAGGTTGAGTAGTTGTTCCTGGTGGAGCAGTTGTTGTTTTCGGAGGTTGAGTAGTTGTTTCTGGCCACGCTGTTGTTGATTCTCCTGGAGGTAGAGTAGTTGTTTCTGGCCATGCTGTTGTTGAGACTACTGGAGGTTGAGTAGTTGATTCTGGCCATGCTGATGTTGATCCCGGTGGAGGCTGAGTAGTTGTTCCTGGTGGAGCTGTTGTTGTTTCAGGAGGTTGAGTAGTTGTTCCTGGCGGTGCTGTTGTCGTTTCAGGGGGTTCAGTAGTTGTCCCTGGTGGAGCTGTTGTTGTTTCAGGAGGTTGAGTAGTTGTTCCTGGTGGAGCAGTTGTTGTTTCAGGAGGTTGAGTAGTTGTTCCTGGTGGAGAAGTTGTTGTTTCAGGAGGTTGAGTAGTTGTTTCTGGCCACGCTGTTGTTGATTCTCCTGGAGGTAGAGTAGTTGTTTCTAGCCATGCTGTTGTTGAGACTACTGGAGGTTCAGTAGTTGATTCTGGCCATGCTGATGTTGATCCCAGTGGAGGCTGAGTAGTTGTTCCCGGTGGAGCAGTAGTTGTTTCAGGAGGTTGAGTAGTTGATCCCGGTGGAGAAGTTGTTGTTTGAGGAGGTTGAGTAGTTGTTTCTGGCCATGCTGTTGTTGAGCCTACTGGAGGTTCAGTAGTTGTTCCTGGCAGTGCTGTTGTCGTTTCAGGAGGTTCAGTAGTTGATACAGGTGGAGCAGTTGTTGTTTCAGGAGGTTGAGTAGTTGTTCCCGGTGGAGCAGTTGTTGTTTCAGGAGGTTGAGTAGTTGATCCCGGTGGAGAAGTTGTTGTTTCAGGAGGTTGAGTAGTTGTTCCTGGTGGTGCTGTTGTCGTTTCAGGAGGTTCAGTAGTTGATACAGGTGGAGCAGTTGTTGTTTCAGGAGGTTGAGTAGTTGATCCTGGTGAAGCAGTTGTTGTTTCAGGAGGTTGAGTAGTTGTTCCCGGCGGAGCAGTTGTTGTTTCAGGAGGTTGAGTAGTTGATCCCGGTGGAGAAGTTGTTGTTTCAGGAGGTTGAGTAGTTGTTTCTGGCCATGCTGTTGTTGAGCCTACTGGAGGTTCAGTAGTTGATTCTGGCCATGTTGTTGTTGATCCCGGTGGAGGCTGAGTAGTTGTTCCTGGTGGAGCTGTTGTTGTTTCAGGAGGTTGAGTAGTTGATCCCGGTGGAGCAGTTGTTGGTTCAGGAGGTTGAGTAGTTGTTTCTGGCCACGCTGTTGTTGATTCTCCTGGAGGTAGAGTAGTTGTTTCTGGCCATGCTGTTGTTGAGACTACTGGAGGTTGAGTAGTTGATTCTGGCCATGCTGATGTTGATCCCGGTGGAGGCTGAGTAGTTGATCCCGGTGGAGAAGTTGTTGTTTCAGGAGGTTGAGTAGTTGTTCCCGGTGGAGCAGTTGTTGTTTCAGGAGGTTGAGTAGTTGATCCCGGTGGAGAAGTTGTTGTTTCAGGAGGTTGAGTAGTTGTTTCTGGCCATGCTGTTGTTGAGCCTACTGGAGGTTCAGTAGTTGATTCTGGCCATGCTGTTGTTGATTCCGGTGGAGGCTGAGTAGTTGTTCCTGGTGGAGCTGTTGTTGTTTCAGGAGGTTCAGTAGTTGATCCCGGTGGAGCAGTTGGTGGTTCAGGAGGTTGAGTAGTTGTTTCTGGCCACGCTGTTGTTGATTCTCCTGGAGGTAGAGTAGTTGTTTCTGGCCATGCTGTTGAGACTACTGGAGGTTCAGTAGTTGTTCCTGGCAGTGCTGTTGTCGTTTCAGGAGGTTCAGTAGTTGATACAGGTGGAGCAGTTGTTGTTTCAGGAGGTTGAGTAGTTGTTCCCGGTGGAGCAGTTGTTGTTTCAGGAGGTTGAGTAGTTGATCCCGGTGGAGAAGTTGTTGTTTCAGGAGGTTGAGTAGTTGTTTCTGACCATGCTGTTGTTGAACCTACTGGAGGTTCAGTAGTTGATTCTGGCCATGCTGTTGTTGATCCCGGTGGAGGCTGAGTAGTTGTTCCTGGTGGAGCTGTTGTTGTTTCAGGAGGTTCAGTAGTTGATCCCGGTGGAGAAGTTGTTGTTTCAGGAGGTTGAGTAGTTGTTCCTGGTGGAGAAGTTGTTGTTTCAGGAGGTTGAGTAGTTGTTTCTGGCCACGCTGTTGTTGATTCTCCTGGAGGTAGAGTAGTTGTTTCTGGCCATGCTGTTGTTGAGACTACTGGAGGTTGAGTAGTTGATTCTGGCCATGCTGTTGTTGATCCCGGTGGAGGCTGAGTAGTTGATCCCGGTGGAGAAGTTGTTGTTTCAGGAGGTTGAGTAGTTGATCCCGGTGGAGAAGTTGTTGTTTCAGGAGGTTGAGTAGTTGTTTCTGGCCATGCTGTTGTTGAGCCTACTGGAGGTTCAGTAGTTGATTCTGGCCATGCTGTTGTTGATCCCGGTGGAGGCTGAGTAGTTGTTCCTGGTGGAGCTGTTGTTGTTTCAGGAGGTTCAGTAGTTGATCCCGGTGGAGAAGTTGTTGTTTCAGGAGGTTGAGTAGTTGTTCCTTGTGGAGCAGTTGTTGTTTCCGGAGGTTGAGTAGTTGATACTGGAGGCGCTGTTGTTGTTATTCCTGAAGGTGGAGTATTATAAAGTGAAATTAGGGTGATATTTTAAAAAATGACACTCAAGATTTAAACCTTTTCACATGCTTTAATTTTATTAGGTATTTTAATTGTAAGAGGATTTTATAATTATTTCTTAATGAAGAGCAAGGATAGCAGTTATGATATCCTAGCTACAAGAATCAGGTTGTGGGACAGTTCACTTCGGTCTTAATAGCTAATAAATTTGGTTAGGACTTTCGGCAGCAGGTCTCCTGTTACAAGAGGTTCCGAATGTCACAAGATTGTACCATACAGGGGAAGAGGGAGAGAGAAAGAGAGACTTGGGGAAAATGAGACAGGGATAGACCCTTGTCAATAAAGAAACTATCAAAACACTTAGAGTCGTTTGAAATGAATAGTGTAACAATCCATAGTTAATTATTTACTGATATTCTATTTCAACCAAAAGAAATGCAAGAAGGTTTGGGAATCAAATTAATAATAAAAAACAATTAAAAAAAGTTGCCAGTCTTGGCATGAGAGATGTTAATAAAAATCACAAAATTTCCCGAAATATATTAATTTTGTGAAATTTTAATGTAAATCACAAATCTAATCGAAATATAAGGGAATTTGCCCAAGCTTCACACAGTGAATTTTCTCGTGAACCTTGATACGAACCACAAATTATGCGTATGATCTAAAGAAAGTACAACAATCTCTTCATAGTTTGATGCTTACTTGTAGTGTAAGGAGTAGTTGTCGGCGTGGCTGTTGTAACCCATGTTGGGATGGTGGAGATGGAAGGGGTTGTGATTGTTGGAACTGTTGGGGGACCTGTCGGATGACAGGTGTCCAAACATTGGTCTTCGTGGTAGAACTCTCCACTTGGGCAGCTACACCCCTCGAAACAAGTGTGTGGGCAGTTTCCTTGCTCGTCCCAATCGTTCTGATGACTGCAGGTGTCACAGAGTGGGATACAAGGAGTGTATTCTCTGCAACCATCACATTGCATAGCTACAAGCAAAGATAAATCATTCAAAAGAGTAGTGGGGGAATGATATGTGGGAAAATGAGAGAATAATCCGGCAGAGATGTGATAAAGGTATGATGAACCATATAATGCAATACAGCCACAAAATGGGGGTGTGACATAAATGAGAAAGAGATAAAGAACACAACCCATCTAAATAGTGCTAAAATGATAATAACTATAGTCAGACAGAGAGTGGTATTCCAGGTAGATATTGATGCAGTGGAGCGGTGGAGCGGAAAGTTCGAAGCGAAATAAGCTTGCAAGTGAGCAAGATAAACAAAACCACACCCAGATGCATTAAAGAAATTGTCTCAAAAGTGGGAGAACAACTCAGTTAGAAATTGAGATGACAAATGTAGGTAAGAAGCTTGGGAATAACCTAATATCAAAGCGAGTGAAAAGTCATGCTAGATGTGAGGAAACCAACTAATCCAAAAGTAGTAGAATAGTCAAAAATATTCCAGGTAGATAGCGTTAATTATGTACCAGCTAAATTTAGTAGAGAAAATAATCCAATTCTACGCATTTAACAAATATTTTGTAACACATTTGACATTTATGGTAGGATGATCTACGAATTTTTGTTTAGTACATGGAGCAAGATATTCTTCATGTTTGAATAATTGATGCCCCTGATAACGATGCAATCAATTCAATTCGAATTCATTGGTCATGCCAAAAAATAAAAATCCTTCTCTGGCTGTTTATATATAAAATGTCAAATTACATCTAGAATCACAAAGAATAACACATTACAAATATATGAATATCATATGAAGGATGTTAACACAGTCATTATGTGTTTTTGACAAAGGAAATATGAAAATGAAAACACACCATAGTTGGAGACGACACAGCCCAGTAGAATACATGAATAGGAAAACTGTGTAGCCAACACTTAGAAACAGAGAGAAGCAGATACTAAGATAGGATATTGGAGAAAAACAGAAACAGTGTAATGGTAGTAAGAGAAAGCTGATGACAGTAAGAATTGAACAATGTAGAACTAAGAGTGGAAATAGAAAGTAAAACCATACTTACGACATAGATCGTTGGTTCGCCACTTGATTGGAACACCATGAGCGGTACACTCCTTGGCATAAGCCGAGATGGCCGAACACAGGCACTCACAGTCTCCACCAGAGTCACAGGCACAAGAATCGTAGACGCATTTTGAATAGTACGGCAGGTAACTGACCTGGCTGAAACATGGCTTGAAGACATCAGATTTAATCACGCTGCATTGACGCATGGCCCAAGCACGGCGAGATGGGTTTCGCAGGCACGGAAAAATGGGTTCCTCTGGCAGGGGGCAGTAATTGTGAACCTATATTTTGCGTAATAAAAATGGCCAGACATCGATAGATACAGCAGAAAAGGAGTTGAGTATAAAGTAATTGATAAAAAGGAGTATGATGGAGATACTTATATGTGCCACACGTAAGCAGACTGTACACTTAAAAAATATAGAAATTTTAAACAAATGGTAAATATCTGAATGAGGCTCCAGGACTAATAAGGAAAGTACCTACTCAACTGGTAGATGACATCGGCGCCCCTAAAGTGTTAGTGAAGTCGTTGACGAATATCTTAAGGGTTAACAATGTCAAGCGATAGCATAGACATGTGGGTATATATGGACAGATACTAATATTATGTACCCACATGACTGCGCTATAACTTGACATCGTTAACCCTAAAGAAATTCGTCGACGACTTCACCGGCACTGAGGCGAGCGCCAATCATTTCGGCTTATAGTTCACATGTGAGTCGAGTTAAT
The DNA here is from genome assembly GCA_037976565.1 of Mesocentrotus franciscanus. Taxonomy (NCBI): domain Eukaryota; kingdom Metazoa; phylum Echinodermata; class Echinoidea; order Camarodonta; family Strongylocentrotidae; genus Mesocentrotus; species Mesocentrotus franciscanus. The sequence continues at coordinate 11,197,687 of CP137668.1, forward strand.
GGTGTTTGAAATTCTCGGTGCTGTGCCATACTGGGGTTAAATGACATTGGTACATTTGAGTCGTTTTGTTAATCTTTAGAGCAGATGTTATAAGGCTTGTAAGACATATGCTCCTGCGAGAACTGCTCCGCGGTCAATATCCTACACTAACCAAACCCCCCAACTTTGACCCTATATATCCAAAACTACACCTAACCCTAAACTCTAATCGCAACCCTAACCCTATCCCTATACTTTGATCAAATACATCCTCTAGCAAATGTCGCCGGAGCAAATGCCGGATCACCGTTAGATACTGGTGAGTATTATTGTGATTTGTCATTTGGGGCAGCATGGTAATTTCGGACGACTAAATTACTAATCTAATAATCTACTAATCTGTTTTACCTTCCAGCTGTCACCGAAATCCAGGGCTGAGGTTTCTGGCAGACCACCAGCAGGAGACATGAAGTCATCGTTGATCAGGTCGTTATAGTTACCACAAAGACCTCCAACCTAAGAAAAATATCATAGTGAAAATGTTCTCTAAAAAGGATCGCTCCTCGCCATGCTCACATCTTCGACATTTGCGGCTATTTTACGGATGGATGGCAATTATGAATAAGGCTGTAGTTATCAGTCAGTCTGAAGGTGAGTCACTATTTGCTAAACCGAGGATGGTATCGACTGATTGGACTAATGGCCATACATAAGTGAACATGAACTGTTTAGTTTTGTTTATCTGCATTTGTTCGATTTCTATGTCAAAAAATTGTAACATATTTACTACAATAATGACAATTTCAAACGAAAACATGTTGTTTACCTTTTCTTTATAATCAGGCTTTAATTTGACCTGGATCCACGTACCACCATTCCATATAAGAACGACTCCGATGGTTGTTTGGACATGTACATAGTTTCCAACTTGAGTCACCAGGAATGAGCCGGCTGAAGGCGGAACCGGTTTGCCCCGGACAAGATGCAGTTTTTCTTGGCTGCTTCCACGTCCTGATTAAAAAGAAGACGACAGAGAGTTTGCAATGGAAAAAATTCGGGAGCAATGTTACATTGTAAAAGGAAAAGCATTTTTTCTAATAAGTTATCTGGGTTGCATGTTATAGTAGTCGACGACGAATGGATTAAGCTCACTTGAAACTGATTGTATGACACATGCCTGGCAACAATTCTAACTTCAACCATGTATCAAACACAATAGCGACCCTAAATCATAACCCTACACATAACCTAAAACTTAATTGCAATCTTAACCCTAGCCCTGTTTCTTTTACAGAATTAAGCCCAGAACAATAACATTGTCGCTGGAGCAAGCGTCAGAGCTCCCGATAGATTTGTACCAAAAGACTGAGGTCTATTAGGAGGTAAAGTACTTGATTTGTCCAGCCAGACAGAATGTTAGGATTGATAAGGATTTTGAAATCTTTCTCTATGGCATCCGATTCCTGTCATAGGGGTATGGTAAAGGTATAAAACCAGTAGATAAGACTTACCAATGGTGAAAGTTACAGCCTTCGTACAGGTTATTCCAGTGTTTCCACACGGAATATTGGAAGCGATAATGCGGAAGAACGGATTTGCGGAGGCCTCGTCCACGCTATCAGTCACCAATACATAGTCACAATCCCCTTCGAAGTCAAAAACTTTACCATCAAACGAGCTAAAATGAGGGTCCCCCCATGTCGTACAAGCACCTAGAAACAAGAATTGATAGAGAGGTGTCGTAGTGGAGTTGCTTAAACTCATGACTGCAGATGCGAAGGTCATGGGTATGAGCCTGTATTATCATTTTGTATCAATATCATTATCATTATCTTCATCATCCGTTATCTGTATTCATTTTGAACTACTCATGTAACCGAAACAAATTTCCAGTGATGATTTACGAATTGATGAAGAAGAATGTATTCAAGTTGAATTGAATGGACTATTCAACTTACCGTAGCAAAGGTATTCTTCACAGTCCCACCGGTTATTGGTACAAGTGCTGTTAGATAAAGACACATAAAAGAAATAAAAGAATGACAGTGGACCGAGAATTATGTTCATAAAGAACAATTATGATGTGGACTATGTATCCCTAAACTAACTATGACCTACAAGATATCTCACCATGAACGACAGTCATCGCTCTGGATGGTGTGTCTGTCAAGGTAACTAACTATAACCTTCGCAGTAACGTACCATGAATGACAATCGATTGTCTGGATGATGTGTCTCTCAGAGTAACTAACTATAACGTTTAGAATTGGTCATCATGAATGACAATTGTCTGTTTTAATGGTGTGTCCCTCAGGGTAACTAATTATAACCGTCAAAGTAGCTTACCATGAATGGCAGCCATCTGTCTGGATGGTGTGTCCCTCAGGGTAACTTTGACCTCCATGATGACAAGGGCAGCTAGAGGGTGCAATGCAGCTCGTTCCATTCCACACCGTGTCCAGGTTACACACACACCTTCCACTGCATGTCATGGTCGGGCAATCTTCAAAATTGTGCATGTTGGTGCAGGTTATGTCACACAGACTAGCGCAAGGTTCATACTCCTGGTTAGTGGAACACATATCACTTGGGCAGTCTACACCCTCGCAAACCCAGGCTCCAGATAAACATTGGCTGCATGGTATACATGATGTTTAATTCAAGGCATTTATATAAAATATAATCTTACATACATCATAAATATGCTACTCCACAATTTGTTCTTGTTATGGGGGTTACCATCCCATGGTATTTGGCTTACATACATCAATAGTCTTTCAAACCAATATTTTGACGTGGTACCTAGCTATCCATAACATCAGGGAAAACCTGGACAATGAGTTCTTATTTCCGGTCAAGAAAAAGTCGGGGAATTACAACCCCCAAAAAAAAAAAAAAAAAAAAATAATAATAATAATAATAATAATAATAATAATAATAATAATAATAATAATAAATAAATACAAAATAAAAAATCACTCAATTACTCAAATCGGGGAAATACCTTGGAATCTCAATGGCCCCAAAGAAAGTAGTCAGCTTCCGTGATGAATAATAGAATACTAAAAATTCCAGGTTGCTGTGAAGTTTATGACCGCTTTAACTGGACTATAAAACAAATCATTACGAGAAAATAACATCCTGGGACAGGATGTAAATTCCCATGTGCTACTGACGTGTGTAAAACTAAAAGGCAGCTAAATATGTACAACCTTGTATGGAACTTCTGTGACATTGCAGAGGGGCGAGCAAAGGCACTACTAGTTAATCAATGAGTCCTCAACTTGAAGTTCATTTCAGATGTTTAGACTGAAGTTGGAAAATCAAGGATGGAACATCAAAATTCAAAGCCAAATACTTTCAATGGGATTGAAGGACTTTCATCAGTGAATTGAAGAAAAAAAAATCGAAAGAGTTGTCAACAATTTACTGACCATTCACCACATCCCTTTTCAATTGTCTCAAAGTTGGTGTAAAACTCTCCTGTATCTGGATCAACGCAACTGCAGTGCTCACGAGTTACACATTCACCCTGCGGATCAAGGATGTAATCATTTGGGCACGCACATCCTTCAACACAGGTCTCGGTGGTCACGGTGCAGACTGCATCCAATGAGAGCGCGCTGCACGTCGTGTCACACATGGGGTGACATGGTTGGTATACCAGTCCATCCTCACAGCTCATCCCTGCAGAAGTTTGAAGAACATGGTTTGAATAGAGTATAAGGGGTTTTGGATGGGGTACAGATATCTGTGTAGAAAACGGACAGTTTTGCTTAATATACCAGTAGCGCAAGAGGCGTCATTGCCGGCGTTATACACTCGGGCCTGTGAATGCAATTAATTTAGCCAATAATTATGCCAGTAATGCAATGCAATACTTTCACTGCTTATTCTGCAATCAGTTTTTGAAAGACGTCAGTCTTACATACATGATGTTTCAAAGACCACAATGTTTACTGACGCTGCCCATCGATATCTAGTCGATGACACTGCCCTAAGATAGGAAAATAATAATCGTCTGCCTAAGGGGCCTACCCACCTTGACGACGACGACGATAATGATTTGTTTTGCCGTGATTGAGCGCTACGAAAGCATGTTTATACAGTCATGCTTGTTGGTAAGCAACCAGTGGACCAAAGGCTTTAAATCCTCTCTGTGGGACTTGATAATGAGGATTAACAAATTACCATAGGGCACTAGCGCATCGACTTGGTTTCAAACCTGGGATACTCGATATTTTATTCAGAATTGACTTATGAAGCGTGGAAAGACAGATAATGAAAATACTAATTTGACGTTTGATTCGAAATTATTTTGATGACGGGACCAAAGATAATCTCTGTTTTAACCCTGAATACAATTTTCCTGTAAAAGTGCAAGTAGATATGAAAACTCCGAAGCTCACCGCATTCTGGAGTAGTTGCTCTCCAGTCGATTATTATGCCTCTCTGTGTACACTCGGCAGCATACATGGCAAATACATCACATTTACACGAATCAACGCCCTTACAGTTACACACATCATGACGGCAAGCATCATAGTAATCATGAGGGTCCACATGTTGACGGCAAGCTAAAAAAGACACACACAAAAAGAGAGGAAATTACGTTTGTAGTGTAAAAACCGGGAGTTTCTAAGATAGCTACATCCTACGAAACCAAGTGCCCGAGAGATCAACGGCCCATGAGACTGATATTCCAAGAGACCGACATGTTAGTCTCTTCGGCCTTTCATTTTTTTTTCTGAAAGACGAGACGGTCCATTGTCGATTTCGTTGGCTGTCATTCTCGTGGGCTAATTGGTCTCGTGGGCTAGTCAATCTTATGTGCTAGTCAGTCTCGTGGGTTGGTCAATCTCCTGGGCTGTCAGTCTACTGGAATGTCTCTGTTCCTACCATATCGCCTGTTGATGACTGGACCAGATGTGTCAGCTTTTTTTCATTTTGCCACTGAACTCATTCACCAATTTACTGTCACATCGTATAGCCTGCATGATTTGGTAGTTGGTAAAAGAAATGATATGGAAACACACTTACAGCTAGAAGTTTTGATGTATGGAATCTGCAGAAAATTATGCAAAAACGAAAGTAATCTAAATCATTTTGGTGCAAACGAACCAAGAATAATATCGAGTACTATTGATGATATCATGATTTGAGATAATACTAGAATAAACCTACCAGCGAATGCACTGTCTGTGAGGAGTCGATCACACTCGTTGGTAGCCGTCAGGGCCCTCTGGGAGTAGAGGTCGCATGGATCCGGTGTTGTGTCATCTTTTGTATCAGGACAGGATGATCCTAGCTTCCACTTGTTGGCAAAGGAGGTAGGATTTGCTTCGACATCACCTTGTATTAAGAATTGACAAGTGCTTCTGAATGAAAAATTATTATTTGTTTGTTTACCAGACACTAAGCAATCTAGCTTTAATTTGTTCATTCAATATGCAAAACATTACATATTCTCTGCAAAATGCACAAGGGAACAGTTATCTTTCAATTCTTTTAAGAATATTCTATTACGCATTTTGTAAGTTGAGCGTTTTTTTAAATATTAAACACAACAGTTTTTAACTACAGTGTTGTCCATAGATTTGGAATAAGTTTTTCTAAGTACCTCTTTTCATGAATTGACTGTGACAATATGATTTATTCTTGATAGACAAAGTGTATATCTTCTCAGGACTTTATTTTTGGATCAGTTTCTCACTCTTTTTACACCAAACAAATAAAATAGATAACCAATAATTATTGGTATAATTATTATTATAACAAACCCAAAACAAACAACGACAACAAAACTGTGTGACTTTTATTTCCAGCATTAGCATAGTTTCGAACCGAGTTTGAAGGTATTACGCATTTTGGCTTCGTTGATATAATTAGGTAATGACTAAGAGTTCCATGTCAAAGGACCGTTATGAGTAATTATTGAGTGTGAAATTTTTGTCTGTCCAAATTGAACTCTGAAATGTTTTGTAACTTGAGTGTTATGTTCATGTACAGCATTATACATCTCAAAAGATTATTACAACCATTTAAAGCGGTTATTAAAACAATCAAAATCAAAATCAATACATTGTTGTCTGTACCTGCTTCAGTGTAAAAGTCATCACGATGGTTGTTGTTATAAACACCACAGAGACCACATGTAGAATTCACATGCCTGTCATCTGCCAGCACTGCCACTTGTTTGTTGCCATCAAACAGTATGATCATACCATTAGGCATAATGACCTGTATGAATCGAAGACGAAAGCAAGTACAAGAATGGTCAAAACAGTTTCTTGGGCAAGTCCACGCAGTTTTGTCCCCCACATAACTGACCACATCTAAGATCATCTGATCATTGCATTTAGTTAATAATCCCACTAGAGCTTAGATGAAGAATTTACGATAGAAAAGATGTGGCAATTTTGAAATTTGTTTTAAAGCATTGTAAACCTACATCTAAAAGGGTGATAAACTAGATCTTCCGTAAGAAGTATATAAATGTATATACATGTATATATATATATATAATATATAAAAGTGCGAGAATTCTCAACTCTGACATGACAACGGGTGTTCCAGAATATGTAGGCGTGAAGAAAATGGTCTAGGAACGTGAGACGTAACTGTGCTTTACAATTTTATTACGAGCTTTCGGCTAATTTTTGCTATGTTCATGATGCTTGACTATGATTGAGTGATATTAAGTTTGTATGCCATGTATATTTGTTCATACAATGTATTTGTTTCTGTATGTGTTTGCACTTCAGAACCTGAAGAAGGCCTCACAAGCCGAAAGCTCGTAATAAAATTGTAAAGTACAGCTACGTCTCACGTTCCTAGACCATTTTCTTCACGCCTACATTTTCTGGAACACCCGTTGTCATGTCAGAGTTGAGAATTCTCGCACTTATATATATATATATATATATATCTATATATATATATATGTATTATATATTTGTAGAGTAATCATGTACTTTTAAGCATGCTATCAGTTGCCTGATGATCGCTTGCAAGGCATGAAACTCGGAGTAGCAACCATTTTCCATTAGCCTGCCTTATTCAACTAACATGTACATGTACATATATTGAGATTTGTATTACTTTTCCCTCTTCTTCATAAATCTTCTTCTTCTTCCTCTTCTTCATCCTCCTATTCGTCTTCTTCCTCTTATCATTTTTACTCTTCTTCTTCTTCTTCTTCTTCTTCTCCTTGGTCAGAGATTTCTCGGGAATGTGCCCCTTTTACAAAATCCTGGGTCCACACCCATGTACATTATTGTTCACATGATTTAGCTTACTGCAGTCTGAGTGCGAGTCGGTTGGTTCACATAATAGTTTCCGACCATCTTTGGGAACTGTGTCACTTCCTCTCCATTTATCAGCACCTGCGAGCCTCTACGCAGTCTGATCTCGAGTGCCCCATCTTGAATGACAACAGCCTTGATACATGAGGCGCCCTCCATTCCGCACGCAGCATTTTCGATGCTCACCAAGTAAATGCTGAAGGGGTTCCAACAGTCCTTGATCAGGATGTAGGAACAGGTACCAGCGAAATCATAGTAATGGTTGTCGAATGTCTTGTAATGGCCCTGTCCACTAACTAGACATTTACCTGTATCAATAGTGATGATGACGATAATAATATTAATAACAATGATAATAATAAAATTTAATAATAATAATGATAATAATAACAATAACAATGATAATAATAATTATGATAGCATTAATAATAATAGTAATAATGATAATAATAATAATAATATAATAATAATAATAATAATAATAATACAACTACTACTACTGCTACTACTACTACTACTTCTACGTCTACTACGTCTACTACGTCTACTACTACTACTAGTACTACTACTACTACTACTACTACTACTACCACGTCTACTACGTCTACTACTAATAATATAATAATAATATAATGATAATAAAAATGAATAATGATATGGGTTCATATAGCGCTTAAAACATGCACTTTGTCCAGAAGCGCTTCAAAAATAAATATTTTACCCTGGTATTGGATTAAGACTCGCCCTCACTATTTGTGCACATACTCTACTCCCTAAGGAGCACCACGCCAGTAGCCAATTTTACAGGCGCGCACAATGCTGTGAAAACACAATGACGTTCACATCATTCAGGACAAACACTATATCTTAAATATTGCACCTGTCCAGTAACTTGTACATGTGTTCAATATCGTTCTGGTAGTATACTGCACATACTACATAGGCAATATATTATACAGTATCAGTACATTAAAGGTATAGACCAGTTTTGGAAACGCCCCCTCTCAAAAAATGAAATGGAAGCTCTTATTACCAATCATGTGAATGAATATGTTTTGACTAATACGTGATGATACAAATTTTGCCGGGAAACCGCCTTTTAATTGATATATTTGGTAAATTATCATATCGATCCGGACTGGATAGATATCGCGTATATAAGGGGTAGTCCCATATACATCTTTCTGTGTACAGTGCTTGTAACTTTACCAATTAAGACTGGGCCAAATTTCTTATCATTTTGATGATTCCAGAACCTTGTAGTACAAACTAATACTTATATGCTAGATGAACAACCTATTCTGATCGATTCCACAACGTTTCTTTCACAATGCAATTGCATGACCAGAACTGGTTTATACCTTTAACAAAAAGTTATGGAAAATGTCTTTTGATCACTTGATTAGCAATTACACAAAGCTGATGTGGTGTATGGTAATATGTTATCCCTTGAAATCAACAACATAGAAGTAGAATGTGAATTAGTGAAGGCACTGGTCGAAATCAGTTCTATGTGATCTGGTTCTTTCAAATAACGGACGTAATAAATCGAGTTCCTTACCCCCGCAGTCATTGTGTGTACACCGCCATTTTCCTTGCACGCATGTACTGAAAACACAAAAGTCAATATCTTAGAAATTACGTCAATAAATTTAAGCCTTGGATAATTTAATGGGTTTCTCCCTCTTCTTTCATTCGTTTTAACTGTACTAAAAGGGGCTTTCATCTGGCCTAGCCTGTAGCCCTGACATTATCGATATCCATGTAGCCTACGTTCTTTTCCAGTTAGGCTTCGTCAAACTGTTTTGTGTTTTTACTTGGGGAAGGGGGTTATTACGATAATATTTATTCATTCATTCTTAATTTGAGTTGTGTATATTGTGTACTTTATAAGTTATATTGTAATTTGAAATAGGTTGTATTTTGAACATGTATTGAATCATTTTGAATGAATACAATAAAGAATATTACCCCCAAAAAAGAAGAAAAAAAGAAGAAAAAAAAAAGAATCTAATTCCACTGGGGTTTGATAGATATACATGTATAACTTTTGTTTTATGTATATATTTATGGCCATGCATTTGGTGAATTGAAAGATTTAAAATTGTTATTAAAAAAATAAAAGCTGTCACTATGTTCATACATATATATTAAATATATGTGTGGGTGCGGGAATACGTCTATTTATGGGAGTGTGGTGTGCATGGGCGTGTGGGTGTGTATTTTTTTTTATATGTGAAGTCCTATGTGCCGTCATGCATCGCCTGAAGGGAGATGCCTATATATATTTAGTGATGTGTACTTGAAGTACTTGGAGTTAGAAGCATTAATCACATACCATTCATTACAACCATCAGAGATTGTTCGTCCCGGTTGGTACTCGCTGCCTTGCCAGGAGCAGGAGCATTGATCGGCACTGACACAACCACCCGACAAGGATTTATAGGTCAGTGGTGGACAGTAGCAGCCCTCAAGGCATCCAACTGTTCCGTCCGTTTCACATTCACTCGAGGCTGAGCTACAGCCCATTTCATGACAGGTGGACCCGCATTGTTCATAGATTTTGGTAGATGATTCCGGACACTCGTAAGCTGCAATGACAATGTTGATACTAGGAAGATAAACTTTGGGAAATATATTTTGGCAATGATCGACCTCTCTCAGTACTAGCGTTACGAATTTACCTACGTTAGTGCTATCTTGGAACGAAATTGGAATTAGTCGCATACTTTCAGTTTGCAGATAGATCAAGGGGAATGGAGTGTAATATCCCAAGAGCTGTTCTGTTTACAAGTTAATATCTACAAATAAATGGTCGGTATTTAAAAACTTCCATACTCACGGCAGGAGAAGTGGGACCTCCAGGACACTTGGACGCCTCGTCGAGCACACTCTAGAGCATAGGCCGAGAAGGAAGCGCACTTACAAGTTTCGTCACGAAGATGGGCCGTCGTACATGCACACACGTCCTCCTCGCAAGCAGTGACAAAGGGCTGTGGGTCTACTACCTGTTTGCAAAGATCAAGATGAAGCCAGCGGGTGAGTGATATCCTCAACAAAGGCTATTAAAAATTGCAAAGACTGTCGAAATATCACTGAATATCTCTAAACATCAACCTACCTAGAGCTATATGTCACTAGCCCAGAGGCGGCCATATTTAAAGTGTCCCTTTTCCTTTGTAAGAAGTGCCCCTTCCCCCTTTAACAACTACTCCCTTTTAAACTCGGATAAGTGCACCTTAAATTTTCACATGTGGCCCTTTTCCTTTCTAGTAAGTGCCCCATTTCCTAATGATAAGTGCCCCCATTTAAAAAAGAGCCCCTTCCCATTCTCATAAATGCCCCTTTTCATCTCTGGTAAATGACCCTTTTCAGGTACAAGACGTTACTCCTTTTCACTTCAGATAAGGGCCTCCTTCACCTCCGATAAATGCTTTCATTAAAATCTGATCGGTGCCCCTTTTCTTTTAACTAATGCACATTTTCCTTTATTATAAGTGACCCTTTTCATTCTCATAAGTGCCCCTTTTCATATCTGGTCAGTGCCCCTTTTCACCTCTGATAATTTCCCTTTTAACAATGATACGTGCCCCTTTTCCTTTCTAATAAGGGACCTACCCCCCCCCCCTTTTTTATAAAATAAATGTCACTTTTCACCTCTTATAAATGCCCCTATCAAAATCTCGTGGGTGCCCCTTTTCGTCGACAAATGACCATTTCCTATTCTCATAAGTGCCCTTTTCATCCCTGGTGAGTGTCTCTTTTTGTAGGTGTAAGAAGTGCCCCATTTTCACCTATGATAATTACCCTTTGTACTTTGACACGTGCTCCTTTTCTTTTCTGATAAGTGTCCCCTTTTTCTCTCATTATTAAACACGACCCTATAGCTTAAAGCGACTAAGAGCAATTTTATATAATATATATAATTATGTTACTTATCATAGGTCTTTTCAGTCTTCCGTTATGAGACATGTGCTTATAAGCCCATCAGGATTGGGTTTTTTTCTTCTTTATAAGATGTAATTTTTCGCACTGCGACCTCACAAATCTTAATTTCAGACCATCACATCCAACTGCTAAGTATGATACTATTTATACCTAGCTTACATTTGCCTCGGGCGCCGTACGATAAATCGGTCTACGAGTTTTCGTGCGATTTTGGGGGCATCGTAGGAGGCTACGGGCTACGATGTTTGTGTTTACATTATCTACGAGCATCGTGCCATTTCTTGTATTGGCCCTCGGGGGCAGGCCGGGGCAAATCCGTAGATAGGCTGCTCGGAGATTGTACGGAAATCGTTCAGTAGCCGTGCAGTCTCCACAGTCTCCGCATGGAAATCGTACGGAACCCGTGCAGCTTCCTTCCATAGGTTGCGCGGAGAAGGCACGGTGACCGTCCAGCAGCCGTGCCGTTTTTAGCGTTTTTTGCCCCCATGTTCACCGAAAAATCGTGCGTTTTCTGCACGATCAGCATGAGGCCTCTGTGCGATGCCCGTGCGGGGATCGTGCAATGCCACCTACGACATGTCTACGGGCTTTACGGGCTTACGATATTTTTCTAATTTGTATAACTTCTCACAAAACAAAATCGTAGAGGCCGCGGAGCCCTGAATCCGTACGAAAATATCACGGCCGCCTCCTGCCTCCGCACGGAGGCCTCACGAAAAGAACATACGGGTAGGATACGGGGTCAGTAGACTAATCACAGGCCAAATGTAATCTAGGCATAATCTTGTATGGTGTATAAAGATAAACAAATCCTGGAATCATCCTGATAATGTAATCACAATGTAGGGGTATATCACAATGTCTAAAAAATGATGTAGTTTTTCGCTTTGAGATTTCCCTTTGTAGGTGTCCTTTTTTCTTGGTGCCCCCCCCCCCACCACTTTGGAAGTCGCTCGGCCGCCCCTGCACGCCATGTCCAGCACTATTTGAAATGCTTGTTTGATGATAATTTTAACTGACTGCTAAGAAAGCAAGTGTTTGCTTGTATGCACGCAACGATACGAAATAGCCCTTGAGTTGATAATTTAAAAGTCATTACTATCGTGTGAATAGAGTAGATCTCCTTTTTTTTACCAACCCTTCTCCATTTTTTTAAACAATCTTTGTCGACAGTTTACAGGGCTAATATTTCAAGCTTATTTCTTGGAAATGAATGAAGGGAGACAGGGTATAAATTGACTACATACTGATTAAGCACACACTACTGACACGATCGCACAGACTTTCAAAATACCAACCTAAGGCAATTTCAATAGCCAATGTTCATCGGCTTTTGCAATGGGTGAATGTTGCAATGACATATTATATAATCCGAACATAATTTCTACAGGCGATATAGGTTATTGTTATAGCCCTTATGTTAATTTCATCGGCTAGTTGCCCGCAGGTGGGCTGTAGGAGCTATGTATTGGCAATTAATGGTAGTAACGGCCTTCTTGAGGACAGCCAACCATTTCTTGAGAGTATTTTCGATTGTATTTACTGACCTGTTCACAAGCGGCAAAAGAGTCTTCTAGGAGTTGAGAACACTGTTGATCAGCCACCCGAGCCCTCTCCTCATCCTCATCAGACTCAAAGAAAGATTTTTCAGTACATCGGAGGAAAACAGCCGCGACGTCTGGGCAATATTCAGGTTCTACACAAGACCAGATTTGGTAAAGAATGGTATTTAATCTCAGGATACTTCCGTAACATCATTCCACTTACAATCCTACATTCTTGTAGAAACCATGTTGAAATGTTGAAATACTACTTGCGTATTCTCGTAGGAAACAAAAAATGTCATTTGTAGGTTTTCAAATTTTCATGACAAGGATATAAAACATTAGAATCGTTTGATGCCAAAGATTATTAATGCTTTGCGAACGAAATATTGACTATCATACATATTCACTGCCCTATTTTATATATATATATATATCTTAGCTCCATTTGAATCCATAAATTTACACATTAAGTAGCTTAGGGGTGCAGGAGAATTTGTAGGAGCTTGACCTGTATGGAGACTCTTACCTCTCTCATCCGTAATCTTCCAAGACAGACCAAAGGTGTATGCTCCCTCAGCTTGATCACCAGTGTTCATAAGGAAGTCGTTGCTCGGATCTCCGTCATACATTCCGCAAAGACCAGCTGTGTTGCTGAGGAGCGTGTCGGTGGTTATGTAGACTGTGATGGACTCTCTACCATCGTAGAGGATGCGAAAGCCCAATCCACTGGTCGCTAGGATGTAGTCGGCGATGTGCTCTATGACCAGTCCACCTGCCTTGGTGGGGAGGGTTAGCTCAGATCCCTTGTAGGTGACGATACCACCGGGTCGGAGATAGATCAGAGAGGCGGGGTTCCCATTATCAATTAAAACAGACCTTGTTGATTGATAAAGATTAATGTTGCATCGTATATTTAAAAAAAACAAGAACAACAACTAAGTATTCACATGGGGAAAGGATTTTTTGGATAATTCTAATGTGGTTAAATTTCAATGCAAGCCAATGTATGGTTGCTCCACGGTAGCTACAATAAACGACTTCCTAACTGCAACTCCAGACCCAACACTTTACTTAACCCTAACCCTAACCCTAATTCTAAACATTACCTACAATCCAATGCATCCCTACCCTTAACCATATATCTCTGACGAAATAAGGCCTCGAGGAATTATTACCGGAGCAAACGTCGGATCACTGTATTGGTTGATTTGTTTCCTCTCCAAGAAGCAGAGTATTTTGACTGTTTGAACTATTTACAAGATTATGAGGAATTTGCATTCATTGTATGGTGTGTACGTATCTTCACATTTCCCTTTCGCTTCTTCAAATGCTCTGATCGATCTCATTATTCTGCTCCTCCTTTCCTATCCCCTTATCAACTGAAGTTGTAAACTGCCTTTTCGTTTAACACGATCTATTACATACACCTGAAGTATTATTGGACTAGCTAGGATAGAGCGTACAATGGCGTAGCGTGAGTCCGCCCAATGGGGGCCACTGGAACGACAGGGGGTACCGATCTCACTCGGTAAATATATGCGAATTTACACTAAAGGGTACTGATTGGGGGAGGATGCGGGAGGTGGTCTAGGCTTCTATTTTTCTCGTCCTTTTTCCCCTTCTTCCTTCTCCCTTTCCCTTTCCCTGTCCCCGCCATTAATTTCTTTTTTTTAAACCACTCGATGGGGAGGGGGACGTGCCCCCGTGTCCCTGTAGCTACGTCACTGAGTATGTAAATACCTGGAGCATGAACTGTTGCCTTGCCGACAACTGGAATAGTCATTCTCGACGTAGATATGAAAGGAGAAGTCCGGCCAGTCAGTGACCAGGATATAGGTACATGCCCCAGGAAAGGTGAATAACTTCCCGTCGAAGGATCGGTAATGTTGCTGAGTCCAAACTTGGCAATAACCGAACTCTGGAATGGCTATTTCGATTGAAAGGTATTATCATCATTAATACGATAGAGTACAAATGAAGAAACAGTAGAACGGCAGCTGAAGTTCCAATCTAGACAAGATTAACGGTAAGAATTTAGAGCGGAACTCATATCTAGCTGGACTTAGAACTTCAGCTTAGTGTAATATGGGAAATGAAAAAAAATGAGAGAATGATATTGCTTACTTCTCTCAAAGTTCCCCATTGCTGTCCTCCCTTTTTAAATTTGTTCAAAGGTTATAAGTTTTGAGCTTGAATACATGACTTGTATAAGTCGGAATAATTCATTCAAATACGGCGACTCTCTTGGAAACAAAAAAAAGAGGTAATCCCGCGGGAAACAGTGCTTTGTAGCATGGACCCAACAGGTTTGTAGGCAGTAGCTGGTAAGGATACCAACAGAGAATCGAGTGATGTATTTGTAAATTTTGAGCCACATGCAGATACAAATCACAACAATTAACAAATAAATATTTATGTGCATTATTATAGTATTTGAATAGGGGGAGGGGGTGTTGAAAATTTGCATTTACTCGAATATCAAATTAAATATAAAATTGAACCCCATTAGAAACCGACGACATCAGCACGAGGTGAATATAATCGTGAAATTTTGCAATTATTAACTACTTACACATCCGTCGATATACGAACAAAAATTGATATGATTGTATATTAAATTTTGTGTGCGGCTGTGTGTGAGGGTGTTGTACGTGTGTACGTGTGTGCGTGAGGGTACGTGTGTGCGTGAGGGCGCGTGCGTGAATGTGTGTGTGTGTGTGTGGGCGTCGAATCCCTTCTTTACTCCTCAATTACTTGCTTTGTTACAAGTTGCAAATTACCGAATACTACATGATATAGTGACTGATGAGGATCAGGGAGAATTGTGTTATCGGTAGTGCTGATTTGAATTCGCTGTGAACACTGATACAAGATTTAAAATCGAATAGTTGCAGCCTTTAAAAAAATATAAGCCTGTAAAACTCACATGGAACTTGGATGCCTGGGATGTTGGTCGTAGTTGTGAGGTTTGTAATCGTTTGATTAAAACTACTGGACCTTTTACCTCGAGGAAAAGCTGCTTTAGAAGCACCTCTTTGTCCAACTGTGTGTAAGGAGATTGTGAAAAACGGTTAATGATGATGATGATGTTGTTGATGATGATGACGAGGACGATAATGATAGGATAATATCATTAATGACAGTATACATACTGATAATAATAAGTAGTATTAGTAGAAAGAGAAGTTTAAAATTAAGTTTAAAATGACGAAACACATAGTAGAGTTCTAGACAAAAGCCTCTTTATGCGCTGAACAAGATAAATACAACAACAAAAGAGCTACAATCATGCTTACATACTCTCAATTCATTTCTAGGTAAAATAAAACAAAATTATAAATGCACTACATTTAGATATCAATGACATAAAGAATTGTAGGGGAACCCGGGGCAAAGTGGAACGCGGGGCAAAGTGAAACACGCCCGGTAAATTGTTTACGCTGCCATGTATATAAGTTCATGTGCCAATAACATTGCAACGAGGATGCATCGTTTTTTACCAGAGTTGCGCGAATACGTCAGATATGTGTACTTTTTACGGAAAATATCAGTTTTCGATACCTAAAAAATTGTAATTAATATAAGTAATTAATATAAAGAATATTACAAAACAAAATATTATCTGGTAAAATATTGTGTTTATGCCGAGTTATCACGAAAGCCATATTAATGATGGATGGGCTTAAGCTTAACTTTATACATCGTAGCGGCGCTAGTAATCATTGGCCCACGTCAAGTAATACATGTCTGTACAATTTCACTTGTTCGGGGAAAAGTAGATGGGGCATAGTGGAATGTCTTACAGAGTGTTTCACTTTGCCCCGGAGGTCCGGGGCAAAATGTATTTTTAATATTTTAATAGTGTTACAACGTGTTTCACTTTGGCCCGGAGGTCCGGGGCAAAAGTGGATTTTTAATATTGTGTTCAAGTTCATAGCATTTGATAAAAACTGATTATTTGAGAAACATTGTTAGTGTCAATTGTTAGTGGTAGTCCTAAGGCAAAAGTATAAACCAAATGTTTTGCTTTACTTTGCTTTGTAATCCTGTTCTGGTTGTTCCAATTTTTTTGGTCCACTTTGCCCTGGGTTCCCCTACATACCACAATGCGCCTAAGACATGACCGTCTATGACTACATGTACTTTGATAATCAAATAAAACTAATAGAGGAATTTAAGATTGGATTGCATTGTTATAATAATAATAATAATAATAATAATAATAATAATAATAATCTTTTATAGTTCACTCCAAATTTTATTAAACCGAAAATGGAAATTCTTTGTGCCCAATTGATCGTGAGCCCGGCAGCCACTGAGCAGCGCCAGATCGACATTGCTCTATCCCCTTATTGTTGAATGCCAAACAAGGTAGCAGCGACTCCCATCTTTAACGTCTTTTGGTATGACGCGGCCGGGGTTCGAACCCACGACCTCCCGGTTATGAGGCGGACGCTCTACTGACTGAGCCAACACACCGGTAAGTACAAGTAATAGAGAGTTCATGTCATTACAAAGAAATAAACCTAAACTGCAATCGTAATTCTTTTTTTTAACTACCATTAGTTATCAACCATGAACATTAATGGAGCACATGTTGAGCTCTTCTACAAAACCAGTACTATCTATTATTTCTTCCAAAATGATGTGTGTTGACCTATAACATATGACACAATAATGACATGGCATCCGAGAAATGGTTCAGACTTACGTTTATTGAAAATCGATGTGCGTTTACCATTGTTGGTATACAAGGAGTATTCAGGTCTGTGAAAAGAACAAAAAGTCAGTTATTTTCTACAGACTACTGCGAATGAACAATGAACGCGAAAAGAATGTAAAATCTACGATAAGAATAATGATGATAATAGTCACATTATGTATAGCGCTTAATACCTCATTTCTGTGAGCCTTATATTGTAATCATTGTTACCCCGGTCAATGGATGCAAATGCTATATTGCACATGATAGTGTACACGCTCCGCCCCCTGGGGAGTGTTCCGGCCAGGCGTCATTGTACATGCGCACAGGTGCCGATCCAACCACATTAACGTTGGCATCCGACCGGGTACCCATTGAACACCTGGGAGGAGAGAAGCAAAGTAGATACAATACCTTGCTTAAGGGCATAAGTCACACGACCTCCGCATCTTCAGTCAAGTGTTTAAACCACTCTAACCTCTACATGTATATAATAATAATAATAATACAGAACATTTATTAGGCGCTTAATACTGGTGTTTCTAAACACACCATTGTCTGATTAAAAAATTACCATCCAAAACTTATAATAAACACACAAATTATAAATCTGTTTTTTATTCAATAAATCATTCATATATAATAATAAAAATAAAAATAAAAATAAAAATAAAAATAAAAATATGTTTGAATCTTGACATTTAATCCTGATTACTGGTGGGGTCATTTAAAATACGGAGTTATAACAAGGAGGGAGCTAGTTACCATTTACAGCAAGAGTTATCATAAGAATCAAACATGAGTAAAATATGAGACAAATCGTTTATCTATCAACGAAAACATTAATAAATTTTAAAAAAAGTATCACATAATAATAATAGCTAGTTCTTATATAGCGCTTTTCAGGACCGAAGGCCCTCTCAAAGCGCTTTACAGATATATATATTATTACCCCGGTCATCGGATTCAGGCTTACCCGCACATAATGTAGGCACATTCTCCACTCCCTGGGGAGCATTCCAGCCAGGCGTCATTTTTACAAGCGCACACTTGCTAATCTAAGCACATTAGCTTTCGCATCCTACCGGGTACCCATTTAACACCTGGGTGGAGAGTGGCAAATGTAGATCAATGTCTTGCCAAAGGACATTAGTGCCGCGGTGGGACTTGAACCGCGGACCTTGAGATCCACAGTCCGGTGACATATCCACTCGTCCACGACACCTCTATAGTTCCTATGCGCTGTGTAGATGCAGAATGTTGATAATTATGTTCGAAAAGATAACTAACATTGCAAATGTAGAAATTTTCATTAAAATATATCATACTTCTGATAAGTGAGAAAATATGCAATGACAAAAAGCATAACAAGATAATTAACACATTGTATTTAATCATAGGTCCGCAAAAAGAAGACATCAGATACGAATAAAATATAAGTAAAATAGTTTATCGCAATATGAGTGAAATATGAGGTAAAGATTTGTTATCATATGGGTCAATTATGAGTCTTTTTTTAAAACTCTCATGACGAAAATATCATATAACATTCAAATGATATGTATCTCGAAACGAAGATAATAAACAGTTGCCCATGAATTTGGAAATAATTTTTGTTACCTCTTTTCCTGAAATGATTGCGAGAATATGGTTTATTCTTGTTAGATAAAGTTTCTTTATTATCAGAACTTTGTTGATCAACCTAACGATTGACATAGAGGTTGGTCAATAAAGTTCTGAGAAGATCTATCTAGAATAAATCATATTGTCACAACCATTTCATGAATAGAGGTAAGAGATAAATATTCCAACTTAATATGATTGACAACAGTGTAAATATGAATCAAATGGTTTATCGAAAAGTAGCATTGTTTATAGGGTTTAAAAGCTGACGGAGTGAACCGAAAAACAATTATTAGAGATTGCACGATAACGATTAATACTGAAATTTAGACTGATATTGTTTGTATTAAAAAGAAAATACAGGGGACTGTCTGTAATTGTTTACATATACACATCTCCGACGACCAGGTGGTCTGAAACTTTTGTGAAACTGCATTGTCGGTTTAAGTATGAGTAAATAATTATTTAAAAAACCATTTAGTCGAAAAAATGCTTATTTAGTTCAGACGTAGAAGCTATATGTAAACCCGATTAAATGACAGAAATTGACGACCAAAAAGAGATAAAATAATATTTGACTTCTCAGATGGTTAAGGTTTGAAATGATGTCATTAATGACAGCCAGCCACTAATCTTGGCTAATAATATTTTATTTGAAAGATATTTGCGGAAACAAATAAAAATATATCCAAGAGTACATCTGTTATAGTAGGACCTAGTGAAAATAGCAATGCAAAGGCGATTGGTCAATCATTCTACATTGTACAGCATGTGATATTAAAGGCTTAAGAGGTGTTTTAAAAATAAATCAATGTTTTAGAACTCAATCACGAATCATTGATCATAAAATAGAAAGATCTAAGACGTGTGTCAAAATGATGAAATCCAGTAAAATAAAGAAGGTAATGTCAGACAAAAATGCCCATCATATCGAGAAAAAAAATTCCCGAGTGCAATGTTGAATAAAAAAAAGCGGATTTTAAAATATTTTTAAAAACTATGCTTATTTAATACTTGTTTTCATTTGCAAAGCATCACTTTTATCAGCATTTAGGATATAAATGAAAATTATTATAATAGCATAAATTATTATCTTTAAAATCTTTAGATATGAACACAATTTTAAATAAAACAAGTTTTATGACCAGCAGTAAAGCTCGTTTCTTCTTTTTTCATGATTTTCTTTAAATAATAGGCTATGCAAACACAGGTGGCAAACAATGGCATTCTTACTTGTATGAATTTCCTCTTTTTCTCAAATATCTTACTCAGTGCTGGTATTCTATGATACATGCATCTTAATTCAGCTTTTTCATCTTGTCCACAAATCTAATGCCTTAACAATTCAAATCATCAATAAAAGACAAATACATGTGTACCAGAAACATCACATAACAACAGTCATGCATTCAATGGAATTGTACACAATACATACCGCCTTTTGTGGGTTACGTGGCCATCAATAGAAAAGGCAACTACTGTGAGGAGCAGAAGGCAGTAAGTCGCATGCCCCATTTTTCAATCCAATCTTTCTGGCTGGCTGATTACTAAAGCAGCCACGCCACATGAAAAGACAAGATTCGTCAATGTTCCTAGGAATCGCGATTTTCCGAGATGAATTTTCTGACGACGAAGAAAATGGCGGGAAAAAAGAGACTTAAACTCATTCTCTCTGAGGTTTGCAGGATTTATATACCAATATTTCAATCACTATAAATTTCTTTTTAGCGCCTTCAAATTTGCTAATCAATATCGCGTGATTGCCTTCAAAGCAGGCTTTACTTTACATTTGAGTTAGGCAAAGAAGATAACTGAAAATGTGACATGGACATATGATATTTGTCAAAAGGAAACGCTATCACCTGGTTAATTCTCGTTATTTACCGTGTGTAATTATGTTGATTGAAGTAATTGGCAGCGCAGTACTTCATAAACTAATACCAATACTTGCTCATGCTCTTAAATGTGTTGTTCATGCTTTTATTTGTTAAATATGTCATCCCAAGTAGACACGCACTTGAATCTGCCAATCCGGGCTCTAAGACAATTTGGTAAAAATGTTTACATTTAGCAGATGTTGGACGAAGAATTGATGAAAACGTATGAAAGTGACATTACCATGAATATAACTGTGCTCCAGCAACAAATGCATCCAATTCCGGCTTTATTTCATCAAATATAAAGGAAAGGGTGAGGTAAAGTCTGCAACCGGGTTTTAGGTTGGGTGTTTTAGTTTTATGGTGATCAGGCTCGGGTAGGCCTACAGTGTTTGGTACAGGGTTGAAGAATTTAGGTCTACTCGGATGACACCCGGGTATTTTATTTCAAAAGTTGCCTTTTAAAAGTTGCAGCACGCTATAATCTCACCTTATTTGCAAAGGTTAATTGGCTCGATAGTTTGTAGAAAACATTCGACACCGAGCCTTCTACGGTGATACGACAATTTCTCTGGGTCTTTAATTTCGTAAAAAGTATACGGTTAGGGCTGCAATTGGGTTTTAGGTTAGGTTTTGTTTTAGAATGATCAAGCTTAGTATGGGTACAGTGTTAGGCCCAGTGTTGAGGTTGGGGATTGGGTTAGTGTGAGAAATTGTCTGTCGGTATATTCAAAAGTAGCGATTAAATGCAACTCCATTCCGACTGGTTGAAAGTCTTTTTGGGGTTTTATTTCACTTCATTGAACGGCCGGCATGCATGTTATAAGCTCACATTTTGTGCAAGTTTCATACATTCATTCATTTTATTTCCAATTCTCGTAAAAAAATACATTCAACAATATATTATACATATAAGAAAATATATAAACAATACAAATGATATGGAGGAGCCAGCAGAGGCCATTGGCCTTTCAAAGGCTGGGCTCCAATGGCCGCAGATAATTATACAAAGTAAAGAGAAAAGAAAGAGTGGGTAGTACATGAACGAATGTGTACAGGCTAGAAATTCCTTCATTAGATGACGTTTATATTTTCGTTTGAATGAGGCAAGAAATGGGCACATTTTTATATCGGTGGGTATTGCATTCCAAGTAATCACTCCAGAATATATACTGATTTACGTGAAGTATGGTATTTTAACAATGGAATATATAAATCATTAGCATGTCTTGTGTAAAGTGAATGAACCTCCTTTGTTATTTTGAACATAATATCAAAATGGAAGAAAACATATTATTATTGTACATATACATAAATGATCCAACTTGCAATTCATGAATTTGAAATATGGTAAATACATTTAATTTCCTAAAAAGCGATTCAGAGGGAGTTCCGGGGTGAGAGTTTGTAATTGCACGTAGTGCTCTTTTCTGTAAAACATAAACTTGATTCAGTAAAGTTTTTGCACAATGTCCCCATATCAAAGTACAATAGGACAGATGAGGAAGAATGATAGCATTATAGATATTAATCAATATATTCAGAGGAATGAAGTGTTATATTATATATAGTACACCTATTGCACATGAGACCTTCCGCCGGGTATTGTTGATATGTGGAGCCCAAGTAAGAATTTCATCAAATGTCTGTCCAAGCCACTGGCGTACTGGTGGGGCTTGGGGGCGCTAGCCCCCCAATAAAATTAAACCATGACTTAGTTTGTGATTTATAAATGTATATCACATGATTTTCAATAAAATGCGCGTTTCTCCATTTCTGTTGCAAACTGACACATTCCCAAATAGCCAGGAAGAGCATATGTTGTTTTATAGTCACTAATGGGCCTTAGTGGCCACTAACATTAACACTAGTAAATAACCGTATATCCAGTTTAGCGAAAAGTCTGGATACCCGTATTTCCAGCCTAGAGAAGAGCTTAGAGAAGATCGCGGCAGCTCTAGGCGGTACGCGGGGATACGAAGTCGCCTGCGCCCAGGGTTTGTTTTGGATGTGTCGAGGAGGGTCATTTCCGGAGGGAATGTTCCACAGGCGCGGATCCAGGGGGGGCGAGCGGGCCTTGCCCCCCAAAGAAAAAGAGAGAAAGGGAAAGAAAGAAGAGGAAGAAGAAAAGAAAATGAGGGAAAAGAAGGAGATCGGGGGGGCTGAAAGGGCCTTGCCTCCCAGGCTGTTGCCCCCATCACAAAAATAAGAGAGAAGGAAGGAAAGGGAAAGAAAAAAGGAAAAGAGGAGATAAAGGGAAGGAAAAAAGAGGAAGAAGAAAAGAAAAGAAGGGGGATATCATGCAGTTGCAATTTTCCGCCAACAAGTTGTGGATCGGGGCTAAAGGCCCTTGCCTCTCCCTTCCCCCTCCCCGCTAAAAAAAAGAGAGAAGGAAAGGGAAAGAGGAGAGAAAGGGAAAGAAAGAAGAGGAAGAAGAAAAGAAAATGAGGAAAAGAAGGAGATCGGGGCCGAAAGGGCCTTGCCTCCCAGGCTGTTGCCCCATCACAAAAATAAGAGAGAAGGAAGGAAAGGGAAAGAAAAAGGAAAAGAGGAGATAAAGGGAAGGAAAAAAAGAGGAAGAAGAAAAGAAAAGAAGGGGGATATCATGCAGTTGCAATTTTCCCGCCAACAAGTTGTGGATCGGGGGGCTAAAGGCCCTTGCCTCTCCCTAGCAAACCTAAAAGAGAGAGAAGGAAGGGAAGGGAAGGGAAGGGGAGGGAAAGGTAAGGAAAGAAAGAGAAAGAAGATAGATAGGGAGATCAGTTGCGATTTTTCCCGCCAACAAGGTGTAGATCGGGAGGGTGGGGGCCACTGGAGTATTGATGGGGGGGGGGCATTAGTGTCCTGCCAGTGTCACAATAAAATTCAAACGTGGTCCATTTCTTATTCGATACCGGTGATTTACAAATGTTGCTGAAATGACATAATTTTCCGAGATTTTTCCTCACTTTTTAGTAAATTATACTTTTTTATGCGTTTGTTGGAAAATTACAAATTCCTAAATTTACAGTCAGGCAAGAAATATGCTTATTTAGAGGCCTTCATGTCAGGGCCCGCAGAACGACGGGGCTCCGGGCCTCGAGCTCCGCCCCCCACTTTTTGGAAAAAGTATACTAAAGAGAAATAGAAAGAAAGAATAGTGACCTGCCAGTGTCACAAAATAATGAGGTATCAAAATATGCTCATCTGACCGTGATTAAATGCCTAAAACCCCTGAGCTTCCGGAGGCTCTGTCCCCTGGATTCCACCTAGGGCCCTAAAGCGGGCCCCTGGATGCTCATCTAACGGTAATTTAATGCCTAAAACCCCCGAGCTTCTGGGGACCCCACGCCAATTAGTGTCCTGCCAGTGTCACAAATAAGGTATCAAAAAATGCTCATCTGACCGTAATTAAACGCCTAAAACCCCTGAGCTTCCGGGGGCTCTGCCCCTGGACCTAACCAAGGGCCTAAGGCGAGCCCATGGATACTCATCTGACCGTTATGTAATGCCTAAAACCCTTGAGCTTCCGGGGGCTCCGCCCCCTGGACCCCACGCCAATAAGTGACCTGCCAGTGTCACAAATAAGGTATCAAAATATGCTCATCTGACCGTAATTAAATGCCTAAAACCCCTGAGCTTCCGGGGGCTCCGCCCCCTCGACACCACCAGGGGCCTTAAGGCGGCCCCTGGGGCTTATCTGACCGTTATAAAATGCCTGACACCCCTGAGCTTCTGGGGGCTCCGCCCCCTGGACCCCACGCCAATTAGTGTCCTGCCAGTGTCACAAATAAGGTATCAAAATATGCTCATCTGACCGTAATTAAACGCCTAAAACCCTGAGCTTCCGGGGCTCTGCCCCTGGACCCTACCAATGGCCCTAAGGCGGGCCCCTGGATGCTCATCTGACCGTAATTTATTGCCTTAAATCCCTGAGCTTCTGGGGGCTCCGCCCCCTGGACCCCACGCCAATTAGTGACCTGCCAGTGTCACAAATAGGTTATCAAAATATGCTCATCTGACCGTAATTAAATGCCTAAAACCCCAAAGCTTCCAGGGGCTCCGCCCTCTGGACCCACCTAGGGCCCTAAAACGGGCCCCTAGATGCTCATCTGACGGTAATTTTATGCCTAAAACCCCTGAACTTCCGGTGGCTCTGCCCCCTGGACCTAACCAAGGGCCCTAAAGCGGGCCCCTGGATACTCATCTGACCGTTATTCAATGCCTAAAACCCTGAGCTTCCGGGGCTCCGCCCTGGACCCCACGCCAATTAGTGTCCTGCCAGTGTCACAAAAAGGTATCAAAATATGCTCATCTGACCGTAATTAAACGCCTAAAACCCTGAGCTTCCAGGGCTCTGCCCCCTGGACCCAACCAATGGCCCTAAGTCAGGCCCCTGGATACTCATCTAACAGTAATTCATTGCCTAAAACCCCTGAACTTCCGGGGGCTCCGCCCCCTGGACCCCACGCCAATTAGTGTCCTGCCAGTGTCACAAAAAGTGTATCAAAATATGCTCATCTGACCGTAATTAAATGCCAAAAACCCCTGAGCTTCCGGGGCTCTGCCTCGACCCCACCAGGGGCCTAAGGCGAGCCCCTGAATGCTCAATGACCGTTATAAAATGCCTAAAATCTCTGAGTTTCAGGGGGCTCAGCCCCCTGAACCCCACGCCAATTAGTGACCTGCCAGTGTCATGAATAAGGTATCAAAATATGCTCATCTGACCGTAATTAAACGCCTAAAATCCCTGAGCTTCCAGGGGCTCTGCCCCTGGACCCAACCAATGGCCCTAAGCCAGGCCCCTGGATACTCATCTGACAGTAATTTATTGCCTAAAACTCCCGAGCTTCCGGGGGCTCCGCCCCCTGGACCCCACGCCAATTAGTGACCTGCCAGTGTCACAAATAGGGTATCAAAATATGGTCATCTGACCGTAATAAATGCCTAAAACCCCTGAGCTTCCGGGGGCTCCGCCCCCTCGACCCCACCAGGGGGCCTAAGGCGGGCCCCTGAATGTTCAATGAACGTTATAAAATGCCTCAAATCCCTGAGCTTCCGGTGACTCTGCCCCTTGACCCCTGCCGGGGCTTTTCCCCTAGACCCCACGCCAATTTACACTACGCTCTACCTGATCGTAAATATTTTAGCCTCCCCCACCCACTTTGAAATACGTTCAGTGGGGCCTGCATATAAGAGTGGGGTGATGCGGATTTTTGTCTGCCAGCCCCCAAACTTTTTTGCTCATTACGCCACTGGTCCAAGCAATACGGTTTTAGAAACTTGTAATATATTATAGTTATTAATTGTAATGTCACAGATTTGCTCTGAAAGTTATTTGTTTTTCTGCCTAAATATCATAAAATTAGTTTTTTTGAATTTATAAGTAATTTGTTTAGCCAAAAACCACAGCTCAATTTTTAGTAGTTCTAAAATAATTATGGTTGATATTTCATTGATGTTTTTACCTGACACAAAGAGGTTTGTGTCATCTGCAATTATGATTGGGCAAAGGTTTGGGCTTGCGTATTGAATGTCATTAACACATAATAGAAAAAATAATTTCAAGCTAAACAATTGTATGTATATGGTTATACATGTATATCAATAAATGTCGCCACATCACAAAAGGAAGGATAATATGATAATTAAACGTGGGTGCGATATGTTGTTTGATGTAAAGGTTATATATTCAGAGTGATATTTAGCATGTAACATTTCAACTCGGGCCCTTTTTTGTTCATGTGAGAAGAAATCTAATTGATTTCGTTGATCGTCTCGTGGCGCGCGTTTATTGACTCTGACACTTCACTGGATCCTAATGTGGTAGTCCATTAATAACGTAAATGAGTATAACAAAATGGGAAGCAATTGTGGCGATCAGTGGCGATTACGTAGAACTTCAAATTGGCTGCTCCAAGTACATTGAAAGTTTGTTTGTTTGTTGTTTTACCTGATCGCTAAGAAAACATGTGTATGTTTGTAAATAGCAACCAGAGGACCGATGGCTTTAAGTCCTCTCCGAGGGACTTGGTAATGAGGATTAATGCATTACTTAGGCCTTAGGGCACTAGCGCATCGAATCATTATGCTATTTTCGTAATGTATCAACATTTAATTCACAAATCTATGTTAAGTGCCTCGTTACAAATTATGTCATTCACGTTCAACAATCAATGTATGCAAGTCACATTCTGACTATCGAAATACAATAATTTATGGTAGGTGAATGAAATAATTTTGTATGCTATTTTCGTAATGTATCAAAATTGAATGCACAAATCTATGTTAAGTGCCTCGTTACAAATTATGTCATTCACGTTCAACAATCATTGTATGCAAGTCACATTCTGACTATCGAAATACAATAATTTATAGTAGGTGAATGAAATAATTTTGTACATGGCACTTAAAGATTTGGGCATTATATTTGATTACATTACGAAGTGGTCTATTGGTCTCGAACCCGGGGCCTCCAGGTTACGATACCACCGCTCTACCACTGAGCCATCGCGTCTCACTCAAGTGTAACATATAAATGCCAAGTAGCACATCATTTAACCAATGAAATAAAATCACCAGTCGGGATCGATACAAAATTGTATTAAAAGCCCAAAAGCAGTATTTGTCAGTGCTAGGCAAACATTATATTGAAGTTGCTACGGAGCCACGATCGTGAATCTGTCAAGAAATCACCACCCTGTTGTATGGCATATCATATCTGTTCGCTTGCCGATATTAAAATCTTATTTAAGGTATTCAGTACATGTATATCATTGTAATGTTCGCACAAAGGGTACTACACAACATGAAGAAAAAAAATCAAAATATTCAAGCCGATCAATGGAAATACCTGACCACAAAGATTTAAAGACAAAATAATAACTTAAGGCGATTTTATCTGCCTTGAGCGTCACCTTTTAAAGTGTGCGAACATTCCAATTATATATTATGTATATCCAAACATGATTTCTATAGGCAATACCATTGTGTATTGAAACTGTCCTCAAGTTGATTTCCTGAAACATTTTTGCGATGAGAGAGACAGAGAGAGAGTGAGAGAGAGAGAGAGAGAGACGGAGAGAGATAAATTGTCCTTCAAGGATACATGGCATAGGCTTAGGAACCGGGGGCTTGGGGCAGCACCAAAAATCTTGGGGGGCTCAGATATCATTGAGCCCCCAATTTTTTGGGGCTTAGATATCATTGAGTCCTTAGGGGCCCAGGTACTATTGAGCCCCTAATATTTTAAGTGGGGCTCAGAGATATCATTGAGCCGCCCCAATACTTATTGCGGGG
Organism: Mesocentrotus franciscanus; assembly: GCA_037976565.1. Classification (NCBI taxonomy): domain Eukaryota; kingdom Metazoa; phylum Echinodermata; class Echinoidea; order Camarodonta; family Strongylocentrotidae; genus Mesocentrotus; species Mesocentrotus franciscanus. The sequence continues at coordinate 11,225,945 of CP137668.1, forward strand.
CTCGGATATCATTAACCCCCTCCTCCCCGAACATTATATTCTAGGCATGAAACCTATGTATACCAATAATCTACAGACTTACCATTCAAATATAAACATTTTATAAATATTTATTTGGGGAGGGGGCTCAGACATCGGATCTCGCATATCATTGACCCCCAAAAAAATATATTTGGTGGATCTCGGATATCATTGAGACCCCCAAATATTTCGGCGGGACTCTGATATCATTGAGCACCCCCCATATTTTGGTGGGGCTCAGATATCATCAGCTCCCCAATTATTTTTGATGGGGCTCGGATAACATCACGGAGCCCCCCGATATTTTTGAGGGGCTCGGATATCATTGAGCCCCCTAATATTTTAATATTACACATATATAAATCTCGTACAGATAAACTGGACTTGAAAACTATTGCCCAAAACTTTGTTTCCAGGAACACAAGAAGACAAAACTTCTTTATAGCACATTTTTTGTCTGAGGCTGCATGTGAAAGTAGCTCCTCAAAAGAAGAAAGGTCTGAAATTAGTACTTTGTCTAACTTAATAAAAATAAACTGAATATCTTACAATTCAACGATTTCTTCAAGTAGGCCTACTTTTATTAATTTCTTCAACTGCTTAAAGAAAGGCTACAAATGCTTTTTTATTGTAGAGCTGTAGTGTGAACAGGCTACTTAGTAATTCACATTTATAGATTGGTGCACATCAAGGGCGTCAGTCCGGGGGCAGGGGACATGTCCCCCTCCCCCACGATTTTTCCTAGGGGGGACATCATATTAAATAATAATAATAGTTCAGTTCTTGTATAGCGCATAATACGTTATGAAATAACATCTCTATGCGCTTCCAAAGAGCTTTGGAAATTATTACCCAGCTTTAGCTCCGGCAGCCGTTATCAGCCGTTAACATGCCCCCCATGTTTTGTCAGAAAAGAAGTTCTTTAATAATTTAATGTAACGTTAAAGCTTCCGCGCTTCGTGCGGGAGAGGGGGAACTGAATTCAAACAAGGATTAAGAGTCGAGAACGGTACAACGAATCGTCTTCTTTCTCTAATAATTTAATGAAACGTCAAAGATTTTTTAAAAGACAATAAATGAACCGGTCACCAATGAAAGTACATGCCGTGAAACAGAATAACTAGAGAGAGAGTGACATGTAATTGTGCCCCCCATGCTCAAACTCGGATTGACGCCCTTGGTGCACATTATGCTTGATCATCCTCTCCTATCTGTTTGTTTTCATTCCTTTGTTCGTCATCCTTTATTTGATACCTATTATTTCCTTTTATTATATAAATCAACATGTAAATACCTATATATGCAAAAGTAAACCCCGAGGTTTAAAGTTGTAAAGCCCAGGGCAGTACAACACAGGCAATCATGGAGTAAGGGTGTCTTCATCGAAGTGTCTCTGTAATTTTAGAACCACGCCCTTTGCCTACCCGCTCAGGCCACTCTACATTATCAAGTCATTATATCGAAAAATTTCGGCTCGCGCTTTGCGCACGCATGGTTTAACTGCATATGGAATTCCGAACGTGATTAGCGTCCTAGAACCTCCGACGCCATATTTGTTTAATCTATTTAACCCATGTTAAAATGATTATTTCAGGGAATTTATTTAAAATAAGGGTTTAGAATGCAGTGATTTCAGGTCACTTTATCGAGAATGAAAAAAAAATTCAGCTCGCGCTATGCGCTCGCATGATTTTATTGCCTATTGGGTATATAATTTAGACCCAAAAGGCAAAAAATACTGTTTCCAGGTAATCACCCTACCCCCTCCCTAGTGGTGGTCTAAAAATGGGGTAGAGCAAAGAGAGAAGAAAAAGGAAGGCTTAACAATTTTGGACTGTCTAAAATGGTGACAACGGGGGAATCTTCAAACAGCGGGTCAAAAACAAATGGAGCCCCCAATCCTGAAAATCTTCCTAGCCAATGCATGGATAAATCCACTCTGGCGAGAGCCTTCTTTCGAAAAAAAGGAGGAAAATGGAAAAGAAACAAGTCAGCAGAAGTTTGAGGGAAAACAGGATGAAGGATAGAAAAGTGAAAACAAACTTGTGATTACTTAAACCCAAACTGGCAACTCTCTCGCTTCCTTTCTTCAATTTCTCCATTTTCTTTGCACAAAAAATATTACCTTTCAATTATTATATCAAAAGAAATAATATCTCATAAATGCAAATGGGTGCATTATTGGGGATAAGCTTTCACACTCCCATCAATATCCAGGGAGGAACATTTTCGGTAATCACAAAACAAGCGAAGAGCTGCTCACTAGGGATTTTGGGGGGTTGCCAATTTGTGCTTGATCGGATACTTCATCGGATTTTCTTCACTCTTCGACTAGCTGGTCCGTTTTCTCGTTTTCTTTCTCGATATCTTCCCCATGGATATTAATAACGTTCTTCAAGGTGATATATAACCTATCAAAAGCTCCAAAACTTTGACCCTTCTTTCATAAATTTTGTTAGCCACAAGTTCTAATAATTGATGTAAGATACTATACTCATTGTATTTCATTGGCTGTTAGCAAATACATTAGAGAAGTTAGCACATACATGTTCATGTACTTGATTTAATTTGTCACAAAATATGGTCCTGATTTGTCTGCTGCACAGAATTGACTTTGCTATCAATGTGATTGATCGTATGAAAACTGAAGTACGTTTAGGTGAACTATTCCCTTGAAAAAAAGACAAGATTACTGGAGGACAAGTCGACCCATTCTACACGCAATACCAGGGGCAGATCCAGGAGTCTGTAGATAAAGGGAGGGGTGGGGGGACAGTTCCAAAACCTTCTGAAATAAAGAGAAAATTGCTTATCACTGGCAAGCCCGCTCCCCCAACAAAAATAGAAAATTGCTAATCACTAGAATTGCTGATCACTGGCAAGCCCCCCCCCCCCTTCATCATCACATTTTGCAGCTGCTTATTTACATGCCCATATAGTGTCCTTGTACTGCCAAAGCAAACAGAGCTATTGACTAGGCAATATCTTTTACCATTGGGCTTTCATTGTGATGTAGCAGTCAACAGCCAATCTTAGAAGTATATGCAGTACATAACAAAGAATAAGACAAGGTGAAAACTAAACTAACAAAACTAAACTAACAAAACTAAAGGGTGGGTAAAAAATGAAAAGTCAGATTTGGATGAGAAGATGAAATAAAATACAAACAAAACTGGAAGTTACATGTATTCTGTGAGATATAATCTTAAAAGAGTAGAAATATATCAGTGTTCTCTTGCAATATACAATGTACATGTATAAAACATATCTTCTATACAAAAGAAAATAAAATAAAATGTAGACAGTTAGCTTAGAGTAAACCGTGTGGTTATACAATGAAAGCAAATCCTCCTTAAAGACCCTGTCCGATGAAAATACAACTTTATATCAATGGAAAGCTGAATGAACATAGAATACAAATATAAAGGAATTCAAAATATTTTCCCTTTTAGTATTGCACAAAAGCAAATTAAAACCTTATTTTCCGCACCTCTTCAAATTACAAGTCAACAGGGGTCAAATTTGCCGCAGTTACAGTGACGACATAACATGTGCACCCGATTGGCTCGCCTATATAGCTGAGGCGATGAGCCATGCTTAATTAATGCAAAGTCATAGTAAATATGCGTACACCACATATGATGTCATCAATTCGATAGCTAGTTTTTAGGTCGACAACTCCCGATTTTCAAAGCTTTAGATTTCGAGTTTTCAGAGAACTGTTACTCGTCTGACAGGCACTAAAGTAACATATAATTGGTATTGTTGTAATCTATGGCTTGTAAGCTTTCCTTTGATATATAATTCATCTATTTCATTTTTCACTTCCGACAGGGTCTTTAAGCTCTTACAAAAGTATATATACATATTCCACAACTATGATTTAACATATTAATTTAAATGTTCAACATTATATTGGACATGATTTTTATTTCATTTCACAATTTTCCAACAGGTTCATTGGATGTCATGTTGGAATTGGTATTCAATGGGGTAATTATGGTTCTTCTAGTTTTCTTCATTGTTCTGTCTTTAGAAATGTAGTGCTCAATGTTTTTTTAAATGTCACAATCATGAGTCCATTTTAAATTTTATGAAAGGAAGACGAAATTTGCTGAGCCAAACAATGACGCTTGCAATATTAGAACCTTCAAGTGCCTTCAAATGATTGGCTCGTATGTATTTGACTGAACTGCTTACCCAATAGGTACCAAACAGAAACCTTCAGAAAGGTCTTCCATAAACTCTCTCCTTACTATCTCTCAAATAATTACAAAAAAACTCATGGGTCCATGACCTTGACAGTTTGCATCAGCAGAGCTTTGGAATAAATTGCCAAAATATATCAAAGTGTGATACTGTTGACAACTTTAAAACAAGTCTTAAAATGTTTCTTTCTAGAAACGATTTTCAGTGTTAACTGATGACTTAATGAAGTATGCTGAGCATATCTCACTCTTCTCAATATTTTTCTTTCCTTTCCTTCTCTCCGCTTACAGCGTATTGACATATTTGTGATATGAGCTATACAAGCATGGTGTATTATTATTATCTCTATTATCAAATAGCTTTTTCTATTCTAATCTTTTGGTAGAATATCAACAATATTGGGCAGGATTTGCCGCCTATAGCGAAGAGGCTATATAGCGGTACATGTCCTTGTCCTTCCCCAAAAGTTTCCTCAAGCATAGCTAGAGACATCATAATTTTCTCAAACATGGCTTCATCTAAAGGGATGTATCCAAATCAAACTCAAATGATTCTATATCATCGCCAGTGGTGAAGAAGGATCCAGGGGCATGACTGTTCAGTTTCGACCCATCAGTCCTACAGGCTGCATTGGCTTTGCCTGTTGCTGCCGAGTTCTGAACACCAGCTTTGTCCTTGTTAGCGTCACTGTCACTACCAGGTTTCTTTGGAGCCCTGTCTGTAGAGGCACTGGGTTTGGACACTTCTTTTTCAGGTTTAGCAGGCGGTGGGGAGAATGAAAAGCTCTTGAGTTTGTTGATCGTTGTCAGTGCGGGACGTCGCCCTCCAGAGGATAGCGGTGATGAGTCGGACGCTGATGAAGACGACGAGATAGACAAGGACTTTTGAACAGCTTTTCTAGACTGCTCATCACTATTTTCTTTCTGCTTTGTTTTGGATGAAGGTATTGTGAGGGAGGAGGGTTTCCGAACAGCTTTTCCAGACTGCCCATCGCCATCTTCTGACTGTTTTGCTTTCCTCCTCCGGTGCTCATCTCCCTGCTTTCTACAACTTTCATCCTGAAATGTATCAAGATCTAGACTTGATTCATCTGTCCCTGGATTAGAAATTCTAGACTTCTTCGTTTTGCCACTGCTGTGTCCCTCTCTATGACTCAAATCTTTGGTAGAATTCTCTTTCGGCTTGTCTCTTGCTCTGACAGGATTCTTTGTCAAAGCCTTATTTTTGTCTTCACTTGTTCTTGCCCATCCCCTATCACTACACCTGCTTCGAAACCGTCCACCAACGAAGCACTTGTGCTGTTCATGGTAGAATCGTTACCATTGTCAGTGAAGTCACCTTCATCTTGAGAATTGTTTAAACTTATTCTCTGTCCTTCTGATACCATTCCAGGGAATTTCCACAATCATTATTACTTGATAATGAAGACGATGACGATGACGATCTATTTTTCTTTCCCTGTAGGCTTCCTTCATCATCTTTACTCCCTCTACTGCCATTCACTTTCTTTCTTTTCTCTTCTCTATCCTCATCTACAATTGAACTTTCCCTACTATTGTTTGAAAGCATCCGTTTTCTCTTCTTTTCTGTTGCTCACTCTCTTTATCTCCCAAGTTCTTTCTAACTGAAGGCATATCAATTTGACCATCAGAGCTTTCTTGAGTTTTCTCTGTATTTTTATTTCCAAGATTCCTATCGCCATCACGGCACGTATTCATCAAACTGTTCTGGCTGGATATGGTAGCCATGACCACATCCCCATCATCATCCTCATCCACCCCAGGACTAAACCTTCCAGTCTCAGCAGTAGAAGCAGTCCTGCTGTTTCCAGGTAGTTCATCCCGCTACCACGAAGACTCTTACGCGTGCCATCCTCTTTACCTCTGTTTACTCTGTCCACACTGTCATTGTCTTGTAACCTTTGACCTGTGTCAGTCCAAGACTTCCTAGTCTCTGACTGTAGTCTCTTAGTCAAAGATCTATCATGCCCCCGCTGACTCTCCTGCGTGTCTGGTATAACCATGCTCCTTGATTCACCCTCTACTCCGCTGCCGTCAAGCATCGGATCCCTGTCTGTTGTATCTAACGTATCGTCAAATGGATTCAGGGTTTCATTCGCAATAGCTTCCTTGTCCGTTTCATTCTCCTCCTCCTCTGATTGTATTCTCACTCTTGCTAGATTCTCCATCTTCTCCATCTCCTCATCCAGAAGATGCTCCAAGCCAAGGTGAGACAGAATCAAGGATGCTGCAAAGTAAAAACAAATTTTGATCACTGTAATAAGTTGTACCCTCAAAAACATATATACTCCCCAGGGAATGGAGTGTTTGCACTCTCATGTGCGGATTAGCAATTTAATCCAATGGCTGGGGTAATAATAATTACAATGGAAAGCACTTAGAAATTAACTCTGAAGCACTATACAAATGTGATTATTATTATTATATATGTACACTGCACAATTTCACACCTCACACTTTATGAGTTGTATGACACATGCTCCAGCAACAATTTCATACACTAAGCAAACCTTCAACTTCATCCCTGGGCCAACCTAAAACCCAATTGCAACCAAACCATATAATGATGTGAACGAAAACTTAACACAACAGAACAATATTGGGATCTAATTTCCAGCAGTTCTTGCAGTGTGACCACACCTTTCCAGAATGTAATAAATATTCTCTTACATTGTTTATGATATTCATCCTCAGGATCATCAGGGAAGGATGTATGAAGTGCGTTGACCCCTCCTAGGAGAGCAGCTCCCTAAGAATTTTTTTTTGATGAAAAATGCAATTATCATAAACTTCCATTTTAAGCTATTTCTGTGGGCATGGCCATTTTAGACATAACTAAAAGATGACTTCTTTTTTCATTACCCGGTATTGTTGAATTCATCAAATAAACAAGATAACATAACATAAACAACAATAAAAAAGAAGAAATAACATAATATGCACAATGTTTGACAGGTGCTGAAATAGTAAATCCCATCACTGTTGCCTTCAGGCATTCAGCTCCCTTACGAACAAAACAAATCACAATTCATTACTATTTATACTGTTCTCCCTGAGGACACTGCAATAATATATATATACATGTATATCATAATGTGGGATATCACTCTTAATTCATCTTGCAAATCAATACTTTGTTACACATTTACAAGAGTCCAATCGATTAGAAATTGTGTTATGGAACAAACCAAATCACCTGCATAGAGGACTCCATGACACTGACTGCGACCACCGCATCTTGAACCCTGACCTCTGTCTGGCACATGAGCCTGGCGTGAGCCTGAGCAAGCCTAACCATACTCTCCAGGAGACGGATGGTGGTCCTGGCTGCGTTCCTCGTGTCGGCCTGTCGCTGCGCCTGGTAGTAGCGGGACAATACTCTGCATGATGATGGAAAAGTTACCAAATGAAGAGAATACCAAAATGATATTGGCTGCCTTGAAGGCCATGTACAGTCAAACCTGTCTATAGCGACCTCCCAAGGGAAACACAAAAAGGGGCCTTTGTAGACAAGTTTCTTTAGTACAAGTTACAAGTGAAACAAAAAATGTGGTCTTTGTAGACAGGTGGTCACTAAAGCAGGTTTGACTGTAGTAATACCATGAGGTGTGATAGTTTTAATCATGACCTGACAAGAGGCTGTCTAATGTTATTCGTTCCATAGCAAACAAACTGGTGTTGATATCTAAAATAATCTTCTACATTATATAAGTCACAGGAAAGAGATTTAGCACAAATGACCTAAATGACTATCAAAAAAAAATTGCAAGAAGTTTCTGCATCACAAATGAAGTTATTAATTGCAGTTAAGGGTACAATCATAATGGCACAATAATGAAACTCCAGTCAAGAACTCCTGTTCTTTTAACTCTCATCCACTAATGCGAGGCAGTGTGTTGCCTTGGGCCATTTACCATCTCAGCTTCTCCGAATATGGCATTTCCATGTCAGCTTATCCCTACTTCACTGCTCTTTCAAGAATTTTTTTGTTATCCTGTTTTTTTCTTTTTCAACTGAAATAAAATCCAAAATTGTTTTCAAGTCAACTATAAAGCTCTATCCAGAAACAAAATTATACCTGTCCAAATGGCATCATTCAGATAGAATCATACTGAGGATGCATGACATGTGAACTTCTGTAAGAGCTTATCCTATCATTTGTAATGAATGACTTACATGTTAGCCTGCGGAGTCAGGACGGGGTCGATTGTCTTGATGATGCTCAGATACGTCTGCATCTTCTCAATGCTCCACAAGTCACTCGCAGGAGCACCTAGAATAAGAACAGTTTGTTGTTTTAAACAAACAGAAAGAATCAAGGCATCTGATTGGTCAATTGCGCATCATCTGAACTGCAATATTAATAACCTTTATGCAGTTTTTGTCCCATAGATAATATATGTTTGATCACAGGTTAGTGCACAATTAATCACATTCTGTTCCATTTATATCTGTCTTTCTTTTAACCAGAATTTGTTCAAACTTCCACTGAACTCTATTTTTCTCATTGCCTACGAGAACCGGGTGGCTCCTGAACTAAGCCTATGGGAATGAGACAATGCAGTAGTTAATGGGTAAAGTAAACTGATCTCATCAAGTAGTTCACCATTTCCAGGAGACACGCTCTGGTGACAATTGCTAAGTGGTCAATATTCTGCATCAACCAGATTTTTAGCTTCAAACCTAGACGAAACACTATTCCTAACCCTATCCCTAACTCTAGCTTAAAGTTCAATTGCAACCCGAGTGCAAACCCTCTATCTGCTCACCTTCTGGGGCTGGTGCTTTCCCTTCCAAGATGTAGGATGACACCACTCTGTCCCATTCCTCATTCTGGGAGTCAAGGAGGACCAGAACGATGTCAAAACGACTCAACAGAGGACTGGCGAGCGCGATGTTTACACTGATCGATTCGCCTGGGTCGTATTTACCCTTCGGGTTCGTCGCTGCCAGGATGGTGGTGCGGGTGTTCAGCTTACACACCAAACCAGCCTAGAAAATAACGGGAGAGGGGGATATGAGGGAGATAGATTCAAAATGAGATGAAAGGTACAAGTAGTCATGTGGTATCCACAATTTCGGAATAAACTTCTATGACATGAAACTTTTGCTATTTGTAAACAACGGTAATTTACATGGAAATTAATTTCTGAGAATCACAAAAGTTCAATGTTGCGTCGGTTGTAATTCCATTATTTCCCAGCATGAAACTTCAGTGAATCTGAACCACTCGCAATATTCATGAACATTTCATGTACACTAACCTTTCTGTTTATACAGTAATTCAACAGTCATGTCCATGAGCAATTCTCATGGTATCGTGAAAAAAAAATCATTATGATGGAAATTTACAAGGATCATCTACGTCTTACCTTGGCCACACTGATTGTTTGCTGCTCCATAGCCTCATGTATACTGCCTCTGTCATGCTCTCGGATGCTGTTAAACTCGTCTTGTAAAACACAAAATTTCACTTGTTAAATTTGTTATCTCATGATGAAGTGTAACTGGTTTGATTATGTACATTTATGCTTTAGATCTTCCAAGACAAGATTTGAAAAATTTGGCTTTACTGCCGCAAATCTTGATCATTTTAATAAACCATCAATGAAATGAAATTAAGTTTGTCATGAAAGAGATTGAAACGGTGACCAAAGAAAATGAGAGGAGAAAAATAATATTCTTGGCCAGGAAGTAAATTCCCTTGTGCAATGAGCACATTTCATGCCGTGTGAGCATGCATTCGTATGAAATTCTGTGAGCTTTCTGTGCAGTGCAATCCGGCACAAAATAGCACCGACTATACTAGCCTCAATTTGACGTTCATTTCACATACTTAGACTAAAACCCATTGCAAAACAGGATGGGAATATCTACATTTCTTGTACATGTATCTCTTGATACAAGAGGAACAATATGATGACATATTTCACAAGCTTAAAGCCTGTCTGCACTAGTTTGGCCAGGAGGGATTAGACCTCCCAGCATGGTCACTGACGGGTGGTTATCTTATCAACTCAGCTCTCAATTACATAATAAAAAGGGGATCATGGGGGACCAACAGTTACCGTTTAGGCATTGTTTGCTGTATAGAGGGTACAAGTAGATATAAGTAGTGCAGTCCCGCTTTAAGTCTAATTTCCTTTTCACTAGCAGATCTAGAGATTACTTTAACACTGTGGAATGACAGTTGGGCCATCACTGGCACCGATATTTTTTTCGACATGCTGATTTACAACTTTCCCCAAATTTGACACCGTATTGTTTTTGTGTCAACAAAATTTTCTTGATGTCTTCTTACCGATACAACACAAACCTCCGTCAGCCAAGACCAGTGCTCCAGCCTCCAATGTCCACTCTCCGGAGTCTCTGACCGCAGAGACCGTCAGACCAGCACTCGTTGACCCAATGCCAGTGGTCAGTACTGACCGTGGGACCACCTTGGCAGCATACTTCAAGAACTGAGATTTGCCAGTACCTGAACAGAGCCACATGATAATAGAGCAATTCACATGCAGAGCTTTTTTCTTTATTTCTTTCCCCTTCCATGCCAACCAGTTTTTCAACAATGGTCATAAGTCTAATGGGGCGTTGCAAGAAAGTTGCGATCAGATTGCAACTCAACTTTCTTGCAACGCCCCACTAGTCTAATACATTTCCTAGGATTTTGTTGGGATTAAAGTTTTAACAATTAAATTAAGTTAACTAGATCTAGCTTTTATTCTCCCCCTCTCTCTCTCTCTTACTAATGGAGCGTTGCAAGAAAGTTGAATTGTGATCAATTGCAATTTGCAATTAATCGCAAGACTTACGCTTGAGTTTGGGGAATTGCAATTGATTGCAACTTTCTTGCAGCGCCCCATAAGCATGTTAGAGATTTTGGCTTTGTTTCTCTTCTGTTGTTAAATTGGGCTTAAATAATATATTCTATGGAAATGAACTTCACAATGAGACCGTTTCTATTCTATAATACAATCATTCTTAATCCAAACAAATTGTTTAAAGCTCATATTCATAGACAGCATGAGAGGTTTTAAATGTAAGTAAAATTATGATATATAATCGAGGAAAAGAAAAGTACATGTAGCTCTTGAATGTTTCACGACTAAAGGAAAAAGCATCAGATGAAGGAACCTCCTCTTTCAGTAACATAATAGACAACTAATCTAAGTGAAACATATCTCATGTACATTAATCTTACATTTATCTGATCTTATAAATTATACATTAATGTTATAAAGGATTCTCAATTGTCTAAAAATCATTTTTTTCTAAATAGATGCATTTTCTTCAAGAATCTAATGTCATTAATCGTATCTAATTTAATCTAATCTAATATAATCAATTACATACTGACCTGGATCTCCGACAAGAAGGAGGTGAGATTCCCCACGAGTTCTTATACCGGTTGTATCACGCCTGGCCACACCCCCAGCTAACACCATCCCCACCGCCAGCTTGACGACGTAGAGCCCATAAACCTGCGGGCATAGACTGGCCAAGATGATATTACGACCCTGGGGGAACATGGATCAAAGACCAAGAAATGTTGTCAATGTCATCAATGATCGAGATGACATGGAGGAAGTGCAATGAACCCATTGGGTATAATGGAACAGGAATGTGATAATAACTAATATTGTGGATGGAGCCAAGAGGAAGACAGTTAAAGAGTGCATTGAACTCGTATCTTATAGAATGTTAACCCATTGCTTTCATGAACCAGGTTTTCCCTGTATAAAGCCCATGGGGATTAGAGAATTAAGTAGTCAATGGGTTATAAACTTAACATGTTAATCTAATAAACCATCAAAAAAAAAATCAAAAAATCAAATAAAGCTCTGTTTGCTATTTACATGTAGCTCTATATCATTCAACAATACGAAGAACTTGGGTATTTGCATTCATACTTAGGAATACTTATCTCAGGGGGGGGGGGAAGTATTTAAATGGGAAGGAGCGGGTAGTGGTTGTCAAGAGGTAATTCTTAGGGACGGTGGTTAGTAGCTTTATTTGTATTTTGACAGGGTGGTTTAAGATTTGTTCTTTGTACTATTTGCTGCACAAAATTTGTCTGGAAAAAGGATCTATTGTATAAATATTGATACTTTTAACAGAAAGAAGTTTGGTCCCATGAAGTTTAGCTTGTGATTGATGATGTACATGTACATGGTAAGACTTCACACATTATACAAGACTTTCTTACCGATAATGGATTAAATCTGTGATTATCCCAGAATTCTTCAAATTCTTGTCTCTGTAAAAGAAAAGAAAAAAATCAAAATTTATTGGCTGAATCGATGATATCATATCATGATGTCCGGGGCAGACAACTTACCTATTTGTTCAAGCACATAAAATGACTGAGTTTTTTCTCTTCAAAATATGTTAATGTTTACATGATGAGGTAGGATCTTTGTGTTTTGGGATAACCTATAACAACACGCTACACATAAAATATTCTGACTACTACATTTATGGAAAATGCCCTTAGGGAAACCAGCAAATTAAAGATATTTTGAGTACATCAAATGGGAGAGTTGTCCTTAGTATATACAATGCAATTGAATGGTTTATTGGCCAAATCAAGATTCCAACATGTATACTATAGTGATCAAAACTTTCAAACCTTCATTAATGAATCAGTTTCTCTGAATTTTTGGTTTTCATCCAATCCAACCTGTTAAAAAGGTTAGATTTCCTTCTTTTTTGTTCAACTTATGCTCAAAATTGAAAGGAAAGCTCACCATTTCTTCAGTGACTGTGAGTACTTCCCTCTGCTCATTCTTCACTAAGATATGACTAGCCTTGAGGGCTAAATCAATCTCACATTTAGCATCAACGTAAGTAGCTTGCCACCTTCTCATCACTGTTCCTCTGTAAGATAAAAAACAGTTTCAGGAAGATAATAATGATAATAATAATAATAATAATGATTTGCCAAATGCTCAAGGCGCTTAGAGGGTACAGGAAATATCTAAACTAAAAGAGAGGGACACATTCCCCCCTTTCTCATAATTGTATATAGCCCCTTCCCCCGAGACAGCAAATCCTTCCAATAATTTTGATTTGCTACTAAATGATCGAAATATAAAAATTATTTAATAATACTAATAATACACCATGCCTGTATAGCACATATAACAAATATGTCCCTATGGCTATGCACTGTTATGGAGAGAAGGAAAGAAGAGAATACAGGAGAGTGAGATACGCTCAGCCTGGCCTTGATCAGCATGCTTCCTTAAAGGTATAGACCAGTTCTGGTCATGCGATTGCATTAATTGTGAAAGAAACGTTGTGGAATCGATCAGAAAAGGTTGATCATCTAGCATATCAGTATTGGTGTGTACTGCAAGGTTCTGGAATCATCAAAATGATAAGAAATTTGGCCCAGTCTTGGTAAAGTTACAAGCACTGTACACAGAAAGATGTATATGGGACTATATACGTGATCGCGATATCATCCAGTCCAGATCGATATGATAATTTACCAAATATATCAATTATTAGGTGGTTTCCCAGCAAAATTTGTATCATCATGTATTAGTCAAAACATATTCTTTCACATGATTGGTAATAAGAGCTTCCATTTCATTTTTTGAGAGGGGGGCGTTTCCAAAACTGGTCTATACCTTTAAAGGTAGTGTATCCCTTTTGCAGCCAACATCAAATTCTGTAGAACTTTGCAGGAATTATGAATATGTCACGTATGTCCTATCTGTGAAATTTAAACGTTAGCAGTGTCCTTATATTCAAATTATGCAAGGAAACCCGTTTACTTTCTAGACTTCACTGTCAGGCACTATTGAGTGACTGACTGACTTCTTTTTTATCCGGTAATATCATACATAAAATGAGATGTAAAGGGTACATGAGCATTTGTCTACATCAATAACCCACTTCTTGTAATGGCCAAAATCAAACTGATTGAATCTTTGCGCAGCACAAAATGTACAACCATTTGGTACAAGGGTCTGAAAATCAGACAATTTAATTAAACGAGTGCGCTCGCTAAATTCGATTCGACAACTAACGGTCATTATTTTCCCACAAAAAGACATTATCAAGCCCTTTCGTTTTGTGGAAAGTTCTAAATTAAATTTAACCTTTTCATTTTTTTGGCCTGCAATTGGGACATAGTACCTTTCTTTAGTCATAAAGCTTCCTTCACACATTATGTTGTAAACCTCAGCAAAATAAACTGACTTACTAAACGTAGTGCGCTTCACATTTCTGTATCACATACTACAGAGATATTGAGAAGGGGTCTATGTTGCACATAGCTACCTCTTTTCCACTTATATTATTAAATGCTTAGTTATTTTCATTTCACTGTGAAAGTCACTTACGTAACTGTGATGTCATCACCAGCTTTACAAGTATCCACCAGGTCATCCTCCAACACCACCCACATTGACCTGGGAATCTTGGAGGTCAAGGGTCAAGGTCAATACAAATAAGTTACACACATACAGAGTTACAGACACCATGATCAAATCTAACGATTGCAATGTTAAATTCTGCTTATGAGGAAAATCTGTTTCTCACAGAATCCAATGAACTCAAAGGATTATTAACTCAGAATAAATGATGCAAGTTATTAAAGAAACTGTTATGGATGAAACTCTATAACAGTTGAGTGATGAGCAATTAATAGGGCAAGCAAGCTTGCTCTCATGGCCACATCCTTTACACATGGTCTCATATTGTTTAAATTTTAGTTGTGCTCTTTAGTTTATTTATATTTTGTTAGTCACAATAAAAACCCATCAAGTGCATGATAAACAACTTAGTATGATCTGATTTGAGTGAATTATAAAGGATACGGTTCCCATGGTGAGCTTATGGACCTGCTCCTGGATCTTGAGCTCCTGGTAGTCTCGACAGCTAGAGGGCGCCCCACCACTGTCCATTCCTGACAGACAAGAGAACTTGGTAGAGTTGCAGCCCTCTGGGTTGGGGCATCGGTCAGGCTTGCACTCTTGGTAATACCTTTCAATGTTTGCCTGGTGAATATAATAATAATAATAATAATAATAATAATAGTGGGTTCTTGTATAGCACTCATGTCTGTCAGACTCGACACCCCTGGCGCTCCACAATTATTACCCGGCTTTAGCATGGCTGCCATTTTGGCACTCTAGCATTTCAAGGAATTAATTCCCTGCAGGTACCCATTTACCTCACCTGGGTGGAGTGTGGCAAATATAGATTAATATCTTGCCCGAAAGGACATTAGTACAGCGGCGGGACTTGAACCGAGAACCATGTGATCCACAGTCCGGTGACATATCCACTAGACCACGACACCTCCACATATCAATGTTTATTAATACTTGGTGCCCAAATACAACGAACTTTGTGTGACTGACCTCTACACCAAAGACATGCTTGCATTTGGAGCACATGAAATCCTTCTCAAACTCAAGCATCTTGACTAGCGTGGTGCGGATCACCGTCCCTGTTTGAAATCCAAGATAAATTAGTTGGGTTAGTTCTCTTTATTAATTCCTACATCCTGTTTGGAACAAATTTTAGTCATACAATACATGCTCCTGCAACAACTGCTCTGCAGTCAATTACCTACACTAAATGAATTCCTAACTTCGACCCTGAACCAGAGGCTATACCTAAATTCAAACCTAACCTTAAACGCAATCCTAACCCTAACCCCAACCCTAAATCTTTGATGATATAAAGCCCGGAACAATGATCAGTGGGGAAAATGTTGGACAGTTGGTGCATCCAATTTTCTCTTGTAATTTTTTTAATTTTTAATGCAAGAATAAAGGTTGGAAGGAGAACATTTAGTTACAGTGCTGAGCAACTGTATTTCAACTACATGCCTTTTATTATACCAAGTCCTACATTTATAAGCATTTATAATCATTTCACTTAATCTCAATTTAATAGACTTGGACACTTTCTAAGAAGGGAAAAAGTACAAATTATTAATAGTTTCCACATCTATCAATATCCTGACTAGAAATAGATATTGTAAAGAAAGTTTCAAACCAATCCTGCAATAAACCAATGGCAACTAACCTGAAGTGGAAAGAAGCCACCTGCCAATAGCACAACATTATGGTTACTAATTTCTTATCTGCACAATAACTAGCACTACATATTGTAATATATGTTGGAAAAAAAGGGTTACAACCAATCCTCTATACAAAATTGGCGGCAACTGACCTGAGACAGAGAGAAATCTGCCAATATCGGTGTTCCTTGGGAGCTGTTCTCGGACAAGCTCTGGACAGGCTGGTAACCTTGTCAACCTACCGTGGATGTTAGTCTTCATACTCTGTGGGTGAAATAAGAGAAAACGAGATGTAATATCAGTGTTCTTTCAGGGCCTATTCAAACATGAGTGGTGAACTGCAGCAGTAAATAAAAAAAATTCTGTCACTTTAAATCGATGGCAAGCGGAGGGTGAGAAAACAGTATTTATAAATAACAAAGTCCCCAAAGTGTACCGGTACTCACTTATCTGAGTGTTAGAATATAATGTCAATTTATTTTGCCATACCGTGTTTTTTTTTTTTAAGTGATTACCACATCTTTTGGGAATATGGCTTCTAAGATGGACTGTGGCTTGATCGCACAACCTCTGCTTCCCCAGAATAGTGATTAAACCACTGTACTGTATACATCACACAATCTCCTTGCCTAGGGACAAGAGTGCCATGCTGGGGCTTGAACCCCACAACCTCTACATCCCAGAAAATCAGTCAAACCATTCCAGTACCGTTTCTTACCATGTTGTCCTTCTCCGGGTGGTTCCTGTAGACGTCCATGGCTACCCTGGTCAGAGCGATGTCCAGTAGAGGTAAGGTGATGAGAGGACTGTTCAGTATCAGTTCACTCACCTCCATGTTGGTCTCAAACAAGGTCATCGCACTGTTTATGACAGGGTAAAATACAAAATTAGATTTATAAGGATTGCTTACTCATCAAGGGTAATGTCCACATTTTGTGATTTGACTCAACAGCTTTTTAAAAATTCACAACCCTGAAATTATACCACGTGCATGAGCACACAGAGCAAAAATTACAGTACAAACTTTGTAAAATTCCTATTCTATTCATCAATTGTCTGAAAATGTTAGGTAAAGTCAACCACATGTTGAATTACATATACCGGTACAATAAATACAGAATTCAATTTGTATCCAAATACAATTTGATCTAAAATCATAGATATAACATTATAGAAAAGAGTAATTTCATGGAAATTCCAAACTCTTGTCAGCACTCACATAATGTTGCTTCCCATAACCTTTGTGACTACTTTTGTCCCCCAACATGTAGTTATGATAGGACTGGCCTATAAATACAGAATTCTAATACTGTAAAGGGCCCTGTATGAAGACTAGATCACAGTTTTCCATTACATCACAACCAGCAGGTACTGCAACATACATGTACGCTCCAGAAACAATTGCTTTGGGATTTACTTCATCAAGCATTAGGATCCGATTAGGGGTGCAATGGGTTTAATGTTAGGTTTTAGTTAGGTTCAGGGTTAAGGTAAGGGTGGGGTATAATGTTATGATCAAGGATTGAAGTTTAGAATGTGGTGTAGGTGTAGGATATTGAACCACAGAGCATTTGTCACAGGAGCATGTGTCCTAAGACCAATCAGCAGGACTTACTCTATCTGAACACTGTAGTGCTGGCTCTCCTCCTCTTTGAGAAGGATGCCCTCTATGTCCTCCTTGTGCTGCTCCCTACTGTAGCTCTCAAATACAACTAGGTAAAAGAAAAAAATATGTGGGAGCTGTAAGCGATAAATTTAGTTCTCGAAAGCTTTTTGAAAAAGCCCTAGTAAAGTGAAAAAGAGCTCTGATCAAACACAATAAAATAATTTTAATATCACTGTGAGAAAATCATACTTATACAACATCAAATCCTACGAGCTCAGGCTGCAAACAGAAAATTATATTTTACACTACACCTAGGTAAAGGAAAAAAAGAACATTCATTAATCATTTCTGTACTGTACCTAACAAATCCCTCCCAGGATACAGAGGTTTGAATAAGGTGTTGGGACAAATATCAGCCATGATTTTCTTCCTGAAACAGGTCAGGAATACCTTCATTATATGAAGTTCATTCTGTTGGAAGATACCCCGGTATTTTATGCTTAATTTAACAATAAAATGAAGGAACATAGTTCAAAATTAATTATAATTCAATTATATATTTAATTGACGATTAACGATTCATTTCAATACTTGGTGGCACGGGTTACTTATAAAAAATCTGATCCCAGGATTCCCAGCTATAGAAGGCCTTAATTACAATCATCCTGCATTCTGAAATCAGTGATAAAATCAGTAAGATATGGGACAAAAATACTTTGAACTTGCCTCACTATATCATTGAGCATCAAAATATCATAGCTGAAGCCATACCAAGTCAAACATATAAACTTGAAAACTGTACAAATAGCTTAGCAAAATGAAGTGGAACAAAGAGATAAATCTGGAACGAACGCAAAATGCATTATTGTTGAAAATTATGATTCAACAGAATTGTGACAGAACCACATTTTTAGGACACAAGACTTAATATTACCCCCCAAAATGTCATTTAGGTACGTCAAATTACAACTTTTTATTCACCGTTGGGCCTTTTGTGTTTTGGATGCGTCTTTTTGTGTCACTAAAAACTCACTATATCTTGCTAAGCTACCTAAATAGGTTTGAAAGCTTACCAATGTATTCTTCCCTCTCAGCCGATGTAAAATCTTCTTTGCTCCCCATTTTTCCGTCTGAGTGGTGTGTGGACAGCTCATGGAAATGTGCGACCTTGTGACATGGCTCTTCACTGCTCACTTATGAAGAATCTGTATTCTGTCCAGGTGACTTGGTCATTTTCACTTCCAAGAGTACTGGTACAGTGGTAGTAGTACTGAGAATCATGAGCTCCTGAAGGTCTAGATCTTTATACAAACTGAACGTATACACAGCAAAACAATAGATCTAGTGATAAAATACAACATCCATAATTTCTAGATTTTTAGCATTTCAGCCATGATTATCAGTCACTGAATTCAAAGTTCTAGTTGTACCTTCTATACTATTTTAGCAATAATTTTCGTCATCAGGTAAACATCCCATTTATGGTTAGAGTTAGACTTCATGCATTGTAGGACTAGGAGTGGGTAAACATATTAATAAGTCATCCTGTTTTAACAGATGTTTTTAATGCCATTAATTCCTGTGTTCAACTTCAAGAACATTTCTAGTAGTAGGCCTACTAGACCTATACCGTTTTCACACCTGGTTTTTTGGGGTGCTCAGAGGGTTTTTAGTGCTGCAAGTTCCCGGGCTATCTTTCCTGTTCACACCTTGTTTTTCGAAAGTGAGTTAAGAAGGTTGTTAGTGCTGCAAGTTCCCGGGCTATCTTTCCTGTTCACACCTTGTTTTTCGAAAGTGAGTTAAGAAGGTTTTTAGTGCTGCAAGTTCCCAGGCTATCTTTCGTTTTCACACCTGGTTTTTCGAAAGTGAGTTAGCTCCACAAGTTCCCGGGCTAAGCTGGCCCTGCTCCCGAGTAGGGTTGCCGCGCTAGCGGCGCTTAACCCCGCAATTGCCGCGCTAACTTGTCAGGTGTGAAAGCATTAGCCGTTAGCCGGGATATCTTTCGAACGATGGTGCACGTATGAATATTCATGAATACGTACCGTCACCTATGACAACAGCGAGGATCGGAGCACGCGTTTTTCGTAGTAGCAGCTTATTTACATGTACTATGTGTACATTCAATCAAGCCTGTGAAAACGTACACATGTACGTTATTGTTGTTGTCAATTCAATGCACATCATTAATTGCACCCATTGTTAACGTTTCATTCTCTTTCTTCTCCTGTTGTTTAAGCTATTCTATCTCCGACTATTATTCTTTCTCAAAAAGAAAATGGCAAGCAGGAAAACAATTGTATCCTCTTGAATCCTGTGGCGCGCCATTTTAAAGAATGAAGTCGAGTGTCAACTTCCGGTTGTGGAGTCGTAGAACTGCACTGCGCGTGCGCACATGTTAGGTCATGTCAATCTTCTGAATATAGCAGGTGTGAAAACAAATTTCTTAGCCAGGCTATCCTTAGCCCGGTTCTTAACCCGGGCTGAGGATAGCCCGGGTTATCTGAACCAGGTGTGAAAACGGTACTAGTATGAACTATGACTATGAGTATATCTATATATGACTGAACATTTATTTTCAACAAATCAAACCAATTTCACCCCACTAATTTTTCAGAGACTCTAACTAGGCCTTGCATGATAAGTTCTCCCGTGTGCACAGAAATGCCAAATCTGAAACTTCCCGTCTTTCGAATTCGGAAGTGAAGTCTCGAGCTGTCTGTGAAGACTAGGTCAACCACCCTCTAGAACGACTACCCCCAGGGACACCTACCCCCCAGACAACTACCCCCTAGGACAACTACCCCGGACAACTTCCCCCTAGGACAACTACCCCGGACAACTACCCCCCGACAACTACCCCCTACGTCAACCATCCTCTAGGACAACTATCCTATAATTCCTAGGGGGTAGTTGTCGGGGGCAATTGTCCGGGGGTAGATGTCTGGGGGGTAGTTGTCCGGGGGTAGTTGTCCCGGGGTGTAGTCGTCCTAGAGCCTAGAGGGTGGTTGCCCTAGGGGGTAGTTGTCCTGGGGGGTAGTTGACATGACTGGGGTGGTTATCCGGCGGGTGGATGTCCAGGGGGCCGGGGTAGCTCACACATAGCTGCATCGCTATCCTGGCTGTGTATTAAAACCCGTTTTATTGATCTCAACATTTCAAACACCACTGTACAAAATTAAACTGATCACGTAAAACTTTAGCTTACAGCCAGCGCATGCGCATTACGTTCTTCCCGTCTCAGCCTCATTTTCGTAATTTGGCGCCTAGCCGAGCCGACATGGGCCCTTTAGATTGGCTATCGCTGGCTCCCATAGGCTCTATGTTATAAGACATTAGTGCGAGGAGCTAGCTTGCGATTTTCCGTTTTGCCGATACCAAAATTATGATATTCCAGTCAAATCTTCTATTTGTTACGATTTTTTCAGCGTCCTTGAAAAGTTAAGTATTTCACTTAAGTTTAAGACTTACTTAAGTAAGTCTTAAGTTTGAAAAATTCTCATTTTCGTCATATTTAAGGTACAAACTGGAAATTTATTCTGAAATGTTTGTTGGTTTTTCTATTTTATGTGTGTGCAATTTCGTGTATGCGTCACCTATGTGTGAAGTGCGTCATGTCAAAATCTCCGTGGTGTGACGTAATATTTCGTATTGACTTTGCCATTGAACTTAAGTCGCACTTAAGTCACGCTTAAGTTAAGTAGGCCCTCTTTCACTTAAATTCAAAACAGCTGGAGCGTATCGGCCAATCAGAGCGCGTAAATTCACTGTACATGGCTCAACGGCAATAGTTCTACGTGCTGATTTCACTAAAAATCGGTACTTTAGTGACAATTGATGACACCTAAATAGCAGTAAAATACAATTTTTTCAAAAAGAATAATTTAACAATAAAAATCGTAAGTCCACTGTCAAACTTGCTTACAGTTTTATCGGCATGATTGTGTGCATTTGTGTGTTGTAAGTCTATTGACTATCCACGTGTGAAATTGCTGCCTATTAGCACATGGTACAGCGCTAGAGGTCCATACGCAGTATTGACTCTCTATCATCTATGCTTTGCTGGAGTGGGGTAGCTAGGAATCTCAGAATCTCAGAATGGTGTCCAGACATCGCTTAGAAGCACTATCGTCTAGAGATGGTGTCGCTTCCGTGCAATGTGCAATTTAAATTGATGCATGGTTCTTTTGGAGGTATAGTTTAAAGGTTTGTGTAGAGTTCAGGTTTTTGACGCCTGGCGGGAGACTGTTCCAGTCTCTTAATTGTGTTTGGTATGAAGCTGTTCAGGTATGCGTTTGTTCGGCATTATAGTGGGACTAGACGATTGGTGTTCTCTCTCACAGGTGTCCGGATACGGTCATCAATTGTCACTACACTAAGACTAAGACTAGTCCAAGTAAAGTAGGCCTAGCCTACCAATTTTTAGTGAAATCAGTTGAGTTTTGTACAGTGGTGTTTGAAATGTTGAGAATCAATAGTCAATAGCCTAGAGCAGGTTTTAAATTTAATACACAGCCAGGATAGTAATGCAGCTATGTGTGCCAGGCCCCGGCCCCAGCCCAGGGGCACCCGGGCTGCCGATATCGGGAGGCATAGAGTCTATATATAATATATAGCCTAGCTATAGGCTATACGGTTATACCACGTACTACAGCCTACGGCCGCAGGCACAGGTAGATCTACGTGACGTCAAGACTCTCGAGTCTGAATTCCGAGTTTGCCCGAGTTTCCGAAATACTACTTGAAGTTGAACAACAGGACCTCCGAAATCTTTGACCAATGATTTTTATCACAATTACAGGTACTTTTGTTTCACCCGCTGAAGTTTGAACTCACCAGTTATCAGTCAGTATTGCGGTTCGCAAAACTAATGCCTCATTTGTGTTGATTTGACTGGACAGCTGATGTGTGGCTTCTGTTCTTTGAATCCATTTTGAAGTGACCGCGGGTTAACTTAACTGTAACGCGGGAAACGCAAGAGGGCGGTCTAAAAACTCGTTCCAGCCTTGTCAAATTTTCTTGTCTGCAGGAAAACTATGATGCGAAATACCTTTTTTTAAAACTGATTATGTTAATCAGTGAAGTTTCTTTGCGATATAACAGCAAAATAATGCTGAAAAAAGGATTCACCTCATATTATCGAATATCATCACTCGAGTTAAGTAACCATAAGAACTTTATTTAAGCTGATCATTAAGGCGTTATAGGCCTATTTAAATTTCGTCGTATCAATAAATTTGCATTCTATTTAACAATGTATGTAGTATAGGCCTATATATGAAATCTGCGACAGTTTTATTTCATTTCTTAATCTCACCGACTTCTTTCAATCTTTTTTTTTTCTACATGACTCTTTGACAATATCATTTTATTACATTGACATTCATTTAATGTGGGTATATCAATTGCTTTACTTGGGTCTTTTCTTTTGTAGAGACTTTTTTTTTTTGGGGGGGGGTCATCTTTGTTGTTCATGATGTTTGGTTTATTCCATACTTTAAACAAAATTGGAAGAAATGGTATTTTTACAAGTACGAGATCTAGCTCTCACAATCACAAGATAATTATTTGAAATTAATTCTTAAAACAGAAATGTATCAAAATCTACCTGCCTTGGTCCCGTTTAACTTTGAATTAAGATGTTGACGGGTGTGACCGCCTAGTGCTCTAATTATGGTAAGGGATCAATAATACAGAAATTTTGAAAGTAATGACAGTAGGGCGTCATTGAGCAACCCGTATGATTTCTTGCTGTGAAAAGTATGATAAAAGGTTATTTTGTTGCGGAAAGCATGGAGATTTATATAATTAATCAATACAGAATATTATAAGTGTTTTTATATTTTGATAGTACGGTGAGCTATCGGAAGCTACATGACTTGTATATCGTAATCCTGCTGGCCATAAAAATAGTGGCTTTAGTGACCAGTGGCGGATCCAGGGGCCGCGGGGCCCGGCCCTCCCTAGCAAAAAAACAGGTAAAAAAACCCTTTTTTGAAAAAAAGAAGATGGGCCCCTCCTGGCGCCCAAGGGGTGGCGGCGGAAAAAAAATCACCCTTCCCGTAGGGTAAAAAAATTTTCGGGTGCCAAAAAAAAAAAATTGTGCTCACTACCCCTGGCGCCCAAGCGGGGGGATGGCGGTGGTGCCCAATTTTTTTTTGGCTCACTTCCACCCCACTCAGCGAAAAATCGACCGGCACGATTTTCAAATTTTCGCACGAAGTGGGCCCCTTTTTAGGCCCCCTCCCTTGCCGCCGGCTGGATCCGCCCCTGGATGTGACCGCCAGGACCATTACCGTAGCAATGCATCCGAAAAATGTAATCAAATTTTAAGCCATCTGAGGTCACGAAAGACATGAATATATTGATATGTCGGGTCGTTTCCTTGAAAAAGTTCTGTCAAAAAAGTTATGTTATTAGTTTTTGCGAAAGCAGAATATATTATAACGATCACAACTACTTTCGAAGATTCAACTTCAGACAGTATCAAAAGCCCTGTCCATCACCTTTATAAATGCGCGAACAATACAATGACCTTATTACGTAATCCGGAAATGAATTCCATGGGATATGACAATATTACGGCAATGACATATTGCCCTTGCGTTGATTTTTTTGATAGAAGTTGCGATAGTTTTACATCTGTAACTAAGATTTTAAAAAAATATCAAATTATGACTGTTAGGAATATACATCATTGATGGTGTGTGAGCATCAACACCGTTAAATCATTAATATATTCGAAAACCAGAAAATAAATATTAGCTTGACAATATCAAAAACACAGAAAACAACAGCCTTTTCTAGACAATATTTATTTTAAGCCGCCTGGATTTGATTGCAATCAGGATCTTATTAACTTAATTCCATGGCCAAGGCCGGAGGTCAATTCAATTCCATTACTTTACATTAATTGTCATCCATCAAAAGAAGTATGTATATAATTACAGAGTATAATTAACATTTATTTTAAGAGCATAGTGACACAAGACCAATGGACAAGGTTGCATATCGTTTTTCCGAAGGTTCGTAAATTCGAAAAACTCTGTATCATTTTCGGAATTACGAACCTTCTGAATAATTAAACCCATTTCCATTTTCAGAATTGAGAACCCCATAAATTTTCGGAATCATGAAACTTATGTTACTTTCGGGTTTACGAGCCTGCATGATTATGAACCCTATTTCATTTTCGGAATTATGAACCTTAATCGGAATACCGAACCTTCGGAAAAAATGTAACAAATGTTCGGTATTATGAACCCCCTGGTACGAGAAATTTGCGTTTCGGAAATTAGGAAGGATGAACTTTCGAAAAAGCGAGTAACCCCACGAAAACCATGAAACTAGAGTATGGGCTTACACTAATTTTGTGTACTCACATGCTACTCATGTGACACGGGTATATGTAAAACAAAATGATTTCATGTCATAGAAAATTCTATCTGAATAACAGAAATAAGAATAAGCAATTTTTATTCATGGAGGTCAATCTACGCATATCTATATATCGTATCCGGACACCTACCCCCTGGAAACCCACCCCCGAATAACCACCCCTAGGATAACCACCCTCTAGGACAACTACCCCCAAGGACAACTACCCCCTAGGACAACCACCCTCTAGGACGACTACCCTCCGGGACAACTACCCCCGGACAACAACCCCCAGACAACAACTCCCTAGGACAACTACCCACCCGGACAACTACCCCCAGACAACTACCCCCTAGGACAACTACCCCCTAGGATAGTTGTCCGGGGGTATTTGTCCTAGAGGATGGTTGTCGTAGGGGGTATAGTTGTCTGGGGGTAGTTGTACGGGAGTAGTTGTCCTACGGGGTAGTTGTCCTAGGGGGTAATTGTCCGGGAGTAGTTGTCCGGGGGTAGTTGTCCCGGGGGGAGTAGACGTCCTAGAGGGTGGTTACCCTAGGGGATAGTTGTCCTAGCTGGTGGTTATCCGGGGGTGTTGTCGAGGGGGTAGGTGTCCTAGAACCCTATGTATAACACGATACAATTATCCTTTAGTCGCACATGAAATTCAAGATTGTTTGCATAATGGTATTATGATTGACATAGAGAATGAAATGATTGTTTTATTATACACTAGTTCTGTACTAAATACCGTTTGCCGATTAGGCCTAACCTAGAAATCTCTTTAATCTTAATGAAAATATGATTAATCTTTGTCTTCTAGAAATTATGTGATTGAAAAATTGTATTTAATAGCAAAAAAATATTTTCTTTTAGAAGGCTTTCTCTATGACTTGTATACAATGAAAATGAAGAGATTGATATCTCGAATGGTTTAATATAAACTTTTGCCCATAAATTTGGAATAAATGTTTTTCAACTCTTTTCGTGAAATGATAGATGAAATTGTATCTTCTCAGAACTGTATTGATCAATCAAGATGGATCAGTAAAGTTCCGAGAAGATACAATTTCATAAAAAATAAAAATAAAACAAGAGACTATGATGAGACAATTAGGGAGATGTGAGCTGTTCTAGCGGCACGTTCACGTTGTCTTCGTCTATGAACTGACTTGGAGGGACCCCGGTTTGAAACTGAGTCACGTCTTTTGGATGGTGACGTTAAAGTTCATTCCCCAGACGTAAATAATTATATCTGATTGATACACCACCACAATAGTGTTTTGTTTTCTTCAACTTGACGAATAAATCACATTGTCCCAATCATTACATTTTCATGAAACGAGGTAAAAATAAAAATCCAAATTCATGGGAAACATTGTACAATACCAATGCGTAGCACAATTATGACAAATTTGGAGATTCCCCTTGCTCTCAGTTTAGAAAAAACATACCACCAACAACATAATCATGTTCTTTTTTTGCTCGGTTTTACGCATTCTGTTTTCATCAAGGGTTTTTCCCCTTCAACACATGGCTTAACTAACTGGCCATAAGAGTCTATAATGCCTGAGTCACACCTTTGCGTATTTGGCTTGCGTATTGCTGCGTTTCTATGGCAAGCCGTTTTAACATTTATTACTATACCTTGATATCAAGAAATTAATTCTTGATATCAAGAAATCGAATTCTTGATAATTATCAAGAGTTGTACCATTGCTTTACGGCTCGGTGTAAAAATGTCAGAGTTAAAAATGTCAGAGGAAAAAATGTCAGAGGAAAAAATGTCAGAGGAAAAAATGTCAGAGGAAAAAATGTCAGTGGTAAAAATGTCAGAGGTAAAAATGTCAGAGGTAAAAATGTCAGAGGTAAAAATGTCAGAGGTAAAAATGTCAGAGGTAAAAATGTCAGAGGTAAAAATGTCAGAGGTAAAAATGTCAGAGGTAAAAATGTTAGAGGTAAAATATATAAAAAAGCATGTTACAGGTTGAATATTGGTAATGGTTGTATATTAGGCTTATCGAAGATATAACGAAGGATTCTCTGCAGTCATTAATTTCAGCGCTGCTTTATTTTCTTGTTTCTTTAACTTTTATTTACCTTTCTGCCCGAAATTGTGACTTTTTGCCTGATTATTGCCGAGGGGAGGCGGGGGTGTATCCTTCTTTGGGGGCATAGTGACCCGGCTGCCTCCCCTCATATGCCTTTGTCTAAGCAAGTGATACTGGTACACTGAGCAAACTTCTGGAAAAAAGAATGTCTAAAATCGAGTAGTTTGGCCATGAATTATAGGCCGAGTTGTGGCTCGATGGTGTAATCATTTACTAAAAAGAAAAGTCATCACAGCCCCCCCCCAAAAAAAAAATATAAGATAAGATATCACGCTGTGAGTCCTCCGCCCCCACTTCACCGTCCCTTCTGAAGATTGATGGACATTTTAACAGCGTTGCAATGACTATTATAAAATGTAATTTCCTACAAATGCATATTTCCAACAATTTTACTTTCTTGTGGGCTTGATACTTTGATACTTTGATACAAAGCAGAAAGCCGCCCATGTTACATTTAATGCTAACCGCAACATCACATTCCAGAGAAGCGCCCGCTTTGCATCAATAACAAGCAGCTTTGATACTCTGATACAAAGCAGAAAGCCGCCAATGTTACATCAAATGCTAACCGCACCATCACATTCCAGATAAGCGCGCCCTTTGCAGAGGTTCTGTTTAAGCTATAATTATTTGCTGTGAGAGATCAAACTCGGAAATTGACAAATAATTATTCATGAGCAACATATCAGATACATAGTTTTACTGTACACATTTATAGCATCATGATACTGCTTGTATACATGATATTATTGTTTGAAGGATATTTGGTGCAGGATTTATAAAAGGTGTGCTGGCATACACTGTATACGACAGTTTCCAGCAGGTGCATATTCGTACACGTCTACACATTAAACAAAATGCATCATGAATTTGGCAAAAAAAAAAATTCAAATTGAGGGACTTAACCTGTATTTCTCCCACGTTTCTTACACAGTGTTATGGTCGAAAGCACATGACAAAATACCTGGGTAGATATGTCTCAACGTTTACCACTTGTAGGCCTACTATCTGACATTCTTCAAGCGAAGCTCTGATATTGTTTGTTAAACTTTTGTAATAGAGTATTGATGAGGGGGACAAAGCATCCGTGTCTTTTTATTAATGTTTTCTTGTCATAACAGTCTTTGCTGGGATGGACATGAAGATGGGTCTAATTACTGAATTTGTGGAATTTCTGTGCGATCTTTATAACTGATTCCCTGTTTTATCTCATTCAATCTTAACATTCTATGTACTTAGGCCTACTTCCTCAAAACTAAATAAACATTAAAACATCAACCAATTTAAAATATGGAAAAATGATAGAAATTAATATATGCAAACCTGATCACAAAATATAAGTTTCAAATTTATTTTCCACATTGTATTATCCTCAGGACATGAACGAAGTACAATACACAGTCATTTATAAAACATAATAGACTAGCCCAGTAGCTTACGTCTCGACATTTTGTACCTCTGACATTTTTACCTCTGATATTTTTACCTGGGGTGGGTGGGGGTAGGGAGCACTATTTGGGGGCGGGGGCACGTGCCCCCTGTGCCCCCTGTGACCCCTGGATCCGCCACTTCCGTGTTGCTTAAAACTAGATAGTACCCAATATTGAATTTCACTTTTGACCGCAATTGGACATTTTAGGATGTCGTAAGTCATTCCTGTGCTTTAAAATGGACACCAAACAGCATGATAAGAGTAAGTTAGTCAATAATTATATCCACATCCTTCAACGCCTGTTCATTCGGCGTTTTAGGAACCTCCCACATATTGTCCTGGCCTCTCCGTTTGTCAGTAAATACACCATGGGTTGGGTCCATGTGCTACTCGCGGCCACCACATCAATGACCACCTTCAACCAGGCTTGGGAATTCCCGTCTACCAAATTGTGGATCATGTACGGGATCCAAACGGCGCAATAAGAGCCCCAAAGAAGGAGAATGGTGAATAATCCCTTGAATCGTTTGTAGAATACAGCTTCCTTTCTCGGCTCCGGTTGTTCCTCGAGCTTACTAACGTTGATGTTTGAAGGACGATGTGCCGGAGGATTACGGTGTTGATGAGTTTTGGGGCCTGTGGGAAATTTCAAATTCAGCCGTGCATCGACGCGATTTTTGCGGAAAGCGATTGCCAGAAGCTTCCCGTAAATTCCTAATGTAAATACAAGCGCCAGACAGACAGGACAGATACTTAGTAAAACGTCAACCAAAGCAGTTTGACTGGTTCTCATTCTTACTTCGCGACCCAAGCATCGATCCGTCAGCATATCAGTAAACGATGAAAATGGAAAATATGGTATTGGCAAGTAGACACAGAAAACCACGACAACGACAATCTGCGTTAACGCCAGAGCGGAGAAGAATCTTGGTTTCGTGACGATGGTATGGTAACGCAGTGGTCTTGTCACCAAGAAGTACAAGTTAGAAGTGATGCCACAGAGACACGCGAGTACGGACAGGACGAGGGTTCGATGTAGAAAAGGAAACACCCTGCTTGTGACTGCACACGTTTGGTGGTTCTGGAAAAAGTACCAAATTATAGACCAGATGCACCAAACGACCCCAAGGACGAGGTCCAACGATGTCAAGACCCGGTAGAGAACTCGCATGTATTCTTGAAGATCCTTCTGATGCGATATGATGGCTAAAACGATCGTGTTCAGAGTTACAGACGCTAAAAGGATGAATACGTAAATGATAGCCGTCTCTAACGGTTTCTCTGTGTCGTTCGTCGTGTTGTTCGTAACATGACCAGTCGCCATTTTTAAAACGTAGCCTTTTACAGACAATTAGTAGTCTTTCTAAACAGGTGGTCACTAAAGCAGGTTCAACTGAATGTACCTGAGCATCGTTGGTTAATAGCATCCACGACGTTTTAACTGCAATTTACTGTAACTTCCCATTTACCTTCGCTCGTGTGATCTGCTGTCTACTTTCAAAACTCAGCTCAAGACATACCTATTCCACACTGCATTCAACTAGCCACAACCCATGAGCAAATCATGGACTGCAATGTGCGATTCTTGTTTTCCAGTCTCGTCAGCGCGTTTGGTGAAGCAATTAGATGTTGGCGCTCCACTTACCCGGATTGGAATAGATTGGACAATGTAGACCTAACCTGTTTGCAATAGCAATTCTGAGACTCGGTTCCATTCATTTCATCTGTGGCTTCATGTTTTGATTGACATGTCAGCTGAATCACTCATTTACTCTTGATGAAGTGTTAAAGTTTAATACTCGCAATAATGATCCAAAAGTTCACTTGGATACAGGTTAAGCATTGAAAGTGAGCTATTCTGCCGGCCACGATGAAATAAGAAAATTTTTCTTGAGGCATGTAATTAGTACTATTGTTACCCCTCTTTTGCACATTTTCAATCTTTTTTTATCCACGGGAATTTTTCCAACATCATTTTAAATTGCCAAAGTTATACCGATATATATATAAAAAAAAAAAAAAAATCCGTTATTAGTGTCAAACTATCGTCCAGTATACATTCTTACAAGTTGCTTGAAGATTTTAGAAAGACTGGTGTATAACACACTGCAAGGGCGTCAATCCGAGTTTGAGCATGGGGGGCACAATTACATGTCACCTTTACAGTTACTTTCAAAGTTATACCACGTTATGTTGCTACACACACTCTCTCTCTCTCTCTCTCTCTAGTTATTCTGTTTCACGGCATGTACTTTCATCGGTGACCGGTTCATCTATTGTCTTTTTAAAATTATCTTTGACGTTTCATTAAATTATTAGAGAAAGAAGACGATTCGTTGTACCGTTCTCGACTCTTAATCCTTGTCTGTATTCAGTTTACCCCCTCCCGCGCGAAGTGTGGAAGCTTTGACGTTGCATTAAATTATTAGGGAACGAAGACGATTCATTGTACCGTTCTCGACTCTTAATCTTTGTTTGAATTCAGTTTCCCCCTCCCGCGCGAAGCGCGAAAGCTTTGACGTTTCATTAAATTATTAGAGAAAGAAGACGATTCATTGTACCGTTCTTGACTCTTAATCCTTGTCTGAAGTCAGTTTCAACCCTCTCGCGCATCGTAGCGCGGAAGCTTTGTCGTTTCATTAAATTATTAGAGAACGAAGACGATTCGTTGTACCGTTCTCGACTCTTAATCCCTGCTTGAATTCATTTTTCCCCCTCCCGCGCAAAGCGCGGAAACTTTGACGTTTCACTCAATTATTAAAAAAAGAAGACGATTCGATCATTCGTTCTACCGTTCTTGACTCTTAATCTTTGTTTGAATTCAGTTTCCCCCTCCCGTGCGAAGCGCGGAAGCTTTGACGTTACATTAAATTATTAAAGAATTTCTTTTCTGACAAAACATGGGGGAGGGGGACATTTGATATGATGTCCCCCCTAGGAAAAATCGTGTGGGGGACGTGTCCCCTTCCCCGGATTGACGCCCATGAAAGACTGTATGGGTTTCTAATACAAACTCATTTATTTAACGAAAATCAGTTTGGTTTCAGGAAATTCCATTCCACCGATCTTGCTTTAGCACAGTTGTACGGCAGAGTGTCAAATCCCTTGGCTAATCGTAATCATGTATTAGGATTATTTATGGACCTTAGCAAGGCATTTGACACCCTTGACCACACAATACTCATACGTAAACTTCATAACTATGGTGTAAGATGATTTCCTCTCCAGTGGTTTAATTATTATTTACAAAACAGAAAGCAATATGTATTGTGTGAATATGTCGAATCTAATTTATTACCAATCTCATGTGGTTTCCCACAAGGATCTATTTTTGGTCCTTTGTTATTCTTAATTTATGTTAATGATATTTCAAACACATCTAACTTGTTGCAATACATCCTATTTGCCGATGATACCAATTTTTTTTAAATTCTGATTCCAACTTTTATTCCCTTATTGATACAATGTATAATGAATTACCAAAATTATTTGCATGGTTTAAATGCAACAAATTATCATTAAATTTGAAAAAGACAAAATTTATAAATTTTGAGAATATAAAATCTGATGAACCTCCTATAGAAATTAACTTGGATGGTGTGGTTATAGAAAAGACTGAAAGTACTAAATTTCTTAGAGTTTTATCAATAAAACTCTAAAATGGAATGATCATTTCAAATATATTGCATCAAGAATATCACGTAATGTAGGCACACTCTTTAAACTTCGTCACTATGTTCCTTCAAATACCTTATTTATGCTGTACAATACATGACATTACCTTTTATTTCATATTGTAATTTAATATAGGCAAACACTAAGTACAATACGGATATTATTTATTTGTTACACAAGAAAGCAATCCGTGTTTGCTCATATTATGCTGGTTACCGTGATCACACAAATCCTTTATTCTATAATTTTAATACATTAACATTTAATGATATCAATTATCTACAAATTGCCATTTTCATGAAAAAAACAGCTCCCTGTGTTATTTTCTATTCTGTTTCAATTGAATGAAGATATCCACTCCTACACTACAAGACGATCTACTAATTTCCATTTGTCCAATCCAAAAACTGTTCTAGCCCTTATCCATTCGCCACACTGGCCCAGATGTATGGAATTCTCTTCCCATTGATAACCGTACTGCGCTTTCACTGTACTCTTTCAAAAAAATCGGTCAAAGCTTTTCTTCTTTCACCAGGCCTGTCGGAGCCGCTACGGGTGGTACGGGATTGACCGTACCACTTTTCAGCCTAAAAAAAAAGAAAAAAAGAAGAAAAAAGAGAGAGAGAGAGATGGAGATGGACAAAAAAAGAGAAGAGAAAAGGAGAGATAGAGAGGGAGAAGAAAAGAGAAGAGAAAAGAAGAGAGAATGTGGGAGGATGATCGTAGGCTTATCACCAGAACACGAACATCGAAGTGACTTTGCCTTTTTTCCATTATTATGAAACGCATTATCACATAAACCGAAGGACAGCATATATGCCACAAAACTTTTTCATCCAATTGCAAATCTTAAAAATAATATCCTCAAGAAAATGATAAATTATGCTCGCCACATGACCGTGAAACTTCCTATTTATAGGTTAGGCCTATATAGATTTTCCGCCCATTTTCGTCAGTCCTCTTCATTCAATTTTTTAAAAAATGCTTTCAATTGCAACGTAGGCCTATAGGACACGATCATTTGGACACCATTCTTCCCGCCCTTCTCTGGTAAATAAATTCATGGGACAACAATAATAATAGTGCCTGCAACATTTTTGCGGGTCTATTTGACCCATCTATTTATTTGATGGGGTCAGGGCGGATCCAGGGCGGGGCCGGGGATGTCACAAATAAGGTCAGGCGCGGATCCAGGATTTCTTAGACGAAGGGTCACAAGGGGCACAAATTTTTTTCTCCCGCAAATTTGAAAATCGCGCCGGCCGAAACTTCGCTCAGTGGGGGGTAGTGAGCACATTTGCTTTTTGTTTTTTCTCCCGCTAATTTGAAAATCGCGCCGGCTGAAAATTCGCTCAGTGGGAGGGGAGTAAGGACTTTTTTTTGGCCGGGGGCACGTGCCCTGTGCTCCCCTGGATTCGCCAATGGAGGTATAAAAATATGCTCATTTGACCGTAATTAAATGCCTAAAACCCCTGAGCTTGCGGGGGCTCCGCCCCTGGATGCTCTTTTGACCGTGATTAATTCAATGCCTAAAACCACTGAGCTTCCGGGGGCTATGCCCCCTGGACCCCACCAACGGCCCTAAGGCGGGCCCCTGGATGCTCATCTGACCGTAATGTAATGCTTAAAACCCCTGAGCTTCTGGGGGCTCCGCTCCCTGGACCCCAAGCCAATTAGTGACCTGCCACATAGCTGAAGCAAGTCAGATTTTGTCATTTTTTGCCATTGAATTCCTGTTGTATTTTGCCTGTTTAAATTATTATATTTTGCTGTCGCTCTAATCATAAGTTAAAGAGCTGCATGCACTTCAAGCACAAGCTTACGCTGCAGCTCTTCTGCATTTGCTATTTCAATCTTTACCAAAATTGTTACTGATTATTATTGTATGAAAAATGCAGAGATCAATAAATCAAATCAAATCAAATCAAATTAGAGGTTTTGTTATGCGGTGTGCAGAACTCCGTATGTTTGTCAGAACATCTCCTCTGCAAACATAATCAATTTTGAGAAAACACTTCAACGAAGACGGCACGTACAGTGACAATGGTTCAAATGAATTCATTGAACAAATAAACATTATTTGGCTATAAATCTAAGAGGAAGTGCATGTCAGTCTTACGAGTTATTTTTAAGTTCTTTACAATTAATATCATTTTTAAAAAAGCTTTAATAAGAGCTCATTTAATTGCTCATCTCAAGACAGAAATCTGGCTCGGTTTTCTCACCAAGTTCTGAGTGTGATACCTGTTCAATGCAAGTCAAAAGATTTTGTAGAACTGATGCACAATAACTCGAACTTCCACTGGAAGTAAAATGTCTCTTGTAGAAGTCTCAAAGAGCAGGTATTGGAAGACGCAGTGGTACTCTGACAACTTCGACTTAATTATTACCTAAAGCCTTATAACCCCATGCAATAACATCGACCAGACGGACACCTGCAAGAGGACAACAGACTGAACCAAAATTATTTTCTCCCGAATGGCTAATATTTTGTTGGTTATTGGTCGATTTGGGATCGTCCCGTCGGTGTCACTGGCATATCAGTATTAAAGCAAAAGCGTAGCTACAGGGGAACATGAGTATTTCCCCTAACCGAATAACCTTTTTTTAATAATTTAAATAAAAACACGAAAATTAGATAAAGGAAAGAGAGAATAAGAAAAAGACGAGAAATTAAGACACTAGGACACTTTCCGCACCTCCCTAACCAGTGGCCTTGTCAATTCGCAGTTCATTTCCAAGTGCCACCCCTTCCCATAATGCCAGTGCCCGCGCAATAGAAAGACTCTCACTACGCCACTTTTGGCAAGTCAACCCATCTATGGGTAAGTTTATATCTTAGTTAGATCTACTGTTGATGATCATATTTTTACCTTGTAGCCATATTCTTGCAGCGTTCGCACCTGCAATGATATCGTAAAAATATTCAAATCCAGGGATGTTACTGGTGTCTCAGAGAGAGGTGATTACTTTTATTTCATATTCCTCATCTGTACATAGTAGGTTTGCTGCATTTCGTTTATTTGGAAAGAAAAGTAATGACCCAATCATTGGCCTATGAGTAACAAGGGACATACAAATTACGTCATTTCCCGGAATTAGGCGTGTAAAAAAAAAAAAAACGCTCCTCCGCGGGCGTAAGTTAGATTATTTGAAAGTTGTAATCACTACTTGTTTAGGAATTTCAAATCAGTGGCAATGCCATTTCGACCATGTTGACCGGGGCGGCGACAATGGCGGACGTGAGGGCGCGGAGACATGCCCCCTCGGAAATAATGGAATGAGAATATTTAAGGGAAAGAAAGAAAGGAAGACAAAAGAAAGGAAAAGGAAAAAAGGGTGGAAGAAAAATTGTCGCTCTCTCGATGCACTCCGCGCGTACGCATTTACTCTTTTCTTAAACAACTAAAATGCATCAAAACTACAATGCCCAGTGAATGTATAAAAGCGTGAGTTGCGTGCCTTTTCTTAAACGTCTTGGCAAAACTTGCCGCAATATATATCTGTAGGGTAAAGCCTATGTACAGCAGATTAATAGATGCTTCATTATTTAGTTAATTTGACAGTTTGATAAATAGTGGCAAACATCATGATTATGCTTCAAGGAGTCCTGCTGATCTTCACCTGGTTTTACTCCATTGGTAAGCCATCATTCAGTAAAATGATTACATTTTCTTAAAAAATATACTTGTCGCGTAATAATTACATGAAGGCTTGGATAAATTATAAGGACAGTAATAGGCCTATTATCAGATCCTAAACAATGTTTACTGTGTATTCAACATGTTTCGAACCAAACTTCCCTTTTGCATTACTTTTGACTCTATATCAGAGCCTATAAATGCGAACTCGAACGTACTTAATATATTTTTATTGTTTTACGGTTTACCTTTCGCCTGTTGCTTTTATTTTCACGATAATTTTGTAAAAGATTATTCTCCACAACTACATGTGAATTCCTTTTTAGGGATTTATTTACTATAATTACCTATGTCATTGTCATTATTACACTCATTATCGTTATTACTATTTCATTTTTGTAATTGTGTTTCCCCTTTTACATTGTTCGTTCGATTATAGTTAAATCATAATTATAGTTTGTGTCACATTCTCCGCGAAAATCACGTTCAACAATGGTTCAATGCATCATATTATTTTAAGGAGTATTTATTCCACATTGTAATGCAGACATATATACCCAGATGTTGCTCAAGGCGCATACAATAAACATATTAATGACATGTAAATACTCTGAATTTGCTTACAACAAAACATATTAAGGAGAATACACTTGTCATAATTTGTGTTTTTAGTTTTCTCTTAAAGTCATCTACAGTCTTCAAATCTTTCGCTTATTTTGGGATAAGGTTTTCTTCACTGTTGTCTACGATAAGGTTTTCTTATTTTCTCTCTTTGATTCAAATTCAACTGCATTTATGATTTTCCCCCATGCAAAACCTCACAGGAGACTACCAAATTGGACATGTATCACCATGACAATGAATTGAATTAAAAATAGAGCATTTTTTTCCCCAGACATGTTTTGTTACAACTATTGAGCCTACGATGCTCCGTTCAGTCTATTATAATGCTGACATGCGTTTTATAATGACTTTTCCCCCCATCATATTCGTTACCATGTCTTCTACATGTTTTTTGTGACCTTATTTTTTAGAATTCGGTCAAAAGGATATAATGGTTTTCCATCTCCTGCAATCTAATTCAGAATAAGATACGTACAACGCTTTCAATTACTGTCGTTATGTTGTGACAAGCGCCACTCCCATCCAAAAAGAAATCTACTCCGAAATTTTCACAAGCAAGCAAATTAAAGGGAAGTCCCTCCTAAATCTAACATATGCAAAATTTAGTTGATATCAAGGATAGCGATCTTGTAGAAATGCTGTTGGGTTGTGTGATTATTTTTGGTATAATATAATTTGTGTGTGTTTTATTTTATGCATTATCATTTTTGCCGGTAAAGGGGCTTACTTCAAATCATCTGGCCATCGCGTCCGGTCGGTTGGTCGGGTTACATGCCCGACCTTTCGTGAAACGAAAGCGGAAGATGACGCGACCTTTCGTAACACGAAAGCGGAAGATGACGCGACCTTTCGTAGATTTGCCGTAGGGTTTTCACAAAGTATCGGGTAAATTGGACCAGACCATTTGTAGATGAGAGGGGCTTATTTTACAAACATTGCCCCCGATAATTTTTTTTTCGTGAATAAAAGGGCACGTTTTCAAAAAAGGTCAAGTAACGCGACCACCCGACCCGGCGCGATGATCCGATGATTCGATGTAAGCCTAGAAAGGAGAGTATTTGAAAACTAAGATCATAGCAGCAAAACTATCTTACAAACTTCCCAAGGTTTTGTTTTCACGACTTCTCATCTAATTGCCCTGATAAAGGCGTCAGAACCTTTACACAAAAGTCATGTCTGAATCCCTGCAGAGTCTATAAAGCGATGAAAAGCTTAGCCTCACTGGGCGATTTTTTTTTTATTAGAAAAGAAAAAAATGCAGGAGTTACCAGACCTTGATGAGAGCTTCGTACCATCTTAAGTAAATGCGGCTCCACTGCACATGTGTTATTGTTATTATTGTAGAGGTGTCGTAGTCGAGTGGTTTAAACACTTGGTTGGAAGTGCGCAGGCCATGGGCTCGAGCCCCGGTAAGACACTGGTGTCCTTTGGCAAGACATATATCTCCATTTGCTACTCTTCAATCAGATACCCTGTAGAATGCGAACTTTAATGTGGTTGGATTGGCATGTATGCGCTTGTAAAATGGCGCCTGGTCGGAGTACTCCCCAGGGAGCACTAACATGTGCGGATGACCACCTGAATCCAATTACAGGGGTAATAATGATTACAATGTCAATAATAATAATAATAATAATAATAATAATATATATCTATAGCGCCGTCTATCTAGAAATTCTATTCCGAGGCGCACTAATTATTACCCCGGCTTTAGCCTAGCTGCCATTACAGCGCTCTAGCATTTGAAGGAATTAATTCGTGCCAGGTAGGCCTACCCATTTACCTCACCTGGGTCGAGTGTGGCAAATGAAGATTAACGCCTTGCCAAATGTAATGTAAAGGGTTTAGAGACGTTAATATGTAACTATTACTATTGTGAGACCCACTGCTAATGCATTATCTTTAAAGTCCACCATGGGGGTGTTTCACAAAGACTAAGATCGACTTTAAGTTGGCCTTAACTATGGCAGGCCGTTCATGCCACTGTTTGCTCTCACCATTGGTCTCTCAATTATTTATTATCTTTAGATAATATTTTTTCCTTTAATAATGAAATATCAAAAAAGGTAAATTCTGTAGGTTTGTGACCACGACTTGTATGTCCCTTGAGAGACCAATGCCAGTAAATTGTGAGAGCAAACAGTGGCATGAAAGGCCTGCCATAGTTAAGTCCAAATTAAAGTCGATCTTAGTCTTTGTGAAACACTCCCCAGGTCATTCAAATTTGGCGTGATGGAATATCATTGTAGCATTTAACTAATCAGAGAGTCAACCTCTAGAACACTGACGATTAGTTGCGCAACATTACATTAGCGAGGTTCACGCCACAGTCCATAAACTTTAAGTTAGCTCGTTTTTACAAAATTCGAGGTTATCTTGTAGTATAACGACCATGCGGACGCCCTCGTTGATTCAGAAACGAGGGCGTTTATCACGGGGCCGGCTCGGCATTCGAATTAAAATGCCGCGCGGACGCAATGAACTTCGAGGTTTCACCAGCTTGCAAGAAAAACGGCTGCTTACTCGGCTAAATGTAATTTCAAACCTCGAGCAGTCATTTTTTATTCGGTGCCGTTTCGAGGTCTTGCAAACTTAAATCCTTTATATAGTTAAAGCGATGGCGGTTTAACGGAGACCAATCACTAGACTCAATCACTAATAAAACCACATTCCTATGTTTTGAAATACCGACACCCGTTAAGAGTCAATGAAAAGTACGAAAGTGAAAATGGTAAGACCCGATCAAACGAAATATTCCCCAGGCATTTCGGTCAGCTTCGCTCATATTCATAGAAGAAAAACATGCTGTAAAGTACTATATAATGGAGACGACATAGATTGAAATACAGCCAAGACTACTGAACAATTAGGATTCCAGATACAAGGATAAAAGCTGGGGTAATAATATGATTGCAGGGCCTCCAAGGAGAACAGTATTAATACTGATGAGGCTACCCTGGATAAACAAGACATAGAAGTAGTACGAGAAAGACTTGAAAGGGAAATGGAAAGGGTAAGCGAGAGGCGATTTGGAACCATCGAAGCACTGATAATAGCAATAAAAGTATTGATATTCATACTGATAATAATGAGAACCGCAAGTATATGTTTCAATTTCAAAAGTCAACATGTGCTAGGCGGACTTAACCTATGACATTCATATTAAACGATACAATGGCGAATTAAAAATGGATATATCAATCGTTTCTTATATAATATGTATATCATTTTCTTTTTTTCTGCCTGTTTTTTTAATTCATTACGAATAAAAGCTTAACTCGTGCATTTTGAAAGAGAAAATTATAAACCCAATGATTCTAGTGTGAGTAATCCAAGAATTTATGGTCTTAAATGTATTATATCTTTAAAGATTTAGAGAGAGCAACAGTATTAAAATTGTAAGCGATATGGTGATATTAAAATATAGTAACTTACGCAATTATTAAAGGCCTAGGCACGTTCTAAATGATATTATGATGATATTATGTCACTTCTTTTTTGAAATGCATATTATCGTCACAGAGCCAGAATTTAAAGATACCTTTAATTTCAGTTCTGAGATAGTAGAATGCTCGCAGTAATAAGCTCTCTTCAGTATTTTGTTGTTGTTGTTTTTATGGGTTTTTTCTTCTTCTTTTTCTTTTGCTTCTGCTTTTCCCCCTTTTTAATCCGGCTTCCTCTTCATTCTTACATCATCATCTTTGTCTTCATTTTCTCCTCCTCCTCCTCCTCCTCCACCTCCTCTTTCGTCTTCTTCCTATTTTTTTCTTTAACTCTTTTCTTTTCCTTTGGCTTATGCTTTTCTTCCTTTTCGCCCTCTTCTGCTTCTTCTTCTTCTTCTTCTTCTTCTTCTCTTTCTTCTCCTTATTTAAGTGCACTATTAAATGATAGGAGAAAGGTGAACAAATAGATTTAGTGTCACTTTCTGAAGTACATTTTTCTTTTCTTTCGACTCTTAAAGAGTCGCTATAACTTTTTTCCAAATTGGATATTACATCAAGGGCTTTATGGAAGCTGCGACATAGATAATCACCCTCGTTATTGTCACTCTCGACTTGCCATTACCGTTAATGGATTTTTAACGATAACGTTGTCTATTGGTCACACGATTACATTGTGCAAGGTCGATTATAAGAACCGCTATACACTGTGCAGTTTGGGAATTATCAAAAAGTAAAGGAATTGATTCAATCTTGCTGACAATTCCGTGAGTTGCCCATCGAAATGGATATCTGGGACTATAATCAACATACAAAGTGAAAGTTTTGGTCCAATTCATGAGAAAAGCAACCCTTTTTCAAGAGCTTTTCTACAAATGATCTTCTTACAAACTGACATTTGATATTTAAACAAAAATGGAATGAGTAAGCTCACAAATTATTTTTCATATTTACCGGAACTCAACCGCCCCTTTTAAGCGACACTGAACTGATGAACTTTCTTGCCTAACGTACTGTTTTATATTGCACAGTGCTTTCTCATGGTCAACTTGCCAACAGTACGTAACCCAATACGTGTTGTCAGATCTCTCTAATGTTCTTGAACAAGCTCATCGACTTTTGAAATTACCCCCATCATTTATTTTTCTAGTCTTGGATACTTAATCTTTATTGCCAACACGAGAATCGCCCTCTTATCGTCGCGTTTGCCTCCAATCTTCCTTTAATGTAATTTCTTGCTCATGATGGAAAACGTTTAAAACCGGAGTGATCTATTACTAATTTTTTTTGGGGGTGATATAAAAGTTATTCATTTCTTTCGTACAAATCGATACCATGCGGTCGTATATAGAAAGATCAATAGTGAAACAGATAGAAGTGAGTAATTATTGAGAGTAATCTTTTACTGGGCAAGTATCAAGATCTTTCGTTTCCCAAATGAACTAAAAATTACCTCTAAGAGAAGTCTGAACTAACCTTAAGACAAAAAATAATGGAATATGACTTTTTCTGTTAGCTCAAAAAACACTTTAGATGCTCTTCTCCGGAATAAATAATTGCATAGCTTTTGTATATTGCATGTACTATTAAACGAATTTTTCAGCTCGGCCTCCTTAATGTAAAATAAGGTTCATTGTAAACAAAAAATGCAAAAGGATGGCATCATAATAAAGTGCTATTGAAGAAGTTGTTTCTTTGCCAAGTGAACATGAAGTGCAAGCACATAGAAGTATTTAAACTTTCAATATCCGTGTTGCCTTTTCTAATTTTATTCGAGGCCTAAATCCTAATGGAAAGTAGGCCTTTTTTGGCCTTCACATTAAAAAAAAAAGAATGAAGACTGCGTCTTATTTAATTGGTTCGCATCTTTATGTCATTTCATTCGCGACATACTCGGAAAGGATTATTAAGTCACCTTTGTCTGTGACTTACTTTCGCGAATCCCTGAATTGGCGACATTTACATCTATTCCACTCTATATGACTTAAATGGCGGAAATTGGCTACTTAATAGCTAATTCCTTCCCCTATTGTCTATTTTAGTCAGCGAGAGAGCTATTATGAGGAGGGAAACAAATCGATATTAATTCTGAAGGATACTTCCTGTGGAGGCCAACTTATGCCTTAATTTTACTGAAAAATGTATTGATCAAAATGTCTCTTTCATATCTTATTCGGTGCAGCGTTTCTCATCGTTTCTCTGCGTTTGTTTCCATTTTAGAGCCTTCTCTTTCTCCTCTGACTCATTTAACACCATCGGCCTCGTTATTGTACTAAATAAAAAAATATATAAATAAAAAAATCGGTTATCGTTTTCTTACTGAATGCACTGTTTATCAGCTGCTTTTTATATGTATTCATGTATCCATCTTTCTAAGGTTATAATTTTCTGAAATATCTATGTTTTTTTGTTTTTTTTCAATAGTTTTTTTTTATTAGAGATTTCATTCAAAATAAATCATTACATAAAAATCAATGCAAATAATTCCATACAAATACAGATCTTCATTTCGTTTTCATAACATAATAAAACAGTGAGCAAAGAAGGGGAATAATGGAATGAAATCACTAAAGTTTTCTAATAATAATAATCACATACTGAACTTAGTTATTACAACAACAAAAATAACATAATACATATTTGTATACAATGCACCCTAAGCCCACCACCCCTCCACCCCTTCTACTACTTACCCCCACCCCCGTTAACATTCACACTCACAAGCTCTCACCTCACAAAACATACACAGATTCACACGCTCACAACACTGGAACTCCAGCCAATCATCCTCGCTCACAAGACCACACCAAAGACACTCCAAACACACTTATCCACTCAACACATAGAACAGTATATAGAACACTGTACAAATACGCCATTCGCACAACAGCATCCACCCATACATCTAACCCACATACCTATATGTTTTACAACCAACCACACATTCACGCACACACTCATCGACCATTATAACCATTATTTTCTGCATGCACTATACTTATCTAGTAGTTACCTACATGTCCTTTTTGCTTGAGAAATACCTCCACAATTGAATTTAACTTTATGTGTATGACTCTTTCCTAACTCATGTGTTCGAGTATGTAAGGAGTGGGCTTGTAGCTAAGATATGGAATCAAGTTTGGCAGGTTATTTCATCACCTTTCATATTCTATGACGGGTGTTGCTTTAAACTTATACATGAATGCTCACCGTGTATTGCAGCTCT
This sequence comes from Mesocentrotus franciscanus, assembly GCA_037976565.1. Taxonomy (NCBI): domain Eukaryota; kingdom Metazoa; phylum Echinodermata; class Echinoidea; order Camarodonta; family Strongylocentrotidae; genus Mesocentrotus; species Mesocentrotus franciscanus. The sequence continues at coordinate 11,269,364 of CP137668.1, forward strand.
GTATGAGTTCGTCATAGATAATATGGTATCCCTGATGACTAAATCCGTCAAACCAGTCCCATCAAGATTCCAGGCCCTGATTTTAGTATTCATTCCTGGTGCCTGTGCTTGTAAGTTGTAAGTTCTTTTGGGGTATTTTGATATTATCCTAACAGAACGGGGGAGGTGTGATTGCTGTAGTGAGTATTTGACGACCATCGTCTCACCCGGCTTCCCAGATAGTTATCCATCTCTAACTCACAAGGAATGGACCCTGGAGATACCTCAATTCTACCAGGTTCGTGACTCAAACAATGTCAGTTGATGTATCATAGTTTCCAAAGTAGGCCAGTTAGTTATGACCGTTGCACACGATGCGTCATTCCCCTGACGTAGGACTGCGTCAGCGACTGACACGGCTTTTAATGCGCCACGCGAGAGTGAAATCGTACATGCAGAAGGTGATTGCAAAATGAACAGGTCAAAGAAAACTTTGGATTTCTAACGTATGCAGTGATTGCTTGTACAGCATTGATTAGCGCAGGTAATAGCGCAATCGAATTGACGCCTCGTGTACAACATGCATTAGAGGATGATTTAGGAAAACGTAGGATCACCACAAATTTTATTGAAAGAAGAAGTTGCTGATGAATATTTAACTTAAAGCCCAAGTCCACTCCGATTTTCAAAAATTATAACATGTTGTAAATAAATCAAAGGTTAAAACTGCCAAATATCACGGGCGTACTTCAATCAGGTGATTTTTAAGAGCGATTTTTGTTTCGGGTATTTCGAGCAAAACATTTATATTGCTGTACGGATGTGACGTATGCTCCTCACAACGAAAGTGCCAGCGGTATACATTCTGACAATAGGCTATTTTCGTAATGTAACCAAATTTAATGCATACGTCTTTGTGAAGTGCCTCTATACAAACTATTTCATTCACCTGATAAGAATAATAGTGTTTCATTATTCTTATCAGGTGAATGAAATAGTTTGTATCGAGGCACTTCACAAGACGTATGCATTAAATTTGGTTACATTCGAATCTGTGTTGTGAGGACCCTACGTCACAACCGACTCGATCATTAACTTGTTTTTGCTCATTAAAAAAAATTATTAAAAATAAATCTGAGCACCATTTTCCAAAACCAAGTTATATTTGGGCTTTTTAGATTTTTGTCTATCTAATCAGCTCAACTTTTCAGTGGAGTGGACTTGTACTTTAAAGAAGAATTCAAGACACCAAACAATCGATAACATGCATTTTTATTTTAAAGTTTTTTTTTATTCATTCACGATGACTTGAGATGTATGCTTACAATCGACATGAATGATATGTCCTTTGTTTTCAGGTAATTGTAGTCGTCAACTTTCTTTCACTTGAACGTGTATGGGACACACTGACTTTGACACACACCCCACTGTCGCACCCACACGACGTTACTGTGTTTCCATTGGTCAGTGGCAACGTGACGTCACTTGTGTTGCCGTCTGGATCGGTAGTGGTCGAGTTGTGCACTGATGATCGTGTGGAAGATGGAGGGTTTGCGCTAGACATCAGATTGGCGGAGATGTATGGTAGGTGACGTTGTTCATCTACCCGTTGCAATCGAGGCGTCCTTTTCTGACGTAGGACTGTGTCAGAGACTGGTATGGTGTTTGACGCATCGTGTAATAGTGACGATGGACAAAAAGTGAATGTAACATTGCACTGACACCAGTACTCCAAGCCTTAAGCTTGATTAGCTTAAGTAATGACGCAATCGAAATTAATATGTCTCGTGTGCAACTGAAATATGAATTTATTTAGTCTTTGTATTTCCATTAAATTACTATTTTCATTCATTCATTTTAAAAGAGTAAACATAATAATAATTAGTAGGAGTAGCATTAGTAGTGGTAGTAGTAGTAGTAGTAGTAGTAGAAGTAGAAGTAGTAGTAGTAGTAGTAGTATTAGTCTTTGTGGTAGTAGTAGTAGTAGTAGTAGCAGCAGTAGCAGTAGTAGGAGTAGTAGTAGTAGTAGTAGTAGTAGTAGTAGTAGCAGTAGTAGTAGTAGTAGTGGTGGTGGTGGTAGTGGTAATAGTGGCAGTGGTAATAATGGTATTATGATAGAGTATTAGTGGTATAAAGTGGCAGTGGTAAGTGGTAGCGGTAGTATAATGGTGGTAGTGGTGGTGAAGTGGTGGTATAATGGTGGTGGTAATGGTGGTGGTGGTGTGCTAATGGTGGTGTGGATGTGGTGGTGGTGGTGGTAGTGGTGGTGTTAATGGTATAAGTGGCGGTGGTAGAGTGGTGGCGGTGGTAATAATGGTGGTGGTGGTGGTGGTGAGTGGTAATGTGGTGGTGAGTAATGGTGGCGGTGGTAATGGTAATTGGATGTAGTGGTGGTGGTGGTGGTGGTGGTAGTGGTAGCGGTAGCGGTGGTGGAGGTGGTGGTAGCGGTGGTGGTGGTGGTGGTGGTAGCGGTGGTGGTGGTGGTGGTGGTGGTGGTGGTAGATAATGGTGGCGGTGATAATGGTAAGGTGGAGTATTGGTGGTATGTGGCGGTGGTAGAGTGGTGGTAGGTGGTGGTGGTGGTGGTGGCAAGTGGTGGTGAGTGATGGTGGCGGTGGTGATATAATGGTGGTATTGGATGTAGTGGTGGTAGTGGTGGTAGTGGTCGTATGAGTGGTAGAGTGGAGTGGTAGCGGTGGGTATGGTGGTAGTGGTGGTGGTGGTGGTAGTAGTAATGGGGCGGTGATAATGCTAATGGTGGTATGTAGTAGTGGTGGTGGTGGTAGTGGTGGTGGTGGTAGTAATGGTGGCGGTGGTGATAATGTGAGTATTGGTGGTGTGGCGGTGGTAGTGGTAGCGGTGGTAATGGTGGTAGTGGTGGTGGTAGTGGTGGTAATGGTGGTGGTGGTGGTGGTGGTGAGTGAAGTAGCCGTGGTGGTGGTAGTGGTGGCAATGGTGGTGGTGGTATGTGGCGGTGGTAATGCTAATGGTGGTGATGGATGTAGTAGTAGTGGTAGTGGTAGAGTGGTAGAGTAGAGTGGTAGCAGTATTAGTAGTAGTAGTAGTAGTAGTAGTAGTAGCAGTAGTAGTAGTAATAGTGGCAGTGGTAATACTAATAGTATTATTATTATTAGAAGTATTAGTAGTAGTAGTAATAGTAGTAGTAGTAGCAGCAGTAGTAGTAGTTGAAGTAGTAGCAGTAGTAGTGGCAGTAGTGAATAAATGAGAAATAGTGAGTAAAGAAAAGGAAGAGGTGAGATGCCGGGAAAGGAAGAGTAAAAGCAAGAAATTTAATTTTCTATTTGACACGATCAATGTCTAATATGCTGCTTTTTAAATAGTTTAATATTTCAAATATGCAATTTTTAATAGAGTGTAACAACAGGTCATGTGGAAAGTCACCTGATGATATCGCCGAATTCGCGTGCTCATCTGGAATGCAGTTTATCGACATCATCGCAAGGTGTGATGGGAAAGCTGACTGTTATGACGTATCAGACGAAGTCGGCTGTAAAAGTGAGTGTGACGAATACAAAGAAACAGAAAAAATTGTAATTAATTAAAAATGTAATTGGTCATCACTCATCATGTAAATTTTCGTTTTAGTTGTCTTTTTTCCATTAGATTTGAACTTAAATATATACTTATAGATATGAAGTATATACATAATTAAATGGTGGTGCCAATCGATAAGTGTACAATGATAAACCTGATGACGATGATGATAATGATAATTTTGATGGTAGTGATGATGAAGAGAGTAATGGTGGTGATGGTGATCGTGGGGTTGAATTGATGTTGATAAGGAGAAACAAAGTATTAGGCGCGTTATAAATGTGATCTATTATTATTGTTAAGGATGACGATGAGGAGGAGGAAAAGGATGGCGGTGATGATGATTTTGATGATGATAAGTATAATGACAATAATAATTTTTTAAGATGATGATGGCGGTGATGACAATGATAATTTCGTTGATCTTCTTAACAATTTTCGACGAGGAAGATATTAATAACGATGATGATGATCATAAACTTCATAGTTTTGAATATGGGTTAATATAGATAAAGAGAGAGTTGATGTCAAAGTTACGTATTCATCTGACCTCTTTGCAGATTGTCTAGCCAACGGTTACCAATGTAAAGGAACTGGTATCTGTCTGTTGATCGAGTACCAGTGTGACGGCTGGTATGATTGTCCTCAAGGAGACGATGAAAACAATTGTGGTAGGTCATGACAAAAATAATGATAGCTTTGTATTTCTTCAAAATTGTACTTACCGCAACATAAACCGTTTAAAACTTTTCTTGAGGGCCTCAATTTAAACTGTGCTTATGATGACTTTTTTGTGCTATATATAATTTCATGTGGCATTATGTCTCTCTCTCTCTCTCTGTATTGTATAGGCATTTTATGGAGATTTTGATTATTATGTAATTTGTTAATGTGTGTCTATATTGTTATGGCGACGTTATCACAAACCTCTTGCTTTTAAGGAGTTTCGCTTCCTTCCTACATTGTAAATATATTTAATTCTATGTTCATTTTTATTACCAAGAAGGAAATAAATGTTGATTAAATGTTTTAAACGTATCATGATGATGAAAAGTGTGTAGTGTTAGGATTAGGGTTGTAGTTTCGCTTCCAGGTGAGAACAATTAACACTGTGTCCCGAGAGTATTTAATGTGTTACACTTGTGACTTGTTACACATGTGTAATATTTTTTCCATACACTGAACAACCCCCAAAAAAAAAAAAAAAAACACGGACATTGATTCACCGAAATATCCCAAAGCCAAAGGATACACTTTTGACTATACACCCATAACCCTTAGACAATTTTCACTTTCGAAACGTTGTCTCATCCTTTTGTACACTAAACCCCTTCCTCTTAAAAATGACATAGGTCCCCCAAAGTGCCCCTCAGGTTATACTTGTGGCTACGCCCCTTACAACATCAAGTACGAGCCGAGACACTACTGCGGGCCGTCAAACTGGTTACCTTTCTGGGTTAATGCTTCAAGTGCCTGGAGAACAGACTACGGTGAAGTTACCGCCAAAGTTACAACTATTCTGTGAGTATATGTACATGTAAGCCTCGAAGATGAAGTTGAGCATTGACTTTTTATTTCTATTTTTTTTATATTTTGTATGGTTGTCTTTGTCATTGTTGTTTTATGATGATCCACGCGATTAATATGGAAGTAATACGGTAGTAATTTCCTGTTATATGTGTCAAGGCTTTGGTAATTCGATGCTTATGGCATGTAAAAAAAAATCGGAGTGTTTTTTAAATTTCTGTATGTGGTTAACCGTTGACTGCCTGCCCCATATTTTGATTTTCCAGGAATCTTCGTGAAATTCATCATGACGATTTGGATGTCGGAACATTCCTCGGTCTTCCCAATCTCAGCTTGTTGTAAGTTTCCTTTTTAAATCGTATGCCTACACACCCTTAAAATAATTAAGTTTTTATAAAGCTCCAGCTTTCATTAACTAATTTTGAAATTGGACCCCAAAATCTCGCTATCGTTACCATCATTCTAATAATTATAAGTGAAAATATACCATTTTAGCAATGTTGTTACAATTTTATCAACACATAATTTATTGTTGTTGTTATTGTTGGTGTTGCTAATGTTATTATCATTTTTATTATTAACTTCATCGTTATTATTATTCTAGATATTATCATGCTGTTCATATAGTATAGAGAAGCAAAGACAAAAATAAATTCCATTTTATTATTTCATTACGTCATGCCGAACAGAGATATGACATCGTGTGGGCTAACCCATCTAAACCCGGGTGTCTTCGGCGGCTTGGCCAGACTCAAGAAACTGTGAGTCATTTGTTTTTATCAATTACTTATATGTATCTCCGTCTCCTCCTCCTCTTCCTCCTCTTCTTGCTGCTGCTGTTCCCCTCCTCCTCTTCCTCCACCTTCTGCTCCTCCTGCTCTTGCTCTTCCTTCTCCTCTTTCTGCTCCTCCTGATCTTGCTCTTCCTTCTCCTCTTTCTGCTCCTCCTCCTGCTCTTGCTCTTCCTTCTCCTCTTTCTGCTCCTCCTGCTCCTGCTCTTCCTTCTCCTCTTTCTGCTCCTCCTGCTCTTGCTCTTCCTTCTCCTCTTTCTGCTCCTCCTGCTCTTGCTCTTCCTTCTCCTCTTTCTGCTCCTCCTGCTCTTGCTCTTCCTTCTCCTCTTTCTGCTCCTCCTGCTCTTGCTCTTCCTTCTCCTCCTTCTGCTCCTCCTGCTCCTGCTCTTCCTTCTCCTCTTTCTGCTCCTCCTGCTCCTGCTCTTCCTTCTCCTCTTTCTGCTCCTCCTGCTCTTGCTCTTCCTTCTCCTCTTTCTGCTCCTCCTGCTCCTGCTCTTCCTTCTCCTCTTTCTGCTCCTCCTGCTCCTGCTCTTCCTTCTCCTCTTTCTGCTCCTCCTGCTCCTACTCTTCCTTCTCCTCTTTCTGCTCCTCCTGCTCCTGCTCTTCCTCTTCCGCCCTCTGCTGCTGCGTGTCCTCCTCCTCCTATCCCATAATCTTAAATAAAGTTTCCGCTGTGCATTTTCTGTGGATAAAGCTTGATCTTCCTCATCTGTTAAACACAAGGAAATATTTTTAAAGATGAATCATTTTTGACTGGAATTTCAATTTTAGTTCTACAAATGTCAGCTTCGTGATAATAAGTTTCATCACCTCTGAATATAATGACAATTTGTTGTTAACATTAGTGATATTTTCGTTCCATCTTATTCTCATTCAGAATCCTGGCACACAATGAATTAACAATGCTTGAGAGTTGGACGTTTAAGGGTCTTTATAATTTGAATTATTTGTAAGTACATATCGCTCTTTCTCTCAAAACTTTAAAACTATTTACAAATGATGAAATGCTCTGTTACGATGAGAATTATTATCATCAGCAGTATCAGCAGCAGCAGTAGTAGTAGTAGTATTAGTAGTAGAAGTAGTAGTAGTAGAAGTAGTAGTAGTAGTAGTAGTAGTAGTAGTAGTAGTAGTAGTAGTAGTAGTAGTAGTAGTAGTAGTAGTGGTAGAGTGGTAGTAGTAGTAGTAGTGGTGGTGGTAGAGTAGTAGTAGTAGTAGTAGTAGTAGTAGTGGTGGTGTTAGTAGTAGTAGTGGTAGTGGTAGTAATAGTAGTAGTAGTAGTAGTGGTAGTAGTAGTAGAAGTAGTAGTAGTAGTAGTAGTAGTAGAAGTAGTAGTAGTAGTAGTAGTAGTAGTAGTAGGTATTAGTAGTAGTAGTAGTAGTAGTAGTAGTAGTAGTAGTAGTAGTAATATAATAGTAATAATAGTAGTCGTCGTAGAAGTAAAAGTAGTAGTTGTAGCAAAAGTATCATTATCATCTTAGTTATCATCATTATCAATATTATTATAATTATCATTATTATTATTATCATGATTATTGTTATTTTTATTATTATAAGTAGAATTAGTATTATTATTAGTTTTATTTTAATTATCATTGTCATTATTATTATTGCTATCATCATCATCATCATTGTAGTTGTTGTTGTTGCTGCCGTTGTAATAATTGCTATTACTCTGATATTAAATTCGATAATGTACTAAATATTTGATTTCGAACCTATTCATTTTCGAAAGTAATAGTGATTTTATGTAAAGCACAATAGATAGTTCTCCTTTCTGATGGAAGGAAACTCGTTAATTACTCCTCTATTCGTTTTTCTGTACTCAAAACTATTACATTTCTCTTTTGTTTGAAGGTACTTGGAATTAAACGCGATTCATGAATTCAATGAGGGGTGTTTTAAAGATCTAAGACGTATCAGGTCCATGTAAGTGATATCAGATATACATGAATATCAAGAATTGTTACACTTTAACACATTGATTTGTTTTATATACAAATATATATATATATATATATATATATATATATTGGAAAATCTATTTTTATGGGGGGTTTAACTCATTTAAAGCTCATATTCTAGGGCAATAAATGTCCATTAATTTGGTACCTACGGCAAGCCTATGTTATTTCGAAGTTGTTCATTTTCATTGCATATCACAAAAATCTTCTAGCTACTGGATATCCTCAATTGAAATGTCGAAAAATAGTCTCCTCTCTTTGCCTAGAAAGTCATTCACGGAGCTGGTCCACTATTTGTGACGTCACGCCCGGGGACGAGTATATTCACGTACCCGGATGTTCCATAGAAAAACATGGGCAGAGAGATACAAATTTCTGCTATTTAGTTTCAAAGTTTAGTTTCATAACTCTATGTAGAATTCTTCACCTTCCCCTAATATTTCATAGTACTAATATCAATTCCCTTTTTCAGAATTATGACATAAACAAGCCAACGATGCGCTATTAGTCGATATTTTCACCATGTGATTTTGTTTGAGTGTGTTGAATTTGGTGAGATTGTTTTCGTTTGCTCGGTAAAGTAGATACGGTCGTTTGGCTTCGTTCGAGTCTTTCTCGCGTTCGGTCTAGCTCGCTTTATACATATACACTTTCGATTCACGTACGGTACATATTATATAATTATATCAATTGATAATGGCTGGAGAGTTTGACCAGAACGATCTTTTATGGATTTTGAAGAGTTTATGGAGAAAGATGATGAAATTAATGAAGGAAAAAGGGACGATAGTGCAGACGAGGATGATGGAAGTTGGGAAGACGCAAGTACAAGTGGGGGAGAAGACGATAGAGAAGTCGGAGAGCAAGGAGATGTCGACGTTCCTGCAGCCGGGGGCGGGGAGTAGCGGCAGTAGCACCTAGCGCTCTAGACCGAAGATTTCTGTCTCTTTCGTTCGTTAGCCTCTGATTTGGGTAGGGTCGGCTCCTCTCTTTAGAGACAGAAGCCGACCATAGTGACTGCATTGCAAACTACTGCTCGCGTCCGAGCAGTAAACTTATGCCCAAAATACTACATTTTACGCGATGCATATCCGATGCATTTATTATTGTAAATTAGGCCTAGGCTAAACTACATCGGTTCCACTTACCAGATTGACTGTATGATGCGTTTAAGGGTCTTTTTCCGGATTTTCATCGCCGAAATTGAGCTCCATGTTGAAATTCTTGCAGCCGTATTTTAAACTGTTACTGCGCATGGAGGAAGATGACGTCATCCATTGACATTAACAGTTTAAAATACGGCTGCAAGAATTTCAACACGGAGCTCAATTTCGGCGATGTACGTTCAACAAGCCGCCTAGAGCAGCGGCCTGGTCTTATACCTGCCGATTCCGCTCGCTTCACGAACGTTCGTGCAAGAGCCGTATCACTTGCGGATGAATATCGTTCATAGACGTCGTCCGCTAAATAGAGGAAGCTTGATCTCGTTCAAGTGTGATATATATATTTAAAACAAATATTTAACTGGTTCTGTATCCTTTTTGAGGCAGTCAAACACATCCATGATAACTACAGTCACAGTTCTAGGCCTATTCGTTTCACAAAACTGCTCCTGTACCTTATCTGATGACAAGATGTATATGTACACCCGCCTGTTCATACCTGCATATGATTTAACCTTATTTTCCAAGCAGTAAACCCGTCTTAAAACTCTACCAAAAGGATAATGTGAGGATATAAAAAGAAATCAGCAACTGGAAAACGTTGCTTAGTTATTCTTCATTCAAATAAAAACAGAAAATCTATCAAATAAACTCGTTAACAAGAAAAATTCTAAGCTCTAACAGGATAGCATTTACGTGGGCATATCATTGGCATTCACTCTCACTCAGCCCATGATCCCCGGTCGTGACGTCAAGAATAGAGGACCCGGCAATTCCGTGCATTTCCGGGTTTCCGACTTCGAGATTTTGGTGGAGTTTACTCGCATAAATTAACTATTCTGAACTTGTTTTGTCGGTTAAACGCCATTTAGTGTTATTCTGGGGGTTAAAAGCTTTCTATTGATGTGATTATCTCAATATTTGGGATTATCCTAGAATTTCACCTTTAATAGCTCAATTCAGGATTTCGGGTTATATTTTCGCTTGAAATACTATTGCTTCATCAAATTATGGATAGCCTTAAGAAAATGAATTGCACGACATCACATTGCCATCTTTTTAACACTTAATTACTAAGTACGTTTTAATAAAACACTTAATACTACACTCGATAGCCGACTTAAAACGTAAATCAACGTGGGATCTGTGCATGCACTAACATTTTGCGGCGCTTTATGGAAGCTGTTATATTCTTACACTCCAAGTTTAAAGCTTCGGTATCAAAAGCATTTCACAGTATTTGATAGATGAAAACATACCTAACTACAAAGGCGCCGGAAGTGGGGCAAAACGTATTTTCGCCCCAAAAAATCAGCAGTAAAGGAGTAAAAATTGTTTATATTTTTCAAACAAAAAGAAAAGAAAAGAAAATAAAACCTGAATTTAATCACAACAAAAATATATTCCATTCAAAGAAAAGGAGAAAACAGGAATTAAACTTCCTACACATTCCGCATGCCCCTATATTTATCAATGGAGGATTTGATAATAGCGATACGCGCATATCGTGGAAATATTGTGAGAGGATGGGAAAACGTGTTGTGTTTTTCATTATAGGGGTGAGAAGACATGAGCCCATGAACACTGGCATACTGATGGGGGGCTTGGGGGCAATTGCCCCCCAAATAAATTTTATTTCTAATTCGATACCTCCAGTTGTTGGAAAATAACAAATTCCCAAATTTACAGTCAGGCAAAAAATATGCTTATTTAGAAGCCTTCATGTCAGGGCTCGGGGGGCTCGAGCCCCCTTCACATTTTTGAAAAGTATGTTAAAGAGAAAAAGAAAGAAAGAGAGAAAGAATGAAAGAATAGTGACCTGCCAGTGTCACAATACGGGGCTCCGCCCTGGATCCCACCAAGGGCCCTAAGGCGGGCCCCTGCATGCTCATCTGACCGTAACCAAATGCCTAAAATCCCTGAGCTTCATGGGGCTCGGCCTCCTGGACCTCCCGCCAGTTAATGACCTACCAGTGTCACAAATAAGGTATCAAAAGATGCTCATCTGACCGTTAGTAAATACCTAAAACCCCTGAGCTTCCGGGGCTCCGCCCCCTAGACCCAACCAGGGGCCCTAAGACGGGCCCCTGAATTGGTTTTCTGACCGTAATTAAATGCCTATAACCACTGAGCTTCATGGGCCTCAGCCCCCTGGACCCCACGCCAATTAGTGACCTGCCAGTGTCACAAATAAGGTATCTAAATACGCTTATCTGACCATAATTAAATGCCTAAAACCCCTGAGCTTCCGGGGGCTCTGCCCTGACCCCGCCGGGGCAAAGCTCCTGGACCCCATGCCAATTTACGCTCCACTCGCTTCGCTCGCTACGCTCTATACCTGATCGTTAATACTCCACTTTGAAAAACGTTCCGCGGGGCCTGCATGTAACATATAAGAATGGTGGTGATGCAGATGTTCTCTTTGCCCCCCGTTTTCGCTCATTACGCCACTGCCCCTGAAAGGTGAGCCCCTGGAATGTTTGCCCCCAATCCCAAACTGCTTCCAGCGTGCCTGCCTAACTACGTATATATATAATAATGTTTACAACGGTTTGTATGTAAGTCAGCATTTTCTTTTATAATTCAACATTTTCTTTGATGGAATTCCATGGCAACATGTTTTTAGATACATGGCAAATCTTTTTTTAAGGGCTTCGATCAAAATACGGAGGCTGTCCTTTCAAACCGAATCATCGCTGGTTTTTCATTCCATTTTGTTTTGGTTTATTGTTCCTTTTTTCATGTAGAGACCTAGAAAACAACACAATAACCCATATCAGACCTGGTGCCTTCCAAGACGTAGGCCAAACACTAGAACGATAGTGAGTTTTCTTTCCTTCTTCATTTTCTTCCTTTTCTTCTTCTTCTACTTTTCTTCGTCTGTCAACTTTCTTTTTTTTCTTTTCATCTTTACCTTTTATTCAAGATCACCTTTATCATTTTGGGTCGATGAAATCATAGAAATGTCAGTCAGGACATGATTTACGAGCGATCGATTTTTTTGTCGTACTCCATTATGGTAGGTATCAAATCTGCTTACGAATCACGCTTTTCAAACTAAGTCCTTGAATCAGCAAAGGCATATGTTTCGTCCACTTAGGGGCAGAAAGGCGTAATGTTTATGCAATGTGTGAGTTGTTAACACCCTTCTGGCTCTCAACAGACGATATTCATACGTACATCCATCTTAATGTTTATTCTCTCTTTCACACTCTTGCTCTCTGTAGGAGCATCGATAAAACTCTTTAAGTAATTTAAAAGTTCTTCTTTTGAGCACATAAGCTGCACATTACGGTTCGTTTCAAGGACATTTCTGCTATATGCATTCAAGTTTATACCACTTCTCGACCTTTTTTTTCCACTACTCATGTTTTACTTTAAATCAAGATGCCTTCATTCACATGCACTCTTTATAAACGTAAGTCTCCATTTCATGTAATCTCTTGGGTATAGAATCCTAAAAATCGGCTTAAAAGAGTTCTTTTCCATCCATCAAGCCGTGCTGTTTCCTTAAAAAACAAAAAAAATCGGCATCGACACTTGTCACATAATTATGGTCAACTAAAGAGGGAATTATCAAGAAGTGCAGTAAAATCCAAATGCTGTTATGAATTTGATGCGATTTAAATAGTACAGTACTACACAGAGAAGTGACGAATCTTACTTAAGAATTTCCTCCTTTTGTACATACTTAATTAAAAAACCTTTCAATCATTTCCTAGCTCAGTATATTTGTATACCGATAGGGTCGTATTTTTTTATAAAGTCGTGTATTTGTTTGGAAACATAGAAACTGCTTTACATCAACGAATTCTGATTTTTGTTTCTTTCTTCTTCTTTGTCTTTTTGTCTCTTCCCCCTCTCTCTCTCTCTCTCTCTCTCTCATTTTCTCTATCCCTCACTCCACACCCTCTTTCTCTCTCTCTCTCTCTCTCTCTCCCTTTCTCTCCCTCTTTCTCTCTCTTTCTCTCTCCCCCTCTCTCTCTTTCCCTCCTCTCTCTTCCTCTCCCTCTCTCTTCCTCTCCCTCTCTCTCTCCCTTTTCCTCCCCTCTCTCTCATCCCCTCCCTCTGTCTCTATGTGTCATGTTATCTCTACCACGACTGTCCTTATCCTTCACCTTGACTTCAATTTCACGATATGTCACTCTTTGTCGCTATGACACTCAAGCCTGCTGCATGGAAACCTGATGACGTCAATCAATTCTTCGATGTTTATCGGTTTGACAAACTTGCAGAGAATGTAAGTAGATTTTGTTTGTAATAATAATAATAACAATAAAAACCAATACACGACCCTGAATGCAACCTCATTCATGTCAAGTTTAATTTTACGCTGTAGCTACCTTGTATTCATTTGGCATTTATCGCATTTTATTCATAAAATCTTATCGTCATTTACATGCATTATTAAAACAATTATAGTTGTATCTCAATCTAACCAATCATCCTCGTGAAGTTGTTTGTTCAAGATGGTGCCACCGAAACCAAGAAATCGTTTTTATGTTCTCATTCATCATGGGTTAATCTTATTTCTGTTTATTATTCAAAAGGAGATGGAGAAAACGGTATTTGATATCTCTTCATGCTTGGCAGACACATAATAGATGTATACGCAATGTTGGTCAAGGTCGAATAACCAAAGGTTTCCTTTTTTACTTCCTTTTTTTCTTCTTGTTTTTCATTTCATTTCTGTAAGTTTTCTAATGTTTTTAATAGAATATTTTCCGAGAGATCATCCAATGTCAAGCATTGTTTTTTTTTTTTTAATAATATAGTCGTCATCGATAAATATCTTGAGTCAATTTTGATTAGTTCATTATGACGGACGAACTTCCTTCCAAACATATTTGTGTCCATGAATAATATTCAACAAAATATAACTAGAAATAAATTGTGCATGGCTAAAGATCGACCAAACTCGTTTATTAAAAAAGAATAATTTTATCCGGCCAGACAGATAAACCCGATGTATGTTGTCCTCTTATAGTTTTCAAAACTTATAACAGAACTGGTTATGAATAATTATGGTCTAAGGAAAAATTATAAAGTATTTGGCGTCACCTGTGCAGTGGGAGGGGGAAATCGAACTTAATTGCTGTAATTACCCTCGGGTCTCTCCTCCCGACATAACTGATTCGGATGTGTAGGTGGACCACTACACCAGGGTTTCCCCTACTCTTATTGGAATAGCGCAGTGGGTTCTTAACGTGTAAAGGTGGGGGAATGTCCTCTATACGGGGCCTTCCATTAAACGTCCTGTACTATCCGAGGACGGAGATTTGTCCACTTTATGAAACAGGGGAGGGGCACGTTAACACACAACGCGTCAGGCTTCACTCATTCACGTGGGTTTGATTTGAACCCACGATCGATGTTTGACACGCAGACGCTTTACCGACTGAGCCAGCTCGCCTCCTCAAACGGATGCACCAACAAGATATACATATCATTTAGTCTACTGTCTATTAACCAACACTGCCGGGGTGCATTACCTTATTATCATATCTACCCCACTCCCGTCCTACCCATATTTAAAGAGAAGTCTACATCAGGGACTTGGTAACATTGTTCAGATGAGAGAAAATGGTGCTAAGGTAGCGACTTCAATGCTAGATGTAAAATTAAAGATAATCTGAAAGTTTGAGTGAATACAGACCATTATTAATGATACAAATTGGGAAAAACTGATCTGATCGATTCCTTAATTCTCCCAACTATATTATTAAAATTTAATTACATTTTAGTTGAATATAAATCGTCACAAAGCAATGATTTGGCGCTATATACCATTCCAGATATGTACGTGTTAAAAGATTTTTAATAGCCTGTCTTATGTCTTATTTTCATAGAAAAACGGTTGGGAAAATTCAAAAATGGTTGGGAGAATTTACTGTTACAGGGTGTCGCATAGTGACGCCTTCAAAGAAAACCGTTAATATATTTTTGGTTTGAGAATTTTTTCAGGGTTTTTTGCATGTTAGAGGGTTAGTACAGTAGAAGGAATATAATTAAAGTAACATTTCATACAAAAATTACGCAGTTTTTTCATCAACCTTCAACAATGTTACCGAGTCACTTTTTTAAGGGACAGAAGCGGCCCGTTCTACCCCTCTCCTCCTGCATGGTTACTGCGTTGCGCGACCTTGGGTACATAACACGAAATCCCCCTTTAATTAATTTTCAGAATTGTGCCCCTCCCTTTACAGAGTCCTATAGCCACCCCTGATGTGCATTTCCAGGTCGTCTTATATTCTATTTTCTGCTTTACACAGCAATTTTAACAACAATGAACTCAAGTATATTGAACCCGGGGCTTTCCAGAACTTATCAACGGTTTCTGACTTGTAAGTTCGATGCCATATTTATGATGAATATTTTATCTTAGTGATGTTCGTGTAATGACATTTTTATTTTTCAATTTTTGTTTAATTCTACAAACAATGTGTACATTCACTATTTCTCATTGTAAATGTAAACATTTTTTTCCCAAACCAAAACAAAAAAGAGAGGAAAGGTTGTTTCATTGAATTGATAAAATACAAAGCATCAGTTCAAGCAGGAGCAAAGTTACCTTTAAATCAAGAGTCTTAATTTCATACGGTCATTTTCGGTAAAGTATGCGTGTATGCGTGTTGGTGTGTGTGCGTGTTGTGTTAATGTCAGATACTAAGCACACCAGTGGCTCGCCCCATCCCTCCCCCACTCTCTCTCTCTCTCTACCACTCACTCTTTAAAGATACTACATGTATGTCCCTTTTGCAGCCAACATCAAATTCTGTAGAACATTGCAGGAATCATGAATATGTCATGTATGTTCTATCAGTATCTGTGAAATTTAAACGTTAGCAACGTAGTATTCAAATTATGCAAGGAAACCCGTTTAATTTCTAGACTTCACTGTCAGACACTATTGAGTGACTGACTGATTTTTTTTTTCTTTGGTAATAAAATACATAAAATGGGCTGTAACAGGCACATGCAGCAATAATAACCCACTTCTTGTAATGGCCAAAATTAAACTGATTGAATCTTTGCGCAGCACAAAACATACGACCATTCGGTACAAGGGTCTGAAAATCAGACTATTTGCATAAGTGATTGCAATCACTTATGTCGATTCGACAATTAATCGTCGTTATTTTCCCACAAAAAGACATTTTCCAGCCCTTTCGTTTTGAAGGAAGTTCTAAATCAATATTATTTTTCAAAAGCCATTGGAATTTAACCTTTTCATTTGTTTGGCCTGCAAATGGGACATAGTACCTTTAACCCTAATAAGGCCGGGCTATTTGAGTTCTTAATACGGCCGGGGGCCATTATGGCCCCCTAAGATCTCGGCCGTGAAACGGCCGATCGCCGCGAAAATTTGCATGCATGTCAAGTGAAGTGTATAGAATAATATAGCAATTTCAATTTTTTGAAAAATTACTCATTTGCATATTTATGGTAAATTATGCAAATAAGGTCAAAAATTCATATTTTTACCCATAAATCATATATTCTTCATATTTAAGCTTTCTTTTCCACTACATATATTTGTTAGACCATTTGGAATAATAATACGAAAAAAATTTTGGAAAGCTAGGTTATTCCTTATGTTATCTCTTGTTTTGATAATTTCTTATGTATTTCATTGTTTTTTTAACTTATGTATTTTATTGTTTTTGTTGTTTTATTTCATTTCTAACTATAATTTAACTATTTAGACCCCAAAACAAACACCTAAACTTTAAACAAGACCAAATAACCAATGTTTTATCTCTTTTAGGAAAAATGATATTTCCATATGTTTTGTACACAAATCACGAAAATGAGCGATTTTCGGGCCGACATGTAAAGACAAAAGGTCACGTGACTTTGTAACGGTAGGTCCGATTTTCAAAAAAATTGTTTTAAAAGATGCGCAAGACTCGAAAGAATAAAGTCATGAATCGGCGGGGCGTCATCCGTATGCGTTCCCGCACAATCAGAAAAATCGCGGAGGGGGCCATGATGGCCCCCCATTATTAGGGTTAAGGTGTCTCTTTAAATTCAACATTAATTTTTGTTTGGTATTAATTTGTATTCCAGAATCCTGTCATCACTGAATCAAGAACCTTACCTCCTTTACCCCGGTATATTCGATGGTCTGGATTCCTTGAAGGCTTTGTAAGTATCCATCAAGTAACGTAGTGTTTTGCTCTCATGAAGACGTAGGTATCAGGTGTAAGAACAGTATTGTTGAGCAACCTTACTTTCATTTGAGTAGAAGTCTTAAATCGGTGCTGTGAAACACTCTTTTCTCGCTTTCGTCGACTTTCGGAATGCAGCTTTTATCACACATGAAGTGTCTAGGAAATATTAGACATGTACAGAGAGGTCTCCACCAAACATTTTGGCAGTCCCTGGATTCAGTTCCGGGCAAACAAACGATTAAAATTCAAACCCAGATAGTTTCACTCGGAAAGGCGTTTTGTTTACCAAGCAAGTAGGCTTACCTATTTATTAACATTAAAAACCACGTACATGAAATCAGATTATTTAAATACATGCATATCTACCAAAGCATTTTATTAGTAGATTGTATACGTTATGAATGTAATGAACCTGCTTAATATGATTTTCTCTTATATCACTTTAATTCATAGATACGTGTATGACCAACGTTTGTGTTGCTTGTTACCCGAGCAAGCGACCTGCGTTGTTCAGGAACCTCCTCATCCTCTCTTCACATGCCGTAAGACATTTCTCCAGAACACGACGATCAAGGTATTCATCTGGATCCTTGGTTTGAGCGCTCTCTTCGGTAACTTCTTTGTCATCACCTTGAGGATCAGGAGCGCTCCCGTGACAACGGTTGCTAAGATACAGTCCATGTTCATCACCAACCTAGCAGTGTCCGACTTCTTTATGGGCGTTTACATGGTGTTGATAGCATCCATGGACATCTACATCGGAGAGTCCTATTTCTGGGAAGGTAGGGCCGATGAGTGGCGCTCCAGCGTAACTTGCCAGATTGCAGGGTTCATATCGGTCCTGAGTAGCGAAGCATCGGTCTTTCTTTTAACCTTGATAACAGCTGATCGTTTCATCTCTATCATGTTCCCCTTCAGCCGCCATCGCCTAAGCATTGCATCTGCTCGCGTTGCTCTGGCTGTCATCTGGATAGTCGCCCTCTTTCTAAGTCTTATCGGTGTATTGTTGATTAACGTCAACCCTGATGCCTACGGCCTCAGTGATGTCTGCGTTGGTCTCCCATTCATCAGGAAATCGACGGACATCTCCACTGAAATTGACCAGCGTTCGTCTGCCCAGTACAACACGGTGATCTACAACGTCGCCTCGGGATCCACCATCTCGACGTGGCAGTTCTCCAACGTCTTGTACCTTGGTATCAACCTCGTTAGCTTCCTCATCATCCTCCTCTCCTACATCGTCATCTTCATCAAGGTACGTCTGGATCAAGCCGAGGTCGGACGGAAGGCTGAGGCAGCCATCGAGATCAAGATGGCTCTGAAGATGTTCCTGATCGTCGGCACCGACTTCTGTTGCTGGATGCCTATCATCATCCTCGGCGTCCTAGTCCAGACGGTCGGGGTCGATGTCACACCTGACATCTACGCCTGGTTGGTGGTGTTCGTCCTGCCCATTAACTCATCTCTGAATCCCTATCTCTACACCATCATCCACATTTCGTCAAAGAAGCCTCGAAATGAGAAGAGCAAGCAGACGGTTGTCAGCATGGTTAGTCGAGATAAAGATTAATGAGAAGGTAGTCATTCAACCATCACGTAAGAAGATAATCTTGGAGAGGACATCTTGACCCAGCCATGGCGATTTAAAGACAGGCCTTCATCTAATATGTTAAGGGGAGCTCATAAAACAGTTCCTAACTTTCACATTGATCAGCATTTAGAATAGTTCAACAAATCGTAAAACGATGGATTGAAAGAAATGTCATATAATATCTTTTAATTGTACGTATAAAATTATAAATATAGGAATACTTTGTTTCATCAATGCCTGATATTAAGAGGTATCAGTTCAATATGCCATTTTAGGTATACATTTGTGTAGTTTAGGGTGGTATTTGATATCCTGTTGTCGTTTGATGACTCGAATCAGATTTTTTGAGTCAGCATTTTGAGCTAACATAATTCCTCAGCCGACACGAGTCAAAGGTTTAAAAGGAAATTCAATTGATTTGGTACTCGGTCGCTGCAGACTTGACTCGATTTGGGACTCAGCCTGAGGCTATAGGGCACCATGACACCACTCATTATGTTGACAAGTCAATATTTTGAGCTGACCTGACATGATTCGATTTGAGAGACTCGATTCGACCCTGGACTCCAGTTCTGTGTATGAAAATACAACACCAGTTTCTTGAAAGCAACATCAGTTCTGTAAAATAAAATAATTTCCAATATTACCTCATGTGATTTATCTGGCAATTACTCTAGACTCATTTCGTTTTCATTTTTCATTTATTTATTTTCGTTTGATCGATATTTTGTAGAAATGGAGAGTTCCACTGAAAAGCAGAGCTTCTGAGTTGTGGAACCCTTAATTCACATTCAATTTTTCAATTCAAATAATATTACTTCAATAACTCAATCAAAACATGAAAATAATGCTTACATAATCGTGATATCAAATGACATTTGCAATATAACATAAAAAAGGAAACTTATTTGTAATTATACAATATCAAATGATAATAAGTAATTAAAGCATTTTAGGATACAAAATATATAAGCTTAATATTATGAATTAAGTCGAAATTTAAAGGAAGTTGATAAATTCTTTAACAAGCAAAGCTTGTATCTGTGTGGATTACTCAAAATAGAAAAAAGAAGAAGAAAGAAATAGAAAAAGATAATACAAACATGAACTGCTCGGAAGTATGAGCATTCACAGGCCGCATGATAACAAACAAACAAGTAAAGCCACTGAAAGCAGTGCATGTGGGGATAGAGGACTATGCTCCAACACCCACGAGCGGTCGACGACTCCATAATTTTATATATTTAGTAGTTGCGTATTTTCATATTTATTTATTTATTTCATTTGTCGTTTTGACAGGGTAGCTCTTTCAGTTATAAAAACTGATCGACCAAGGGGCCCTCTATCAACATGTTCAAAAACATATTTCAAAACATATAAACATACATAAGTTATAATGAACACATAAATTAAACAAAATATAACGTTGAAATGAGCGGGGGCGGACTAACAAAAATATAATATTCATGTAAGTATTATATACATTATAAACTATTTGAGGGAAAAAAGTTTGCAGCGTTTTTAAAATGAATCCAGTAAGTTTAATAAACGTAAAGAAGGGGGTAATGCATTCTATATAAGGTAGCCTTGTAACAGAAAGATCTTTTAATATACTCGGTTCTGGGTTTTCATAGGCTGATAAGTAGAAATTTGAACATGATGACGTCAGACGGTACGACGAAAAGTCAAGACAATGACAAGGACAAGGACACGGACAGGGACAACGAAAACAAAGACTAGGAAAAGAGCAAAGACAAGGACTAGGGCAGGGACAATAATGGGAGAAAGACAAAGGGAGAGAAGTGAGAGGAGAGAGAACAAAAGAACACGAGGGATGAAAGGTCCAAGGTTAGATTATTACATTAATTACTTTGATGTTAATAAGTATTAGTTATAGCTGGGGTATATTTCATAAGTAAAGAGATGTAAATGGGCTTTATATGATGATAAGTTTGAGTTTTATTTAGAGGAAGGGAGGCTTGGTGTATTTATAATGGTATCATTGAGGGTATTCCAAAATTTCGGGCCGGTGAAAACAACAGTATTTTGGAGTAGAATAGTTCTCATTAACGGTAAAGGAAATTTATTGAAACGCCGAGTGTGGTAATTTTTATTTGTTTCGTTTTTATGAAATATCTGATCGAATACTTAAGGTAGATTTTTTTTTATTGTAGCGGACATAAAGGTGTTAAAAAGAGGATGAAAATAATTCTTAAGGATTTCTTTGGAAGCATTAATATTTTGTCTAAAAGCGACTAATGAGTGTTATCCCAAACCAGGGGCCCGTCTTATAAAGAGTTGATATTAATCGCAACTTATTTGCGATTGTTTTTGCATTTTTTTCCGGGTGCCAATTTTTTTTTTTTGTTGCTCACTCCCCCCACTGAGTGAAAAATCGACCGGCACGATTTTCAAATTTTCGCACGAAGTGGGCCCCTTTATAGGCCCCCTCCCTTGCCGCCGGCTGGATCCGCCCCTGGGTGGACGACTTGTTCAAGTTTTTCGTTTACGGTATTCAACAAGATTATGGGATCTGGGAGTGAAAAGAAACAATTGTTATCATCCGCGAACGGAATGAAGATTAACAAGTTCATGTTCAAGTTCACTTTATTCAATACTTTCATTAAAAATATACAAAGGAAAACAAACATATACAAGTTAAAATATAATACATGTATCAATATCTAACATGAGAATAACACAAGTGGAGAAGACATGAGGAACAAGGGGAAAACATTTTAAACATGTACATTAATGAAAGTATTTGGAGACTAGACAGGAAGGCCGGGCCTTATGTAAAATCTGTCTCCAGTAATTGTTTATGAAACTAAGTACATTATTTAAATTATTTATTTTGTATAAAAGGAAGAAAAAAAGGAAATAATTTGCATTCACACATCCACTCTCTCACATACACACCAGCACACTAATTATCTGTCTGATGAACATTAAAAATATAGGTTATTGCACTATCGAGTATTGTTTTAATAAGTACACTTTAAATTTTCTTTTAAAACTATTCAGTGATGGGCTCAGTCTAATATATATTGGTATATCATTCCAAATTTTGGGACCCCTGAAGAAAACTGTATTTTGGGAAACTAGGAAATTGGAAGATGTATAATAAAAACAAAAAAATGTTTATTATGAAAACCAATGACCCGAGCAGGCTACCGTGTGGAACACAACATTCTATTTTTTGCAATTATGAATTAGTCTCATTTAAAGAAACAAATTGTTGTCTTTAACGTTAGAGTTATATCGTAAGCGACATTTCCCCCACGTAATCTTTGAGATTATAGAACTACATGTATTACCGGATAGACCGTGGGACGAGACACCGAAAACGTCCTAGTTTTTGAAATACGTTTCCATAGACGGACGACTACGCAAAAAACATCTTAAAATTACCTTTAAAATACCTGAATTCCAAATCCGGATGTTCAATTTGAAAAAACAGGCACTGAAGGGAGAAATTTGGGAATAATCATCGTACTTTACGGTTCATGGAACGCCGTAATTATCGGGAACAAAATGGCAGCCCGCCCTCAGAAGCACACACTAATGATCGGTAAACTCATGCGTGTAACACAACGCTGGTGCACGCGATAGGATGTGTTCATAGCACTTGTAATAATTTTCCAAGAATTTTTCATATCATGCTTGTACCGATTCATTTGATAAGTGTAACAATTTTTTTTTGTATGTGTAATATATTTTCTAAGAGTAATCTTATACTTGACATATTTAATTTTCGATTTTTCAGTAGGTTTAGATTTGAATTTATAAAACGGGTTATTTTGTCTATTTATCGATCTTAAAATAGATTTAGTGATTCGAGGAAGTCTTGGATTTCTTTTGTAACCACGTTTCACATTTTGCACTTAAATCTGAATATTCAATTCGGAATCAATTATATTCATAAAATTTTCAAATGATGAGTTAGCGTTTTGTGTTTCATATACAGAAGACCAATCAGTTTCTTTTTAAAACTTTCTTTCCTGTCCTACTGTGTGTTTCAAAGGAGACTGAAAAAAAATGGGAAAGTGATCTGAAATATCAGATAAAATAATGCCTGCTGTTTCCATATCAAAACGTCTGGAGCTAAATGGACCCTATTAGAATTGAAGGAAATGCACACAAGAGATTACATATCCCGTATCTCTGTGCAACCGGTATCGCTCCACCTAGATTTGCACGACGAGAACGTGGAGTGCTACGTGGACATCCTTTTAAGGCAATGTGACGTCCTTTTAAGGCACACACTGCCGGGCACTGCCTTAAAAGGACGTCACATTGCCTTAAAAGGATGTCCACGTAGCAGTCTACGTTCTCGTCGTGCAAATCTAAAAGTCCCAACTATAGGCGACACGGTGAACCATCTCACCTGAATTATCTGAATCAAACTGAATCATCTCACCAAAAACTTTCGCTCGGCAAAGATGTGATGGTCTTATCTTGGAGACACGGGGGTTAACATTGACCAATCAAAACGAGACTTATATGGTTGGAAAGATAAAATTACGAAGAAAAATGATTTTCCCAAACTAAGAATTAGAAGAGGGCGGTATGCCAAATTGTGACATGGTAAATTAAATAAAGCTCTGTCGCCCGACCCGTTGATTTCACTCAGAAAACGAGCTGAAAAACAGTAAATTGACTACTTTAAACAATAAAACACAGTAGTAAATCATAATGAAATTGTAATTTGTTTGCTTTACTAGAAAGAACATAGTCTTTGTCGTATTATACTAGTCAAACTAGGCAAAAAATATTTGGTACTTTTAGCAGAATGGAGATGGATGTAAAAAAGACGTGTTTTTCACGTCATTCTCCATAGAACATTTTTTGCTAATAAAACAAGCACTGTTCATTGACCCAAACGTTTTGATATGAGGAAGAGGGAAACTGTTAGTAAAGTTATTATCGATTAAACTGGCGCTGTGTTCAGTGACGTGGGTTGTTTTAGAAATTAAAGGCAATAATGAGGCGGACAAACGTGTTTCGATAAATTCTTATTCAAAGAGCCACATTTTATCAGAACTATGTTAAAATCGCTAATCAAGTATGTGCCCTTCTTGGTAAATATTGGAACATGTAATACATTTTTAATGTAAGTTATGAAATCATTAAAGTTGGATTTGGGTGTTCCATAAATAACACTAAGAATAATAATTTGTTTACTGTTAGGTACAATGAGTTCTGTGAATAGACATTTACCTCGGATAATAATAACTGAAAAAAAGGAAGGTACATAAACAAATAAAGGAAGAAGTATAGTTGCCAACAGATCTAAAATGAAAAAATTGATAATTAATGTCGATATAGATTTCATTGACCAACTTCCGCAATAGTTTTTGTTTAATCATCCACCCCCCTCCCCCTCCTCCTCCTCACCCGGGATATCACGCTATCAAGCAAGCGATTACTGTGATCGCCCTTCTTCTGCAGACTTCTCAATAAATAATTTTTGATAGTGTGTTATCAGTTACATTTTGTTTTAATGTCAAATTTTTTTAAATTCGAATATAACAATTTTTTTAATCATCCACCCCCCCCTCACCACCCGGGCTATCACGCTATCAAGCAAGCGATTACTGTGATCGCCCTGACGCCCTTCTTATGCAGAATTCTTAATGAAAAATTCTTGGTAGTGTGTTATCTGTTACATTTTTTTTAAATGTCAACATTTCTATTATTCTGATATAACAATTTTTTTAAACCATCCCCCCCTCCCCACCCAGGCTATCACGCTATCAAGCAAGCGATTACTGTGATCGCCCTGACGCCCTTCTTATGCAGAATTCTTAATAAAAAAATTCTTGGTAGTGTGTTATCTGTTACATTTTGTTTAAATGTCAACATTTCTATTATTCTGACATAACAGTTTTTTTAATCATCCCCCCCTCCTCCGCCCTCTCCACCCCGGGCTATCACGCTATCAAGCAAGCGATTACTGTGATCGCCCTTCTTATGCAGAATTCTTGGTAGTGTGTTATCAGTTACATTTTGTTTTAATGTCAACATTTCTATTATTCTAATATAACAATTTTGGGGGGACGGGTTAACAAAATTGTTAACCCGTTCAAAAAAAATTGTTATATTTTGAATATGTTGTATCGCTGAAATGTAATTTGATTTATATGTTGCAGTAGAAAATGTATTCAATTCAATTCGAGTCAAAAGTAGTTATTGTTCAAGAAACTACCAACCACGATGGAAAATCAGTTTAGAATTGCAACCTTTAAATAAGTTCGTGTATTATATCCTCTTATGAATTGGAATGAATGCTTGTGATAGGCTATAGTGCATAAAGGACTTACTTTGTTGATCTTTTGATATTCTTGTATTAACTCGATGTACACATTATTGCACACACTATGTAAAAGCTGCTGCATTTGTGAAACATTTGAATAAAATTTCACCCGAATAGCGTTATTGGTCTCTCTGAATAGTTTATTTAGTATCTGAATCCACCATTGATTAGCGAAAATTCTAAAGTGACTCCAGTGATATGTTGACTTATTCTTCATTCCTATCATTCAAATAAATTAAGATCATAGAATGATATTCAAGTCTGTTTTGGTATAAAACAAGCATTTGTTTAAAAGAACCTGTTTCAAAGTTTTCAACAAAAAATCAAGTTGCAGCGTGTTCATAATGCATGTGCAAGACTTTCGTCGAATTCCTAAACATTTTCCCACATTACACCTTTTTTTCATTAAGGTACATCGGTTGCCAATAAGGCAGAGAATTGCATTCAAAATACTTTTGCTTGTTTACAAAGCATAGAATGGTCAAGCCCCGAATTATTTGTCTGAATTATTATCTTTTAAATCACATCCAAATGCACGGAACTTGCGAAGTACACAGGACAAGCTGATTATAAAGCTACCTCACACAAAATCAAAAGTAACTCTTGGAGATTGTGCTTTCAGTTGCGCCGCTTCAAAGATTTGGAATAATTTACCTCTAGACATAAGAAAAGCGTCATCTGTTGCAGTCTTCTGCAGTAATTGTCCTAGGGGGTATAGTTGTCCTAGAGGGTGATTATCCTAGGGGTGGTTATCCGGGGGTGGTTGTCCAGGGGGTAGGTGTCCGGATACGGTTTTCAGGAGCTTTTGAATATTTTTTCGGTGTGTGTGTGTATGTGTGTGTCTGTAAAGTAGCTTTGTTTACATCACAGCGCAGTATATTTATAATTATAGTAGCTGCGCTATATAAATTGATCTAATTATTATCATTATTATTATAATAAAACGTCCGCAGGGTAATATTGATTTGTGAACATAAATTTGAATGTCACAGCGTTTATTGTTACTTACGCCTTACGGTGTACAGGTCGAATGAAACTCATTATAGGCCTATCAGTTTTCTGGTATCAACATTCTTGGAAACCAGCGAAGCAAACGAGCAGCAGAGTTTTAAACATTTCTTTCAGACTGACGGCCACAAATGGTATTCAAATTAAAATATTGATTGATAATCATTATAATACGTTTTTTTTTTAATCATTGTTTCATTTTCCCCTAGTCATCACACTTAAAAGATATTGCTTACCATGCTATAATTATTATAATTATAATTATTCGCATAAAGACCATCTCGCTGCCCGAATTATGTCTGAGTAGAGAAAGTGCAGAATCCGCGGGAGAGGACTACTGATAAACAGGCCTCCTCCACTCTCTGACCCCAGTACCCCCTCCGCTCTAAAAATCCATGCGAACGCATTGTGACGTATAGTTGTTACAATGCGCATGTCAGAAGTGTCTAACTCGGTGACGTAACAATTGCAATGACGCTCTGCATGTACGCGCGCACTCATAAGTTGCTAACGGCAAGCGCTGATTGGCTGAGAGTTCACCGTAGAGACGTTGCTACGAGATCGGAAACCAAGGAGAAAAGTACGTTAAGTGCAGAACGAACTCGATCACAGAAGGAAGAAAAGAAACAACAGACATCAATACACACGATCATTGGACCACTATGGTATGTACCTTTTCTTTACAATTTAACAGTTGTCCTAACCAAATAATAGATTTAAATTATGTCGATTGACCATAGTGAAGACTTTCTTTGTTTATTATACCGCTCAAGGAAAACATAATGGATCAAACATAGATTTAGGTTTCTATGAAAAACGATATTTTGACCACTATTAGACCGATAGGGCCTACCGTGTGTATTAAACTGTCTCGACATTTTGTTTGTTTAATAGTTGTTGTTTTTCTTTGTTTGGTTTGGTTTGGCGATTTTGGAATACATTTTTGTAACATTTGCAAATTGTTGCTTCTTATATTATGTTTGAGTCAACACTAACAATCCTAGACAGATTACCATGCGGCATCTTACGGGGTTTTACCTGTAATGTCACTTCTTTTTTTCGCCTCCGGCATTGTCATACAACATAACCAAATACGCATCTGATATGGATAAACTCAAATATCTTCTATATTAATAACTTAAATTCAGCGTGTATTTTCGTCAAAATGACCTTTCAAAGGTAAGCAGGATGACCCCTGCAACGGGTACAAGTAGCTCGGGTGCCAACCCAAGTGCGGCCCCGAACCCTGGGGGCTACTCAGTCATGATGACGGAGGACGACTACCACAACACGCAGAGCATGGAAATGACCAAATTTGTGAGGGAACATTTTAAGATACCAAAAGGTAAACTCTAGCTTGCTAATATATTGTAAATGTACCTGGTCTTTCTGTCTCCATCTCTCTCTCTCTCTCCCTCTTTCTCTCTTTCTATGTGTCTCTGTCTCTGTCTCAGTCTCTGTCTCTCTCTCTCTCTGTCTGTCTACATGTGTGCGCGCGTGTGTGTTTGCGTGTGGGTGTGTGTGTCTGTCTCTCTGTCTGTCTCTCTGTCTCTCTGTCTCTCTCTCACTCTCTCACTCACTCCGCCTCTCGATAGCCCTTAACTCTCAAAGTCCCCCCTCACCTAATTTTCTCTTATACATACGCTGTGAAAGACGCCCTTCCTCAAAAAAGTATTGTAGAATATTGAAAGGGGAAGTTGAGAGATTCCGTCTCGTAAAAGGAAGAGAAAGTGGTGGAGATTTGGGATTCTTTTTCTCCCTTCTCTTTGTCGGAAGTTGTATTGAAGTATCATCATTTTATGAAAACTGAGTTTTCAATTTTTTCAGTACCACCTTACAAACTTGAGAAGCTTCGGATTCGTACCAGCATGACGAGGGTGAACGAGCGAGACCCCGTGATTTTGCAGACGCACTACAGGAGACGCCAGGAGCAGCTCACAAAGGGATTCTTCACCCCGACTCACAAACCTTACCATCCCATAGGAGAAATCCAGCTCAACAGCCAGAGACTCATCCTCGATAAGATGGCGAACTACCTGCCCAAGAAGGTTGGCACTCTCGTTACAGACCTACGAGAAGTTTGATTATAGCCAATATAAAAATTAAAAAAAACACAAGAATATTGAATACATACATAATTGACGCTTTGGACATGACACCCATCTCGGTTGTCAGAGACTTCAGTTCTAATGACTAAGATATCAGTTCTAGAATCGCCGTTAAAATGTGCCGGTAATAATTAAACAGTATTTGCAAAGGTCAAAGACTGTTACTAATCAATTTACTTTTATCGTTTTCTCCTACCTGCCTTCAAAGTCCTAGAGCAAATAAGAAATTAGATGTTCGTGAATCGTGACAGCTCCTTGTACATTCAATTAATTTATGTTGATCTCTTTCTCTCTCTCTCTCTCTCTATTTCTCCGCCATTCATATTTTCCCCGACAGCTTCCAATGCAATCTTTGACTTCACGCTTTGGTCGTCGAGAACACAAGGCATCCCTTACCAAGGCAGAGCAAGTTAAAACTCCAGTAAAGGTAATTCACCAGCTTCTGCCTCCTGCCTTATTCAAAATAATTTCTGCAATTATCAAGGGACAGGGGCTCCTGCACCTGTCCGCCTGGACATTATTCGAGGGGGTCGTCCCGCACCCCGAACATTATTGAAAACTGCAGTGCCCCCATCCCCCCTCCTCCATGACAAGAAACCACCGCTCCTGAATACAGTCTTTATTATGGATCACTTCGTTTTGGAGTCGAATCTAATCTAAAATCAATCGAGGAATCCTCTCCAAAGAGTACTAGTAGTGGTTGATTTACTCTTTTGAAAGTGGATTTCACTGGTTTTCATACCGTTGATTTCCGCTCCAAAACGTAATGATAAATAAAATGACTCCAAAAAGATTAAATTTCCACTCCCAGACCATTAGAAAGTAACCTCTCCGACGTAATGTTTTTTTTTATATTTTTTTTTTAAACAGGACGTGACGACGAAAGAACGCGTAAGGGAGCTCGACGTGGATGAGAAGCTCCGTGAACGAGCTCAGATCACGGCAGGATTCGCTTACATACAACAGAAACTGGAGGAGTCGGAGATACTTCTGAAGTTACAGAGGGGTGGGCGGAGCTACGAGAAGAGTGTCAAACAATTGAAGGTATGAATGGATATTCAACTACAGTTAAAACAAATTAAAAAAAATACAAAATACAAAATAAAAATACAAAAGTGATGCTTTATCACACTTTATCTGCCACTTAAAGGTACTGTTTAATTTTGTCTTTTTTTTTTTTAGAATTTGAAAGAAGATACAGTCCTGAAAGTCTTAAAGAAAACAATTCATCAATTTATTCTTCTTCAAGACTTTTTTGTTCTTGTTAATTCACCTTTAGGAAGAGAAAAATCAAACATTCATTTTCAGACATAATGATAATAAGAATCATATTCTTAAAGCGATACTGATTACAAGGGGAGTGATTTCTAAAGAATTTCACACCATTCTCACCAACTTATCTACGAATTAGTCAAAAATTTAAACTCGATGCTGAGCTTTAAGCTTTTATTCAAAATCAGGTTGATCGAAGGAAATCAGTCACAGGTCTATGTTTCCTTTGTTAAGCGTAATCTTAAACCATGGGTCGGGTTTAATTAAATTCGTGGAATATAATATACAGACCAATGTGTTGGCATTTTATCTTCCAAAATTTATTTTTGTTTAAAGTTGGATATTTTTTTCTTTCAAAATGCAATCTTCTGCGATTCTAATTTATCCAGGAGATGAAGAAGCGGCAAAGTGAGATGAATAAGAAGAAATCCTCACCGACCCTTGTACCCCCGATCCTTGATACATGGTCACCCCTGGGTAGTCCTTCTGGAACCCCAGGAACGGGTGGAAAACCAAAACTTGAAGACATATTAGACGCAGAAAGGTGAGCCGTGGCGTAGGGTTGGTCCAGATATGTGGGTGGGGGCACGGCATCTTGGTGGAGGATGGGGGGTACGGCATCTGGGTGGAGGATTGGGGGCAGTCTGTAGGTGGACCAACATGCGAATGGACTATTCAGATTCAGATTTATGTCTTTCCTTCTTATTTTGATGACGGGAAGTTTTTTCATCTTTTAACCCTACCTTTCTCCTAATTTGTCTTTTCTGTTTCCTTTTTTCTTCTATAATTCTGTGGGGCAGGGGGTGGGCTCAACTAGATCGGTCGGTGTAAATGAGATGGATTTGTTTTTTATAGAGTTTCTTTCTTCTTGTTTTACATCACAAAAAGGCATAGCCTTCTATCACGAAGAGGGCAAAGTGGGAACAGTTACTTAAATCAGGGAATCCCCCAAAAAGTATAAATTCGCAATGTCCTTGAAATAACATAATGTACACTATGATTTTGTGATTGAAATTTCTGGGTTCTTCATTTATTATTAATTCAATTTTATCTTGATTATTTCGTCTTATAACATTCTTGAACACGTTTTGCAGTTGTATTATAAGTCTGTGTATCACGGATGGTTATATTTGTTATTATATTTATCATTATTATCATTTTTAGGCGAGCTTATGAGAGAAAAAGGAACATGTGGCTTGGTAAGGTCAGGTGTATCCTCAAGATCATCAATGCGCTTCACAACATCAAGAGCAAAGACTTGAGGTCACGTGTTCCCTTGTCACATGACCAGGTCAATCACATGTACCGTGACGTCATCTGGGAGAAGCCTGCAGTAATAAGGTAGTTGTCTGATTCTACCAGTGATGTTAAAAAGATGAATACATTAACATTCAAGTAAACAATGCTTAACGATGTCATATGCCCATAAATTTATGAAACCAAATATTTTAGTACATTCAGTTTCAATTTCATTTTCATACTTGGGGACTTTCGTCTAAAATAATGACTGATTTTCCAGAAATATTTTGTAAAAAATTGGATACAATCCATTGTGATATAAAGCATACTTTGGACAATAGAGTTCAAAGGAACGAGAAAATCCATAAAGTGTAATTCAACTTCTCTTTGATATGGTGAATGTTTAACGCACACAATTTCAATAAGTTATCTGAAGTGTTAATTTTCTCCTTCTCCATTTTTTCTCTTTTAAGTCTCCCTATGTTTGGACGTAAAGCTAGTATCCAAATGAAGAGTTGTACACCATAATGATGATAAATAAACTGCATCAATAGAATTCAAATGAATCTATGCCACCATACGGTCTATCGAAATTGCAAAATTTCTGCCAATGTTCATTGATAACACTTCGACCCATTTTAGATTACAAAAGTTTTGCATGATCCTTAAAAAAAGTTTTAAAAATCATCAATATCCCCACATTCTACTTCTTATTCCCTGTGTTTTATGATCATGCTCTTGAATTATAATCATGATCTGTATATATACATATTATGCCCCTAACTTGTAGAACGTGGAGGTGACTAAAAAGAATGAGTTATTTTCCATTGAATTGAATCGAATTGAATTAAATTGTATATATTGACTTGAAATACTTTAAATCAATGTCATTTGTACAGTGAGAACAAGCCAACCCGGCCTGTGCACACAGTGTTGGAAGCAACTACCCGTGCACAGTCCTCTACCCGTGCCCATTCCTCTGCCGATACAGTAAGCCCCGGAGAGCAAGCCATGCTGGGCCTGGGGCATATAAAGAGCTCCAAACCCATCTTACCCGCAGGAAACAAGTCATCCCTCAGCATGCAGGGGAAGGGGGATGCCATCCAATCACCGAGCCCCGCCCCTCGGGCTTCGAGAAAGTAAGTCACTTTGATTCGTGGTTGATGTTTTATTCAAAGGCGTATTCATGGGTCCAAAATGCCCCGCCCCCGCCCCCCCCCCTCAATTTTAGAATTGTTAAAACCATAACGTTCTAAAACCAACTGTTTGTACGTCATTACTTTTTAAATCCCCTTACGAGGAACTTATTGCTAATAGAATAATGCCATAAACATATTACACAATTTACATGATCGAACAAATTAAGGAAATATTACGATATATATTTTCAAATCGTTTCGTTCTTGCAAACTCTTCCTCAGAGGGTTTAAGTTGTTTTCTCTTTTGCTAGTCATTATGGATAAGGGTGGGGTCTCTCTCTCTCTCTCTCTCTCTCTCTCTTTCTCTAGATGCATAATATATCATTCTGTCGACTTTGGTGATCATGCTATTCCACAACTCTCTGTTTCTAGCCTTCGCCATGCAGGAGCTCTATCCTTTGGTCTTTCACTCCTCACTCCTCATGCCATCTCTGCAATCTGTCCAACCATCGTATTCTTCTTCTCTTCTTCTTCTTCTTCTTCTTCTTCTTTTTCTTCTTCTTCTTCTTCTTCTTCTTCTTCTTCTTCTTCTTCTTCTTCTTCTTCTTCTTCTTCTTCTTCTTCTTCTTCTTCTTCTAATTCTTCCTCTACTCTTCTATCTATCTTTCCTGTCAATGCCGGATTGCTTAGTCGCAGGTTTCCAACAAGAGGAAAGATTTTGCATTTGTGTATATACTATGCTTCGTGAAAATTGTCTTTAAAGAGTAGGCTTGTTTAACCCTGTAGACAATGAAAGCGATGAATTCAATTAATATGCCTGTAATTAATAACGAATACGTAATTTATCGTAATTTTTTCATCAGGTTTGTAGAGTTGTCCAGCATTTACTAACCACTTTTGAGCAATCCTTGACAGATAAGATATTTTAAAATTATTTATTCAAACATATTTCTTCAGAATAATAAGATCAGTTGCAATTCGCCGTGTTACATCTTGGTCTTGTTTTAAATCATGAGCATATCAGCAATGGTGTTAAAGATTGTGATTTTTTTTCTCAATACAATAGTTATAACAGACAAGAGGTCTCAATATAACACAGAATATGAACAAAATATAACGAATAAGAATCGTAATTAAAATATTCATTCATTTCTAAAGATGATAAACATATTACGACATTAAAGTGGAAGTCCACCCTGACATTAAGTCGGTTTTAACAGAAGCAGAAACAATGAGAACATGTCACTGAAAGTTTGAGCAAATTTCGAATAATAATTATTTCTTATTTCAAGCAAGGTATAATGAGTAGTTCAAAAATCAATTGTACATGAGGAACATTATATAGAAACACGTGTTATTGAATTTGAAAATGGTGTTCTTTCAGATTCGGTTACCATGGTAATGTGAGGAGAGGCTTTCGTTTTGACCGTGAGAATCGAGTAGAAACATGGGAGGATCTCGTAACAGCCCAAGCTCCTGGATCAGGAAAACGACACAGCATGGTACCAACACTCCTATCCAGTAGGTTTTTCCTTTTTCCCCCCTTTTTTTCCTTTATTCATTTATTCATTTATTCATTTATTCATTTATTCATTCGTATATTCATTTTATTCATCTATTCACTTACTAATTTATTTACACATTTTTATATTTATTTATTTTGTGCTTGTCGTGTATAAAAGTAATAGGTTAAATTAATATATTCACTTTGCTCGACCGAACAAGGATAACCTAGAATAACACCTAGATATCTCCCACACACAATTAGTAATGTTACGTAATATTTTTTCTTGAATCTCAATCATCGTCATCAGTATGAAAAAGGTTACCACCAAAACTTGAGTGGTGGCAGACGAGAATCAATTACAAAGATAGGCACCAATAAAATCACATTTCCAACATGTCTGAATAGTCTCTGACAAACAACATGGACAAATAGAAAGGGCTTTTCCATTTTCGGAATATTCTTAAGACAAATCTTTGGGGCCAATGGCCCCCGCCTGTGTTCTCCGAATAATACTCATGCGAGTGAGGTCCAACGCTTAAAAAATACAGATTTTAGAATAAGCATTTCCTACTTCCCACCTGACCCATGATTTAATGAATTGGCACCATAACCCCATCATTATCTCCTGACGTGCATAC
Organism: Mesocentrotus franciscanus; assembly: GCA_037976565.1. Taxonomy (NCBI): domain Eukaryota; kingdom Metazoa; phylum Echinodermata; class Echinoidea; order Camarodonta; family Strongylocentrotidae; genus Mesocentrotus; species Mesocentrotus franciscanus. The sequence goes on from CP137668.1 coordinate 11,303,334, forward strand.
AAGTGCTGATATTTATTAATTTCGATTATTCAAGAGCGCTAAAACCAAAAGTACCAAAGCGCTTACAAAATCACAGAATTTGAAGAGAAACATGAAAAACTTATATTAAAAGTACATAACAACTATATTACCGATGTATGTTTTGATTTAAAGTGTCAAATAATGGGAGAAATACATCATGCTTTCTCATATACTTACATGGGAATCAAGTCAGTAAGGTTAAATGATTAATCTACTACTGGGCAGCACGATCGCAAACACAAACTCCTTAGGCAATATCAATTGCCTTGAACGTCACCGATTAATATTGTTCGAATTTTACAATGACATAATACGAAATATGAACATGATTTCTATGGGATATACAACGGGGTATTGATATTGCCCTTGAGTTGATTTCTCGAAAGCCTTTGCGATCGTTGTTTGGCCTTTGTTTTATATATGATACAGTGGCCCATCCTGCCCATGCTGTGTTGAAATGGCACCATCACATAGAACTTAAACAGAAGCAGCCATATTGGATGGCTGTGGGAGTAGCCAGTGACGAAAAGGGTAAGATATCACAAGTTCCTCGAGTAACTGTCCAACTTTCTCTCCTCCAAGTAAAACGCCTCCATGAACCTATAAACTCCTGTGGTAGGTCCATGATGCCTCCCGAAAGCTATAGTACATCAGGCAATAAACGGAACACAGTGGTTGAGCTTTGCTGAACAGTTGTATATACTTAGATAATGTCATTTTGCTTGTGTGTAATTTGTAGTTCTTTTCAATCCCTTTTTCCATCTTTGAAAATGTTTTCGAAAAATGCTGCCACAACCATCTTTCTCTTCTCCCATTTGGAACCTCCTTGGCCTTAAGCAAACTCATCATGCAATAAACGCAGCACAGAGGTTGATCCTTGCTTATTAAGCGCTCTTTATTAAAGTGGAAATCAACTTTTGGGGGGCTCACTTCCTTTGAAGTTGAATCCACTCCAAAATTAGTGGAATTCACTCCAAACTAGTGGTCGAACTACTCTTTTTGAGAGTGCATTCCACCATTTTCTTCTCCAACACAAAGGGATTCCTACTGTGCCTCAAAAAAATGGATTCCCACCTCTCTACATTTAGTTGGTACTTCGCTTAATGTCGAGTGGTTTGTGCGTGTAATAGATTTGTAATTATTGCCAGTCCATTATTCTGTACTGTGACCGTGTTTGAAACAGGTTGAAAACGGTTTTTGATATAATCTATCACAAATATTTGACCGGCTTTCTGTCCACCCTGTGAAACACATCAGGGAGTACACGAAGCGTAGAAGCAGAGAATAATAATATCGTGCCAGTTGCACGTTAGGTGTCATTTCGGTTGCGTTATTACCCCCCGCTAATCGAGCCTGAGAAGACAATGGTGCATACGTCAGTATTTCAACGCAATGTTTCCAATGTCCGTTTTGCATTTACTGTTTTTTTAATGATACATGACGCACCAAGGGCCGCACTTGCCTGACACAGCCCTGCGTCAGGCAAAATAATGATAGACGCCTCGTGTGCAACGGGTATCACTTAGCTACTAACTTGTGTCATCTGCTTCAGATATGCATTGCCAATTCTTTTGGCCATCTTAGAAACCATTAAAAAAATATATTTGTATCACAATTATTTGTTCAACATTCTCTCCTCCAAGTGAAACGGCCCCATGCTACCACATCGGGCAGTAAACGAAGCGTAGAGGTTGGGCCTGACGCAGAGGCAACATTGGAAGGCATCCGGCAAAACTTCCAGAAGATGCATAAGACGTTGGCTAGAGAAGCATTGCAGGATCTTGAACGACTCGATAGGTAACACGAACTGTGTTCATTGAAACGATGTAGTATGAACGTTAATGAGAACATCGGAAACGGTGTAAACCGTCCGATATAAACCTACGTCAATGAATTTTGAAAATTCGATACACAACATTGAAATATATTATAGGTTGCAATAAAGTATACACATGTATGTAGAGTATTACAGTCGTTTAAAGTGTGATCATTTCCTTTCAAAATGTATCTTTTTTCATGTAGGAAGGAGGAATAAAAACGCCCCAAAAGTGCGGCATGTAAATTAATGATACCGTTTTTTCTTCTCTTCTTTGCTTCATTTGTCTTCTTCTCTCTTAACCTCTTCCATACGAATCACAGGGACAGACAGCGGGTCATAAGGCACAAGTTCCAGATGATAACGCAGAGTCCTATCTTTGAGAAAACTCTTCTCCATCTTCAGTCAGCTCGTGCTCATCAGGCTGGCCTCGTCATGAATATTGATAATGATGACGAGATCAAACTTTCTCCATGGTGAGCGCCAAAAATAATTGCTTTATTTTCAATAACATTAACAAATTATCATGCCTCATAATAATACTTATGGTGCGTCATATCATTCTATACGTTTCGCATAGCTTTCCCTGTCGTAACCATAGAAAACTGTAGGCCTATACTGGATGGTTTATTTCTCAATTTTGAGTGGTCATAATTCTGCCTGACCTGGCGAATGAATATCGACGTCCTGATCATTCGATTTACATCACAAAGTGATTGCTTGCGATGTCTCCTTCTCTTTCCTTTTCCCTTTCGCCAGTGGCATTATGTACGCGGGAACAGGCAGTGGCAAAAACAGATCGGAGTAGAAGTGAAATCATAAAGAAGGGGGAGACGTGTGAGAGAGAGAGACACAGAGAGAGAGAGGGGATAAGATCGAGAGAGAGAGAGAGAGAGACATCGCGAAAAGAAGATGATGCAATCCCTTTCACAGCCATAATGTCCTACCCTCAAAGTCTTTCTGGCCCTGTTCTGTCCATTTCATCACCCAGCTGTTTTTTGAACCAGACTATATCACTACGCCCAACCCCCCAATCTTGCCCACTGTTCCTTATTAATTAAACCCCTTAAAACGAAGTAGGTAATAAACACTCCTTTTGTATCCCCTTAACCCCCCTTCCTGGACCCCTCCCCACCCCCTAGCCCCTAATCTTCCAGGCTACATGACTATGCCTTCCCTCTTTTCATCACCCTTAAACAATACTGCCCTCTGTTCATTAATAATAAAACCCTTAAAACAAGTAGGTAATATACACTCCTTTATATCCCACCCCCGACCCCCCTCCCGAGCCCCTAATCATCCAGACTACATCACTACGCCCAACCCCCAATCTTGCCCACTGTTCCTTATTAATTAAACCCCTTAAAACGAAGTAGGTAATAAACACTCCTTTTTATCCCCTTAACGCCCCTTCCCGGACACCTCCCCCACCACCCCCACCACTCTAGCCCCTAATCATCCAGGCTACATGACTATGCCTTCCCTCTTTCCATCACCCTTAAACAATACTGCCCTCTGTTCATTAATAATAAAAAACCCTTAGATTCAATAACCAGTGTGTCACTTTAAAATCCGCCTGTGCGCGCCCATGTGCACGGCCGTATGACACAACGTATGTATTATATGCATGTAGAGCTGTTAACTGAAGTTAGAAACCCAAAATAATAAAACACACTAAAGCAGTGGCGTAATGAGCAAAAATGTTTGGGGGGGCTCGCAGACAAAAAATCCGCATCACCCCACTCTTACATGCTGGCCCCGCTGAGCGTTTTTCAAAGTGGGTGGGGGAGGCTAAAGTATTTACGATCAGGTATTTAGAGCGAAGTGTAAATTGGCATGGGGTCTAGGGGCAAAGCCCTGGCAGGGGTCAAGGGGCAGATTCCCGGAAGCTCAGGGGCTATGGGCATTTAATTACGATCAGATGAGCATATTTTGATATCTTATTCATGACATTTGCAGGTCACTAATTGGCGTGGGGTCCAGGGGGCTGAGCCCCCTGAAACTCAGGGATTTGAGGCATTTTATAACGGACATTGAGCCTTCAGGGGGCCCGCCTTAGGCCCTCTGGTGGGGTCGAGGGGGCGGAGCCCCCGGAAGCTCAGGGGTTTTTAGGCATTTAATTACGGTCAGATGAGCATATTTTGATACCCTATTTGTGACACTGGCAGGCCGCTTATTGGGGTGGGGTCCCGGGGGCGGAGCCCCCGGAAGCTCATGGGTTTTAGGCAATAAATAACTGTCAGATGAGTATCCAGGGGCCTGACTTAGGGCCATTGGTTGGGTCCAGGGGGCAGAGCCCCTGGAAAGTGGAAACTCAGGGGTTTTAGGTTTAATTACGGTCAGATGAGCATATTTTGATACCTTATTTGTGACACTGGCAGGACAATAATTGGCGTGGGGCCGAGGGGGGCAGAGTCACCGGAATTTCAGGGGTTTTAGGCATTAAATTACAGTCAGATGAGCATCTAGGGGCCCGGTCTAGGGCCCTAGGTGGGGTCCAGAGGGCAGAGCCCCTGGAAGCTCAGGGGTTTTAGGCAATTAATCACGGTCAGATGAGCATATTTTGAAACCTATTTGTGACACTGGCAGGTCACTAATTGGCGTGGGGCCCAGGGAGCGTAGCCCCCTGAAACTCAGGGATTTGAGGCATTTTATAACGGTCATTGAGCATTCAGAGGGCCCACCTTAGGCCCTCTGGTGGGGTCGAGGTGGCGGAGCCCCCGAAAGCTCAGTGGTTTTAGGCATTTAATTACGGTCAGATGAGCATATTTTGATACCTTATTTGTGACACTGGCAGGTCACTAATTGGCGTGGGGTCCAGGGGTGGAGCCCCGGAAGCTCAGGGGTTTTAGGCAATAAATAACTGTCAGATGAGTATCCAGGGGCCTGACTTAGGGCCATTGGTTGGGTCAGGAGAGCCCCTGGAAGCTCAGGGGTTTTAGGCGTTTAATTACGGTCAGATGAGCATATTTTGATACCTTATTTGTGACACTGGCAGGACACTAATTGGCGTGGGGTCCAGGGGGCGGAGCCCCGAGAAGCTCAGGGGTTTTAGACATTTTATAACGGTCAGATAAGCATTCAGGGGCCCGCTTTAGGGCCCCTGGTGAGGCCGAGGGGGCAGAGCCACCGGAATTTTAGGGGTTTTAGGCATTAAATTACAGTCAGATGAGCAACTAGGGGCCCGTTTTAGGGCCCTAGGTGGGGTCCAGAGGGCAGAGCCCCTGGAAGCTCAGGGGTTTTAGGCGTTTAATTACGGTCAGATGAGCATATATTGATGACCTATTTGTGACACTGGCAGGACACTAATTGGCGTGGGGTCCAGTTGCGGAGCCCCCAGAAGCTCGGGGGTTTTAGGCATTAAATTACTGTTAGATGAGCATCCAGGGGCCCGCCTCAGGGACCTAGGTGGAATCCAGGGGACAGAGCCCCCGGATGCTCAGGGGTTTTAGGCTTTTAATCACGGTCAGATAAGAAGATTTTTATACCTCATTATTTTGTGACACTGGCAGGTCACTATTCTTTCTTTCCTTCTCTCTTTCTTTTTATTATTTTCTCTTTAGTATACTTTTTCCAAAAGTGAGGGCGGAGCTCGAGGCCCCGGAGCCCCGTCATTCTGCTGGCCCTGCCATGTAGGCCTTTAAATAAGCATATTTCTTGCCTGACTGTAAATTTAGGAATTTGTAATTTTCCAACAAACGCATAAAAAAGTATAATTTACTAAAAAGTGAGGACAAATCTCAGAAAATTATGTCATTTCAGCAACATTTGTATATCACCGGTATCGATTTATAAATGAACCACGTTTGAATTTTATTGTGACACGGGCTGATCTCCCCTACCTTTCTTCTTTCTCTCTTTCTTTCCTTACCTTTCCCTCCCCCTTCCATTTCCTTCCTTCTTTCTCTTTTAGGTTTGCTAGGGGGGAAGCAAGGGCCTTTCGCCCCCCCCCCCGATCCACATGTTGTTGGCGGGATTAATCGCAACTGATCTTCCCTTCTTTTCACCCTTTTCTTTTCTTCTTCCTCTTTTTTTGTTGTTCCCTTTTAGCTCTCCTCTTTCCCGTTCCCTTCTGTCTTTTTTTTTTGGCGGGGGCGGGAGAGAGGCAAGGCCTTTGCCCCGATCCACAACTTGTTGGCAGGAAAATTGCAACTGATATCCCCTTCTTTTCTTTTCTTCTTTCTCTTTTTCCTTCCCTTTATCTCCTCTTTTCTCTTTTCTCTTCCTTTCCTTCCTTCTCTCTTATTTTTTTGATGGGGGCAACAGCCTGGGAGGCAAGGCCCTTTCGGTCCCCCGATCTCCTTCGTTTTCCCCCATTTTCTTTTCTCCCCATTTTCTTTTCTTCTTCCTCTTCTTTCTTTCCCTTTCTCTCTCTTCCCTTTTTCTTCTTTTCCTTCTCTCTCTCTCTCTCTCTCTTTTCTTTTTCTATGTGGGTCATGGTTTAATTTTATTTGGGGGCTAGCGCCTAAGCCCCACCAGTACGCCAGTGCACTAAAGTATAGGATAACCGAACTCGCCCATGTGCACGGCCGTATGACACAACGTATGTATTATATGCATGTAGAGCTGTTAACTGAAGTGAGAAACCCAAAATAATAAAACACACTAAAGTATAGGATAACCGAACTTTCAACTTTGTTTGGGTGACATTTCCGAGCATCCGAATGCTTCCGAAGACGTTGCTTCCAAGACCTATGATGCCGAAGATGACGTTCTGTGTGACGTCACAGGTCTACTAAATAAAATAATAAAATTCACTTTTTGGCTCAGATATATACTGTTTCGTATGTTTTTCAGCGTTTTAACCCTCTTGAAACCATTCTAAGGCGTTCCATGCGATACAATGTCAAAATGTTGGCTACAACATACATATCTGGGGCATTTTAGGTCATTACCTGGTATTTTACTACGAAAGTAATTAAGAGTGTTCCGTTAAAGCCCTAGTCGTGTGGTGCGCCACCTACCGGTGGTTCCGGGAACATTGCGTCTAGGAAGATTAGAGCAGTGCACGTGACTCCTATGGTACCAGTGGCTCCTAAGTGGCTGAATCCTTAGTACGCAACGCTAATGCTTCTCCTCTTTTTTTTAAAATTTTTTATCCCACCCTATTTATGTCATTTTGTTTTCAATGCCATTTTTTCTTTTGAGAATAAAGTATTTTCATAAGTATCCCCATGGACTATACTTTCTCACTATTTACACATTTATTCTCAGGTACATGGATCTGAAGGCGAGCGTTGAGGAGGTTTTGGGCAAGTACGACCCGGATGTAATCAGTATATTCAACACACTCTCGCATTTCTCGCTTGAAGACGGCAAATCAATTCCTAACGCAAAGGTAAATTTTCTTGCGCTCTTTCTCCATTCTGTAGATTTATAATCACTGCAAAAATGGGATGCTTATTTGCTGCTTTTTACCTGACTGCTAAGTATCTTTGTAGGTAAGCAACCAGTGGACCGATAGCTGTAAGTCCTCTCCGAGAGACTTGGTAATGAGGATTAATGTCTTATCAAGGCCACTAGCGCATCCCCTTGGTTTCGAAACCGGAACCTCCCGATTACGAGGCCACTGCTCTACCACTGAACCACCACTGAACCATCGCAATTCCAACATTCCAACAATACAACAACCCTTGAATTAACCTTCGCTAAACTAATTCATTATTTATAGAATTGTGAAGAAGCCTTTACTATTATGCTGTTGATTTTGAAGAGATGAAAATGTTGAGATGGGTTGGATCGTCAAAATCAAGAGGAGGGCACGGGCGATTCTGTTTTAAAAACTTTTGGGCAATTATGGAAATTGCCACCTTCATTCGTTTGTATAACCCATTTGTAAATTATTCTAAAAACTTATAAAGAAACGAGATATTGGTAAACGCCAAGTTGAAATATCCCTTTCCTCTGTATCTTTACAGAATAAAACTTTAAAGAATGTTGAATTGTGCCTGAAAACTTTGAAGAGAGTAGCTTGCGTCATTATTGAGCCCACTTCTTCAGAAATTAGTTCCATGTGATGTGATGTAGTCGGCCTACTCAGTAGATTTGTATGGGTATGAGAGAGAAAAAAATTAAGAGGACAATATAGAAAGTTGTTATTTTTTGCTTATTCGTTCCTTTACATACTGAACTATATCAGTTTTTTGAGGATGATGACTTTATACTTCCTGCATTCTGGAAATGACTAGTTTTCAATGTTTCATTGCAAAACAAAGGACCATCCCCACCAATACGAATAATTGACATGGATAGTTGCCTCTCCACCATCTGCTTTCTGTTCGCATATCATCTTTTTGTACAGGAGAAGTTATGTTTACTGGTGATGTCGATGCCGGCAAGCGATCTCCTAACCATCCCCATGCAGCTCGCCATCGTCTTCGTCCTGGAAGAGATCTTCTGGGCTGCTCCCCGTGCCTTGGCCCAGTGGCTCCATCACAAGAAAGTACCCCTCATCATCGACATCGATCTGCAATCAACGACGTAGTCATCCACGGTTTTAAGCTTCTTTTTTTTTGTGCACTACAATAGTTAAGGGCTGACAGAAGATAATGATTCGGTGTGCGCGGTATAATAATAAGTCTATCGGTAGTTTGGTTCTAATCAAATAGAAAGTTATCAAGAACTTGTGTTAGTCAGTTGTTCGATTTCCAAAGGTCAGTGCGATATTCGCACTATTCAAAAACAAAATCAAAGAATATCAAGTGAAATTTTCTTCGTCATTATATATTCCTTTTAAGTACCCTAAATCTAAGAAACGAGGCTATGTAGTCTACTTTAGGGTTATTAATCATTGTTCGTTATACAATACTTTGGGGCAATCGAGGTATCAAATTTAAACAGAAACCGGCTAAATGTTTTTGCAGGAATCGATATATTCAGGGAGCGAAATTGCACCACAGAATGTGAAGGGTAATAGGACCGCATTTCATCCTCCTTAAATACTGTATAACTCATGAGCAATCAATTTATATTTTATAAGACCAGAAATGTTATTTAGAGTGTATACAGAAAAATGAAAAGATGTCTGTAAGCTTAGAATGCAGAAGGTCTTGTCATAATTATGATAACCTTAGAGGCCACCAACAAAATAAGTCATGTTTTGAAATCTTTGTACGAATACAATTTTAAAGACTTGATTTGACTTTGCTATTAATGTAGAAGGCCAACTTTTGAGGTGAATTTAATTGCGATGTAGCTCCAAGGAATTAATGTTCGTCCATCTTTTATTGTTACTATGATTATATATGAAATTAAAAAAATAATAATTAACGAGCGTTTTGGTGTCTTTTGTTATTGCTTGCCTGTAACCACAACCAACCAATCAAATAATCAATCAACCAACCAACCAACCATTCAATCAAGCAATCAACCAACCAACCAACCATTCAATCAAGCAATCAACCAACCAACCAACCATTCAGTCAAGCAATCAACCAACCAACCAACCATTCAATCAAGCAATCAACCAACCAACCAACCATTCAATCAAGCAATCAACCAACCAACCATTCAATCAAGCAATCAACCAACCAACCAACCATTCAATTAATCAATCAACCAACCAACCAACCATTCAATCAAGCAATCAACCAACCAACCAACCATTCAATCAAGCAATCAATCTATCAACCAATCATTCAATCAATCAGCCAATTAATCAATTTGTCAATCAATCAATTTGTTAATCACTGATTGAAATCAAACAAATTGCTGTTGCACGTGTACCTGAAATAACATTCATTCCTCACAGCTAAATTTATCAATTAAAATCTCATTTGCAGACTGAGAAAGCAGCAGAATTTTATTCACGGCACAAAAATATAACTTTTTAACTATACAGATTTGTTTTCGAAAGAAATTCCCTTCTCTATTAGTAATTTATATGAATATGTATCAGCAATAAAGACAAAACACAGTCATAACTGAGTCACAGCAGTGGAATTTTGATGAATTTCATTCCACAGAAGATATCAAGTATAACGTAATGTTTAGCATAATGCTTTTATATTTTAGGAAATACGAAATCTCTCAACATTGATAAGTTTATTTAATACAGGCAATTATGAAGAGAAAAATCTCTCTTCAATCACAACCATCAAGTACTATCCTGACTATTTCCTTCTCAATTCTAGTATCCTTGTCATACAGGCTATTTTTTCTTTCATATAAGATATGAAATACAGAGTATTGTTTCACATAATGCCATTGAATAACTCTTTTTTTCAAACAAAAACTGAAAAAGCCACTCAATATATATAGAGCAATTATATATACGATTAACACTTTGATATGTACATGTATCTTTCAGTTTGTACATTATGAATGAACTTGCAAATGACACAGTAACAGAAGAGAAGAAGTGGGAAACCTGATATTCATTTACCCCAACATGTCTGAGGGTTTTAGTCTGCTTTGATTTTGGTATTCATTTATATACACCAAATGTTGCTTTGTAAAAAACAAGATTCAGACCTTTGGCTATGTTTCAGATCATGAGGTAGAGATGTACTTACAATTTCACAAACAAAAAGAAAATTTGTATATTCTCTAAAGCTTTCCAATTTGAATACATTCACTATTCACTAATCACTAATTCACTATTCACTAATATATAGTTCAACATAGAAAAAAAAAGCAGGCAATGGTGGGCAGGGATGAGAAACCAGAAGTCAAATTCACATGGCCTAATGACTAAATTATGTAAGAAGTGACAACTTTTCAAAAATAATTTGGGTGTGTTCAAAGTGACACACTATTTCACTAAACCTTGTCATACTTATTTCCATTGCAAGCTTTTATACTTATTAACTATTTCCTTGCTTCCGTCATCTTATGTAACAAAAGTGGACTGCCACTTTCGACTTTTGACACAGTGTACACGTTTATGTACCAAATAGTCCTAACGATGTGGCAGTCTACAGTTTCGGTCCAAAGCAAATTTAAGAGTAAAAAGAACAAGAAAGAAAAATAAATGATTTTGTAAGGAATCCTAGGAAATAAAACACATACTTGTAAACAGGGATGGAAATAATCAAAAGTAGTGAATTTGGGGGGTGTTTCACAAAGACTAAGATCAACTTTAAGTTGGACTTAAGTATAACAGGCCATTCATGCCACTGTTTGCTCTCACCATTTACTGGCATTTGTCTTTCAAGGGATGTACAAATCGTGGTCTCAAATCTACAGAGTTTACATTTTTTGATAGTTCATTATTGAAGGAAAAAATATTATCTAAAGATTATAATTTAGAGACCAATGGTGATAGCAACCAATGGCATGAATGGCCCGCCATACTTAAGTCCAACTTAAAGTCGATCTTAGTCTTTGTGAAACACCCCTTGGTCTGATATAGAGTTTTAATATAAAGTTTCACATGTTTGGCAAGTTACATTAGGTTCAATGTCGGTCACATATCAGAGTGCCTCCATCCAGTCTGCCTCCATTCCAACAAAATATTTCAAAAAGATGGACGAATATAAGATTATCAGCCTGTATTCATGTGGTCAATATATCTGAAGCCACATATTTACTTTATGTATTTATTTCAATTTTATGAATAGCACGTAAAAAATGTTATCTTCTTTTTTTTCCTTTCGTTCAGTAGAATTATATGGATTGTCCATGAACAAGGGAACCTATTGCAAGGAAGTTGAAAATGTACATGTATGACAGCCTCCAGGCCAACATAAGTCATCATATGAAATGAAAACGAAAATAACATTGCAATGAAAAAAAAAATCATTAAAGTACAATTACAATATACACAAGGCAACAAATTTGGTTCCAAAACATGTTACATCCATTAAAGTTTGAAAACAAGTTGCACCACATTAAGAATTTACTATTAAACAACTGACCAATCACACTGCAGTATGATATTCATGAATGGAATTGTGTTCATTGTGTTTCTACAGGACACCCTGAAAATAGCGGTCTTGTCTGCCAAGAATCGACATGGAAGGTAAACGCAATACCAGTCTGTTTCTACAAAAGGCATTTAACAGACTTTAGCGGGTTCACTGTATGTCTGGAAAGTGGGCGCAGTGTGTAGGAATGCATTTTATTACGTGACCTAAATGCTAACACTATTTAGGCTGATACGTTTCTATAGAACTGAAGAGGCGAGGGCACCTCTGGAAACGGGTATGCTTTTCCGTTCCTGATAGCGATATTTATAATATGATTACGGAGTGTTTCTACAGAAGCGGGTAGGCCCACCTGGGAAAGTCTTTAAAAGTCCGGAATTCAACAGTATTTGGAATCCTGTAGAAATACGATGATTGTGATCTTAGACCATACAAATGCAGAAGAAAAACACATATTTACCAACCACATGATCACAATTAATATTGGTCTTTGCGTTTATTACATATGTACATACTTGGCAGTTTACAAGTTTAATTAGCTCTCTCAAAAATGTACATTAAAGCATGTATCATAGGCATGATTCCTGAGAAGTGACATCATTTGCAGAATCTTCACATATTTGATACAAATATGTCAATTTATATTTTATCTGGAACTCTGTGCTCCACCTTAAAAGGACTTTCGATTGATCCAATTTGATCACAAGTCCTCCTATTAATCACAAACTTGCATTGTGTGTTGATTACGTAAGGAATTGTGATGAATCATCAACATCAACTCTTCAAGACAGTTGTGACTGATCAAATTGATCCCTACTTGATGTCAACCGCAACTCTGTACTAAAGAGAAAAATAGTGTGCCAGTTTGCAACTGATGGGAGAACTTAGAATCCTCCCAGGGCCATGGAACTAAAAAATGAACTTACAATTAATTGTTCAAACTCTCCAATCTTGCTCCTAACAATTGTATTTTACCATGCATTGCATCTATCCGTAACATAAAATCAATTGTAAGTAACTATTTATTGTAAAAGTACGATAGATTGAAGGAGATCAGATTAATTTGGGGGGAATATTTATTGGTATTTGTTTTAATGTTACAGGGTTTACTTCCATGGCAAATCTTTATGACATAACTAACTCTTACTGTATGCATATACAGGGGTGCATAATCCTCTGTGTTTTCTTTCCTACACATGCTTGTTAGCACATGTAGCAGTCTTGGGGGGTGTTTCACAAAGATCTAAGTCGAACTTAACTCTAAGTTGGACTTAACAGTTATGGAGAGCCATTTGTAGCCTTAAAATAAAATATATTCAAAAGCAAAAATTCAAGTATTTTAGACTTTTCATAAATTCTACATCAAGGACATGAAATCTCCTTGATAATAGAAAATATGAATGATTTTAATCAACATATATGCCTTTTAAAATAACTTTTATAAAATATTTTCAAAGATGCTAACGGCTTTCCATATTTGTTAAGTCCAACTTAGAGATAAGTTCAACTTAGGATCTTTGTAAAACACCCCCCAGGTCTATTAGGGCTTGTTCAGATATGATGCGCTAAACCACCGCAAAAAAGCAGCCATGGTTTTGTTTTACATTTAAATGAATGACAACTGCGCACAACAAAGGACTTGCGTGTATTCACTGAGCTCTGTTTTACAAGATACAGAAATATGTAGCATATCACACTGGATGTCATTGTAAAAAAAAAACCTGCGGTTTTGCCGCGTCATATCTGCACGAGCCTTTAATGAGGTTCTGGATCAGACCGGTTCCATCAGTCAAGCTCAGAGTCCAAATCGGGCTGGTTCTCGGCAATATCCATGATGACTTGGAGAGCGTCGATAAATCTCCAGACGTCCATATAGTTACAGTATATGGGAGCTGGAGCAATGCGAACCACATTGGGCTTCCTCTCATCACACTGATGAAATAAAAGGACACATACAAAAACATTAAGAATAATAACACGACTATTATGAAGGTTTATCTGCGTTGGTGACCGTGATATATGTTTGAGGTTTAAACTTTCAATCGTCAAAATTTTAAGCTGTTGAATTACAGCCTTCCTCAGCGGTGTGACTCAACTTGACCTTATATAGTAAATATATTGTTGCATCTATATAAAGCCAGGGTAATAATTGTTCCAGCACCTTTATCCCCATGAAAAAGCACTTTATAAATCCAACTATTACTATCATAACCATTATTGGTAAATATACTTCAAGAATGATTTCCTTATATATTACTCTCATGAATTCAGCTCGGTGGCCATGATGAGGTGACTATACATTTGCGGGAATACAAATTGGCAACATGATGCAATTTAGTCAGTGACATCACCCCCCATAATGCAGCTGTACATAAAAGTTACCCCTTCATTTTACCTATTGCAAAAAGAAAACTGTAGTGACCAATAGGAATAGGGCACTAAGGTTAAAAACCACTTTATCAGTATATCCTAGTCAATCGGTAACCATGACATCTCTCTTGGTCATCACCAAAACCTAACTCTAAACCTTACCGTAACCCTAACCCCTAACCCTATGTCGTTGATGAAGTGAAGCCCAGAGCATATGTCACTGGAGCACATACATGTCACCATCCAAACCATCAGAAATCTGTTGATGGGGTGAAAAAACCTTGTCACAAAAAACAATGAATTTCAGGAGATCAAGAAAACTGATATGTTTACCGTAATACAGGCACTGATGACCTTCCTTTGATACATGTAGTTTGCTTGTAACACTATTTTTGCAGATATGCATTTATACACAGGTTTATCAGAACATCAAATTGGACCTTAGCTGCAAAATTATTCATGTGACAGAATGTGCTAGAAACCAGGCAACGCAGTTTTATCACCTCACCGACAATATCCTCGCCGACCACTTACCACAATGCCTCTCTTGGTCATCTCGCTATGGATTCTTTTGATCGGAATGGAGAAGTAGAGGGACAGTTGGGCACCCCTCTCCTCGGGATTGGAGGGGGTCAGGATGGTGATGAACTCCTTACTTTTCCGATGGGCGCTGTTCTTGCCAAAGTGATGACCCAAGAGGTAATCCAGGTACCCAGTCAGCACCATCGACTTGGCACGCAGCTCAGCCATGCTGGTCATACGGAACACCTACACAACAAGGAAATGTAGGATAATCTTCAGTATTGCTAGCAAAAAAGGAATTTGAAATGAAATGTGTGATGCATGTTCTTATATTGCTCTACCTGTACAGCTATTCCGATGTTCTGTTCAACAATTCCAAGAAATTTGAATCTGAATATCTTAAACAAATTTGAAATCAAGGCTAAAGGTCCTTCCTGGCTAAAACGTCAGAGCAGCTTAGAACGTGTTACTATTTGTCAATTTCTCTACTAAATTCAAAGAAACCTGATGAAATGTTTTTTTGGGGGGCCTTACCAAAACAGTATTTAGGCCTTTATTTACTTAAATGAATGATGGCATATCGTTTCTCAATGGTTAAATCATCACAGTTTAAACAAAAATAGATGGATGACAAGGAAATAATACTGCAGGTTAGAGTGTGTGAAACCATCATGGAATACTTAACAATGATGCGAATATTGAGATATAGAGAGAAAGAGAGAGAGAGAGAGAAAGAAAGAAAAAGAGAGAAAGATAGAAAGAGAGCATAAAAAAAGTGATTTCATTGAATACAAAGCCACATTACATTTACAGAAAGAAAGAAAAAAATTGACATACACTTATTGTCCTGTTTATTTTGCCAATAAAATGGAGTGCATCAGTGAGTAACCTCAGACAATATCAGCTTTCGTTATGCAATTTGAGATAAAGCTTATAGAAACAGGATTTAAATTGTAACGAGTGACAGAAATATGAAACCATTTGACACTTTTCAAATGTGACACTTTTGATATTTAATACAACTCATTAGTGTAAAATATTTTTCTTTTGCTATCCCTTTAAAAAAAAGGTGATTTAGGCGTAAACTATACTTACATCCAGACTTGCTCTCATAGGACACGCAGCGAAGATGGAGGGGTTACTGATGCGATATCCAGCGATGCCTGGAGATAATTCCAGCTCTATTAAAAAAAAACATTTAAAAAGAATAATAAGATATTTAAATAGTCCAATAAGGAGCCAGTATTTTAAACCTAGATTACCCCACAACCAAATGGAATCACGTATGAATTTGAGTTGCATTAAAGACAAAGGATGAAAATGTAGTAGTAGTATTTTACAAGCACTACATGTTGGTCATTTGCCAATAACAATTCCACATGAAACAAAAAGAACCACTTCCAGTTGATCTTAATACCACAGACCTAAGTACTTGCACTAATGTCCTTTGGCAAGACATTGATCTACATTTGCCACTCTCCACCCAGGTGTTAAATGGGTACCCGGTAGGATGCAGAAGTTAATGTGGTTTGATTAGCAAGTGGCGCTTGTAAAATGGCGACTGGCTGGAATGCTCCCCAGGGAGTGGAGAATGTGCACACATTGTGTGCGAGTAAGCATGGATCCGATGACCGGGGTAATAATATATATCTGTAAAGCGCATTGAGAGGGCCTGCGGTCCTGAAATGCGCTATATAAGGACGAACTATTATTATTATGTTAATAAACCACTTTGGAGATACTACCGTATCTGTGCATAAGCAGATGAAGGTCATTTGTATAAAACTGTAAAACCCATCTAGACGAATGCTTGATTCGTGCTCATGATAGTTATGTAATCATTCATTTATTCACCACCGGGCACATTCTCTGATACACAGGTGGAAGAGATCTTCTAAAGAGGGCATACAAAAGGTATGAATGAAGCACCTCCATCACTTTGGCAGTAATTATTCCTAAATGCACAAAGTGGGACTTTAGTAGAAGCACCATCTCAGAAGTGGCTTATTTACATTATTCCTCTGGCATTCCTTGCGACAGAGGTATAGCCAATCAACATTTTGGGTGGTTTATTTTTGTAACCGGTATATCATATATAATTTAAAGACATTTCTACCATTTCATAACACACTTTTATTGCAGATATAATGTATTACATAACTTGTTTGGACTATCTCACAATAACAGACCGTTTTCGTAATGTATGTACCAGTAATCAAATTTAATGCACAATTCTTTATTCAGTGCCACATTACAAATTATTTCATTTACAACACTGTACATGTTACGAATAATTGTCATTCAATAGTCAGAATGCGAATTGCATACATTTCACGTTGTTAGGGAGGACAAGCCGTAATGTTAATTATGTAGCAACAATTAATGTATGCAATTTGAATTCTGACTATTGAAATACAACTATCCATAACAGGTCAATGACATAATTCGTATCAAGGCACTTAACAAACGAGTATGCATTACATTTTGTTAGATTACAAAAATGGCCTATTGTACATCAATTTGATATGCCTGAACAGCTACATGTATTTTCAACATGACTTTGACAACAATTTCATCCAGGCTTAAAATATAGCACTGTAAATAAGTAATTACAAGCAAAAGGTCATATGTACATACATTGCACATGTATGAAGTACGATAGGTGCTGAGCTAAGCAAGAGCACATTCAATACTGAATCAGGAGGGTGTTTCACAAAGAATAAGATAGACTTTAAGTTGGACTTAAGTATAACAGGCTGTTCGTGCCATTGTTTTCTCTCATCATTTACTGGCATTGGTCTCTCAAGGGACATACAAATCATGGTAAAAAATCTACAAAACTTACATTTTTTGATAATTCATTATTGAAGGAAAACATATTTAAAGATCATAATGGTGAGAGCAAACAATGGCACGAACGGCCTGTTATACTTAAGTCCAACTTAAAGTCGATCTTAGTCTTTGTGAAACACTCCCCAGAAGTAAAGAAAGACATCTAGTTGGCTGAGAGCTAGAAGGATTTTGCACCTACATTTAATGATATTAAAGACCCTTTACCATGAAAATACAATTGTAATTCAATGGAAAGCTGAACAAACGTAAAATTAAAAAAAATGAAGAAATGTTAATTATTTTCCCTTTCAGTATTGCATAAAAAGCAATTTAAAACCTCATTTTCCGCACCCCTCCAAATCACGGGTCAACAGGGGTCAAATTTGCCGCAGTTACAGCGACGACATGATATGTGCACCCGATTGGCTCGCCTATATAGCTAAGGCAATCAGCCATGCTAATGCAAAGTCATTGAGAATATGCGTACTCCACGTAAGATGATGTCATCAAGCTAGTTTTTAGGTAAACAACTTCCCATTTTCAAAGGTTTAGATTTCAAATTTTCAGACAGCTGTTACTCCTCCGACAAACACCTTTGACTACAATTATGACCAAACTTTGAACCACAGTGACATAAGAAAAGCAAGCAACATTTATTATACTATAGAAAAATGGCAACTATTTTTTATCTGTATCAAATTGCATAAAATATACGCAGCTACATGAAAGACAATACAAACAATGGAGACACATATATATGAAAGTTCTATTGCACGCTAATGATGTTCTAACTGTCACAGTGCACATAAACAACAGACATAGAAATTCTTGACGATCAAGAGATTACACTTCAGCTGATAGCATAGGTGCTTACAAATACTAAATTTTATGTCATTGGTGCTTGCACACTAACTGATTAAGACTTGGTATACAACTGTACTCGTAGCATTGTAGTGTAAAAATAGGGAACTCCCCATATTTATACATACATGTACATGCACAGTTTGACTCTTTCGGGAGCAAAGCACATGTTTTTTTACGTTTTTACAACATGTAAAAGTTTATATTTACTGGATGGTAAGACATGGCCGTATCCGGCCCTGTCCCTATGTAAGGAGGGCATGACGGATTGGACACTTTGAATGGAGAACTATTCGCTTTAATAAGGTAAAAATTAAAAACAAATAAAAAGGACATAATAAAGGACAAAGACAGTCATCAAGTATCAAATTGAATATAAAGAATTGTAAAAGTGTGATCATTCCCGGTAACTGGATTTATTTATGTTACTTGCTTACTTATGTAACCGCTTCATTTCCTGTGGAGCACTGTTTTCCATATGAAAACAAATACTTCAAAATGACTCATCAGATATTAAAAAATCCTTTGTATTTCTGAACATTCAATGTAACGTTTTATTGAATCTGTAAGAATGTATTAAACTTGTCATTCATTCAAGGCGCACAAGTTTACTTTCAAACTAGTTCAAGTTTAATAGTGAATATTGAATCATTTTTAAATTTTGTGTATGCCCTGGTTGCAATCCTGAGTAAAGAGTGTATAATATTCAAAATGAGAACATTTATGAAATAATTGCCTAAATCGCTTTAACTACTTCTGGAAGAAAAAAGAATGTTGTTATTGTTGTTTCAATTGATTTTTAGGCAGTTAATGTTTTGATTATACATCACAGTTTAAGATTAAAAATTGACTTAAAGCTTAAAGTAAGAGGTGGCTCTCATTTTTTTAAAACCCGATTTAGGCAAAAAATTTAGTAAGGTAAAAAAATAAATAAAAAAATAAAAAAGACTCAGGCAATGATATTAGCCTGACGAAATGATTTCAGAAAAAAAACAAAATACAGCATACATGTACAGTCAAACCTGTCTATTAAGATCACACAGGGGAAAAAAACAGTGGCCTCTGTAGGCAGGTGGCCTCTCGAGACGGGTTCTATAACACACACTGCTTTCTAGAAGGAGGCAAAATACATGGCCACTCTTCACATGTGGACTTTATAGAGAGGTGGCCACTAAGACAGGGTTGACTGTACATGTACATCACTCATTCTTGTGTACCAGTATGTGTTTGTGTAATTGTGTATGTCAATGTAAATGAATGCAATTCCAAAAACATGCATATACAGTTAACAACTAAATTATTCATACCCCTTGTAAATTTTATGTTTTTAGTGTTTTTTGTAACTCAAGAATGCAAGGCAGACTGGTTGAATGAGGGCCTTTGTTGAATACTTTTAGATGTAAGCTTTAATATGTCACATTCTCAAGAAACATTTATCGAGACAAATCAATTTTCACATACTTAAACTAGATGGATCGATCTTCGACTGCGACTGCGAGCAGACGAAAATGATGCCTCCGCCATAGAGCGATTTTACAAACCAAAACAGAAGCAATTTTAAAAATTCAAGTTTGATTGTAGTCCATTAACAGGTTCTCAGAATATCGTGATTACAAGCCATTTTTCATATACATGTACATGTATGACCCTTTGATCTTTGACCTCATGACCCCAAAATCTAATCAGTTCATTGGCTCTGCAAGATACATACATGACCCAAGTTTGGCGGTAATCCATCAATCGGTTCTTGAGATAACGTGATCACGAGCTATTTTTGCATATATATATATATATATATATATAAAAAATGAGCCCTGTGACCTTTGACCCCGAAATCTAATCAGTTCATTGGCTCTAGAAGAGACTTACATGACCCAAGTTTGGCGGTAATCCATCAATCGGTTCTTGAGATAACACGATCACCAGCTATTTTTGCATACATGAACCCTGTGACCTTTGACCTCGTGACCCCATAAACTAATCAGTTCATTGGCTCTGGAAGATACATACGTGACCTAGGTTTGGTGGTAATCCATCAATCGGCTCTTGAGATAACGCGATCCCGAGTTATTTTTGCATACATAATGAGACCTGTGACCTTTGACCTTTGACCTCGTGACCCCAAAATCTAATCAGTTCCTTGGCTCTGCAAGATGCATACATGGCTAAAGTTTGGCAGGAATCCATCAATTGGTTCTTGAGATAACGCGATCACGAGAACGGGACGTCAGACGTACGGACGGACGGACAACCCGAAAACATAATGCCTCCGGCTACTTTGTAGCAGAGGCATACAAATTACAAAACTTGGTAAGGGTATGAATAATTTAGTTGTTAACTGTATATGCCCCATGTGAATGTATCATGAGTTGAAAATGCAAGTAACTCCATGATAACATCTACACAAACTCCAGAAAATTCCAAATTGCCAGTGGTGTGATGGAGGAAAAAAGCATACATGTAGATAAAACCATAAATTAACGAGAAATTTAATTCGTCATTGAGGACGAATTAGGTGGTCTGTTATGTAATCTGAATAATTTATCTTGTAGAGAATCGTCTCAGCTACATCATTATGATGACGTCACGATATATAAATGAGACATGAAATCATATCTCCGACTCATACTCTATCCAAATATATCAACAAATTGTGGGGTCAACGGGCATCCTAAAGAGCTATAATGGATTTTGTATAGGCATGTTTTTTCCCATATATGCTATGTATTACAAGAGCTCGCACGCACGGACAGTTATGTTGAACAGACGTTAATTTTGTTATTAATGGTCATAAAGAGATAAACAAGGTATCAAATTGTTCAGAAAAAAAATGGGCAATACTATGATAGACAAAAAATGGCGATTCTAAGCTGCGTACGGCCATGACGTACGAAAATGCGCGCGCATAGGTGTGCGCACGCAAAATTTTGAAATGCTTGAAATGGCCTAAAACGTACTCTTATTTGATCAAAAAGTGATTTTAAGCATTTTGAAAATTTGCGCGCACCAACGCGCGGACGTATGCGTACGCGCGCGTTTATTGACCTGAAGTTGACCGGACGGATATTGACCTTAATCGTGATAAATATGAATGAGAAATAATTTTCGGTTATGAAGATATGATCATGAGTTGATTTTTAGAGTACTTCACAAAATGGCGCCTGGATGACGTCACGATAATCTGATGAACTTGAAAAGTTTCCTGTCACATCTCATGATGATGATCTATGACTGTGTCAAATTTGAAAGAAATTGTGTGGTTCAGTTTTGAGAAATCGTCTGCACAAAAAAGTGGTCACAAATAAATTTCAAGTGTTTGAACAGTTTCAATAAGAATACGAGAATTTAATTCGTCATTGAGGACGAATTAGGTGGTCTGCTATTCAATCTTAATAACTCATCTTGTAGAGAAATGTCTTAGCTGCAACATATCGAAATTTGGAAGAAAATCGATCAATATTTACATAGATACAATCCATTTTCCATAAATATGCTGACGTCATAATATGCCAATTCGTATTTTGAGTTCCAAGGTCAATATTATGATGTCATGATATATACAATGGCCAAATGAGACCTGAAATCATATTTCCAACTCATATTCTATCCAAATATGAAAAAAAATTGGGGGGTCTCTGGACTGCCTAAAGAGCTATCCTGGATTTTGTATAGGCATGTTTTTGCCCATATATGCTATGTATTACAAGAGCTCGCACGTACAGACATTTATCCGGAACGGACGCTCATTCCGTTATTAATGGTCATAAAAAGATAAACATGGTACCAAATTGTTCGGAAGAAAATGGGAAATATCATGCCCCCCAAAAAATAGGATTTATGTTGCGCTCGGCCATGACGAACGAAACACGCGCGCATTTGCGTGTGCGCGTTTTTTTGTGAAATGCTTAAAATAGCCTGAAACGTACTCTAATTTAAATAAAAAGTGATTTTGAGCACTTTGAAATTTTGCGCGGGCACTGACGCGTGGACGTACACGTAGGCGCGTGTTTATTAACCTGAAAATGACCAGACAAATATTGAACTTGATATTGATAAATATGAATGAGAAATGAATTTCCGTTATGAAGATATGATCATGAATTGATTTTCACAAAATGGCGCGTGGATGACGTCACGATAATTTAATGAACTTGAAAATGTTCCTGTAACGTCTTATGACAATGACCTATGACTGTGCCAAAATTGAAAGAAATTGACCAAACAGATTTTGAGAAATCGCTTGCACAAAAAAGTGGAGAAATAAATAAAAATAAACGAGAAATTTAATTCGTCATTGAGGACGAATTAGGTGGTCTGTTGTGTAATCTGATTAACTTTTCTTGTCGAAAATTGTCTCAGCTACAACATATCGAAATTTGGGATTAAAAAGAGCAACAATAAGCGAGATATTGCTCAAAGAACAATCTCATGTAGATTCATGTAGATTCAAGATTTTCACCTTCCATAGGCAAAACGCGCAAATTAAGAACATTCTGACTGTCGCCTTCAAATGAAATGTTTCCTATGATAACGTCATCAAAATGAAAAATAACGAATACGGCACTTGTAGAAAATTGTCTTTGCTACAACATATTAAAATTTAAAGAAAATTGATTAGTATTGAGAGAGATACGATGATTTTTCCATAAATTTGCTGCCGTCATAATATGCAAGTTCGTATTTTGAGTTCCAAGACCATTATGATGACGTCACGATATATTTAATGGCCGAATGAGACATGAAATCATATCTACGATTCATACTCTATCCAAATATGAAAAAAAAATTAGGGGTCAACGGGCATCCTAAAGAGCTATAATGGATTTTGTATAGGCATGTTTTTGCCCATATCTGTTATGTATTACAAGAGCTCGCACGTACGGACATTATCTGGAACTGACGCTCATTCCGTTATTAATGGTCGTAAAGAGATAAACGTGGTACCAAATTGTTCGGAAAAAATGGGAATATCATGCCAACGAAAAAAAAAAGGATTTATGTTGCGTTCGGCCATGACGAACGAAAACGCACGCGCATTTGCGTGTGAGCGTTTTTGTGTGAAATGCTTAAAATGGCCTGAAACGTACTCTAATTTGATCAAAAAGTGATTTTGAGCATTTTAAAATTTTGCGCGCGCTGGCGGACGTCTGCACGTTTATTGACATGAAAATGACCGGACGGATATTGAAATTGATATTGATAAATATGAATGAGAAATGATTTTCCGTTATGAAGATATGATCATGAGTTGATTTTCACAAAATGGCGCCTGGATGACGTCACAACGATTTGATGAACTTGAAAATGTTCCTGTCACATCTCATGACGATGACCTATGACTGTGCCAAAATTGAAAGACATTGTGTGGTTTGATTTTGAGTAATCGCTTGCACAAAAAAGTGGAGAAATAAATAAAAATAAATAAATAATAATAATAATAATAAATAAAGAAAGAAAATTCTGACGAAATTAATAGGTGATCTGTTGACAACAGACCACCTAATAAATAATAATAATAATGAATAAAGAAAGAAAATTCTGACGAAATCAATAGGTGGTCTGTCGATGACAGACCACCTGACAAGTCAACGCAAAGCATAGCATCCCCTCGCAGGGTACAAATGGCCTATATACGTCAGAACAAGTTACCTCCATTAGACTATACTATTATATTACTAGGCAAGGAAGTAAACCACGTTTTCACATATATAATTAGGTGTTTTTGCATATTTAATGAGCTAAGTACATGTACTATATCTCATTCATATCCCATGCAGTAACTCCCTGACAACATCTACACAAACTCCAGAAATTCCAAAATGCCACTGGTGTGAAGAAGGAAAAAATGCATACCGGTAAATGTAGATAAAACTATAGATTAATAATATAGCGTCCATTTTGTCTATTATTCATACACGTACATGTACTACATCTCATTCATATCCCATCCTTTCGAAGTAAATGTTTAAAAGCTCAATTCTATACTCACCATTATTCATTTGAAATCTGCTCTTAAATTTGTGGCCCCACCATCCAACTAATCTGAAAGAAAGACAGAATATCCAACGGAAAATGTTATCTCCAGCTATTTACTCAAAATTTTCTGCGTGAAGATAAGTATTTATCATTCGAAAGGGCACTTCATTGCTTTCATTTTGAAACCATTGCCATCTGCGCGCAATGTACTGCAAGCATTTAACGGGCTGTTACGTAATGCATAGTAAATTCATCATTTTGGGGATAACTTTGCGATGACGTCATCAAATGTTACCAAAGTGGGCAGAGAGTTGTCAAGTGTACGGATACAAATGTCTGCCAAGTTTCATTGACGTAGGTATAAAGATCGCTATTTTAGAGAAAGTTGAAGATATTGCAATTTTCTTGAAAACTGCAGATTTCGCAAAGTCGGTCAGTGATAGGGTATATATTTTTTGATATGGCTGGAAAGGGCATATCTTGAAGTATCTAAATCCTAAAAAGGGTACGGGTTCGGCAAGGCACAATGGAGCTACGGCCACAGAAAGAAAGCCAATTTCAGAACTTTAGAGGGCGCTATTTATATCATACATGACAATTAGAGCGTGAAATTCACTAGGAATGTGTGCTATGTTAAGATCAAGAAATTGTGAAAAATTCACACAAAAAGGAATCAATATGAGAAAGTAATGGCAAATTTTTAAAGAATTTTAGCGATTTTCAACGGAGTCGATTTCGGATTCGAATTTCCAGTTCGAAGATGGCATTTTGAAGGTCAGGTTATGTGTCGCAGATGACAGAACATCTCTTGAACTATCTAGAGGAATTTGTTAAAAGTCTGTAGGATCTAGGATAGTGTACCTACGAAGGAAGAAAGAAACGCTTTAAAACAGACCAGAAGC
This sequence comes from Mesocentrotus franciscanus, assembly GCA_037976565.1. Lineage (NCBI taxonomy): Eukaryota > Metazoa > Echinodermata > Echinoidea > Camarodonta > Strongylocentrotidae > Mesocentrotus > Mesocentrotus franciscanus. Next base: position 11,328,500 of record CP137668.1, read on the forward strand.
GGAAAAAAATGGCGCCTGGACGGTCACGCATGAGTGATTTTGGAAAACGAAGAGTCAGATGACCTAGATTGGATGACGGAGATTACGCTTATGAAATTTGAAAGGAATCGGGCTGGAGAAAGGGACCTAGATAGGAATAACAAGCACTGCGTGCAAAACAAACGGGATTTTGGCATAAGATCAAGAAGAAGAAGACGACAAAGAAGACGACAAAGAAGAAGAATAAGAATGCAGAGCACTTACAGAAACAAGACATTGACGATAAGTCGTCAATGCAAAGAAGAAGTAAAATAGGAATTCAGAACACGAACAAGAACAAGATATTGACAAAAGCCGTCAATGCAAATAATAGTTATAATATTAATACAAAATTTATATAGCCCTCTATACTCAAGAAGTCTCTATAATTATGTGCATCTCTCTCCGCAAATGCCTTTTACCACTACACATATACTACTGTCACTCTTCAACAAAGTATTTGGAATTGTGTGACACAGCTGTCCCCTTTTCCCACATGTCGAAAACAACATCATTTAAAAAATAAAAAAATTAATTCTTCAAAACACGAATCCAAGATAAGCATAATTGGAATAATATATAAAATCCCAAACAGCTGAAAACAATGCAATAGTTGTCAAAAACAAAAACAAATTAGTTTGAATATGTGCCCCTACATTCGTTTTTTTTGGTTTAAACTTCAGTTCTAATATGTGCCCCAAAATCGTTTTAAGCTACCTTACTACTATATACATACTTGGGTTCCATGGAGTGAGCCAGTTTAGAATGAAGAAAAGCACCGCCTAAACTTCCAGCACCAGAATTCAGATACTGAAACAGTCAAGTATTCAAAGAGTACATTCTTCAACTACAACGTAGGTATAATCAGCTCATCAACTCTCTTCACATAATGATCTATGGGTGCGTTTATCGTCCAATTTTTTGCCTAGAATCAGCGTTTTCAAACGTCTTTCAGGCAAATTTTTAAGGCGATAAACACAAAGCCTTTTTCAAACGTCTTTAAATATGGGCATATTGTAACGCCGAAAAAAGTGCGTTCTGAATGTGACATACAGCCAGAATCACGTTTCTGAGACATGATAAACGCAAAGCTGTTTTGAACCCCACATACAAATCGGACCTTCCCATGATAATCTGCTTCCCGCGTCAAACGGCGCAAAGCAGCTGCGCAGAGACAAGGCCTTTATTTTGAATCGTGAAGAGACGATAAACGCGACATCCCGAAAATCACGTTCGTATAGTGGGGTTCGATATGTACATATAGAAACGCTGATTCTGAGTTGCAAGGCACGATAAACGCACCCTATATTAAAGGGAAAATCCAACCTTGATAGCAACCTACTCTAGAGGAAAGCAGAATAATCAGACAAGTAGAAGAATGGTGAAAGTTTGAATGAAATTGTCCAAAAAGCTGTAATCACTATAGGTATGGGCTCTTCAAATTGGCTAAATCACTAATAATGTTTCAACTTTCCCATTTGTTCCAACACACAAAATGACTGAATTTCATTTTTTCAATAATGTGTGACTAAGGAGGGTCTTTTCTCTTTCGAGGACCTATGATAATGTGCTATCCATAACATATTTTGAGTAGTCACGGTGCCCCAAGGGATAAGGCACTTGGGAGAAAAAAACAGAAATTAGTGATATTTTTGTACGTGACAAACGGAAGAGTTATCCGCGACTACGTCATAATTAGATACACTGACCAAACTGCCAATTTGAGATTCACATAGGTAGCTGTAGTCACTAGTGATCTCACATTTCAAACATTCATAACTTTCTTAATATTGGTCCAATCTATTTCAAACTTTCACCATTCTGTTTCTTTATTTTCTTTCTGCTTTCATACAAATGAACAAATTACAAGGGTTGGATTGCCCTTTAAGTGATATTGTTTTTTGCTTATTCAACCTTCAGTGATTGTTTACATGTATTTGCCATCATGTTGTAAAGCAAAGCAATCTGGACTATTTATTGTTTGGAATAATAATGAAGATGTATAAATACTGGAAAACTGAAAATGTATTAAAAACTAGATGGAACTTCAACTGCACGCAGTCGAAAATGATGCCTCCGCCATAGAGCAATTTTACAAACCAAAATGGAAGCAATTTTTAAATTCAAGTTTGATTGTAATCAATCTGTTGGTTCTAATGATAACGCGATCACAAGCTATTTTGAGATACATAATGAGCCCTGTGACCTTTGACCTCGTGACCCCCAAATCTAATCAGTTCATTGACTCTGCAAGATACATACATGACCCAAGTTTGGCGGTAATCCATCAATCGGTTCTTGAGATAACGTGATCACAAGCTATTTTGCATACATAATGAGCCCTGTGACCTTAGACCTTTGACCTCGTGACCCCAAAATCTAATCAGTTCATTGACTCTGCAAGATACATACATGGCCCAAGTTTGGCGGTAATCCATCAATCGGTTCTTGAGATAAAGTGATCACGAGCTATTTTTGCATACATAATGAGCCCTGTGACCTTTGACCTCGTGACCCAAAAATCTAATCAGTTCATTAGCTCTGCAAGATACATACATGACCCAAGTTTGGCGGTAATCCATCAATCGGTTCTTGAGATAACGTGATCACAAGCTATTTTGCATACATAATGAGCCCTGTGACCTTTGACCTTTGACCTCGTGACCCCAAAATCTAATCAGTTCATTAGCTCTGCAAGATACATACATGACCCAAGTTTGGCGGTAATCCATCAATCGGTTCTTGAGATAAAGTGATCACGAGCTATTTTTGCATACATAATGAGCCCTGTGACCTTTGACCTCGTGACCCAAAAATCTAATCAGTTCATTAGCTCTGCAAGATACATACATGACCCAAGTTTGGCGGTAATCCATCAATCGGTTCTTGAGATAACGTGATCACGAGCTATTTTTGCATACATAATGAGCCCTGTGACCTTTGACTTCGTGACCCCAAAATCTAAAAAGTTCATTAGCTCTGCAAGATACATACAGGACCCAAGTTTGGCGGTAATCCATTAATCGGTTTTTGAGATAACGCGATCACAAGCTATTTTTGCATACATAATGGGCCCTGTGACCTTTGACCTTGGACCAAAATCTAATCACTTCATTAGCTCTGCAAGATACATACATGACCCGAGTTTGGCGGTAATCCATCAATTGGTTCTTGAGATAACGCGATCACGAGAACGGGACGTATGTACGTACGTACAGACGTACGGACGGACGGACGGACAACCAGAAAACATAATGCCTCCGGCTACTTTGTAGCGGAGGCATAAAAACATTAATACAAATTGAATGGTCTTCCTACCATGAGAGGGAGAACCCATTAATATTTCTATTATTTTGATTCACATTTACCATTTGTTGAAAATAGTGTTCTGCAGCTGGACATCCTTTGTTTACTATCTCTGTGGTTCCGGTCAGTTCTGTCATTTTTTTTGTTCCTTTTCTTTTGCCGGACAGAAAGGTGGGTAATAGACCAGCTTACTAGCATATTCAAATTGAATGCATACTGTTTAAAGAAAGGTTGTACTTGACAACCTGAAAGTTTGCCCAAGGCTTGCCTGACATAGCAACAAGTAATGAGTTCAGACTGGATTCCAAGTATTGTAGTTCATACACTAATAACAGGTTAATGGATACCTTGTCACTGGGTCCCCAGGAAAGAAACATCCACAAATTTGAATATGTTAGTAAACCGGTCTATTGTTTGGTAATTTTGCATCTCATAATACTTTCAAAAGCTGCTGGCAAAGTAGCAGAGCTTTACAATTATCTGGGCATCGTTCACGAAACCGTCATGACAACAAGTTCACCGACATTACACGCGTTTCAAAGGGCTGTCGGTAAACTAGTACTTACGACGATTTCGTGAAACGATGCCCAGGATTCTCGTCTGCTGAAGAGCAAAGAGTGACTTACCTTGTACGTACAAAAGACTGCAAAGTCTACCTCCCAGTCATGGAGATGAAGCTCTACATTACCCGCTGCATGAGCTAGATCAAAGCCGACATAACAGCCCTGTGTAAACAGAGAGAAATACAAGACAAATATATATCAGTGTGGGCATTAGTAAGGATTGTTCACACAAGTTGTACCTTTGGGATAGTCTAGACATCCAAAGGCAATAGCAAAACGGGCTTGGACTCTTTTTAAGGTACCGAGGATGGATCATGATACTACAGCCCAAACATACGATTTTTATTATTTCTTTTATTAAATGGTAATGAGGATCTTTCTTACTTGATAAATTATCCTCATGTCATATTTCATCGATGTACAATCAATTTACAAAGTTTGATCTACATGATTAACCGGCTGGTCACAACAAAAAAATTGGTCATTAGAAAGTGCTAATGACCAATTACATGTTAGGCGAAAGGAAAACCAGCAGAGAATCAACTTAGAATCAACTTACGAAGTTTGATCTACACGACTAACCGACTGGACGTAAAAGAATGCTAATACCGGTAATCAGTCGTTAGAAAGTATTATACAACACCTAAGTAAATCCTTGTCATTTGATTGGAGGATTGTTGGTCACATGATATTCAATAGATATACTATTGCACGGGCGTGCATTTTTGGTACTATTCGCCGTAGTACTATTTAACGAGCGTGCATTTTTGGTTATATGCAGACTGCGTACCACTCTGCCCTGCGTGTATCCCATTGTTATATTATAGCTGCGTGCATCTGACGTGAAGGCATTCTGAATGTAATCGAGAAGGCCTGAATCCAACTTTAATTTATCTTTAATATAAGGAGCAAAGTATAATTTGTTGAAAGATGTTGTATAAAACAAATAATGAATGTTTTTCATTCGTTCAATAGTGCATATAGTCATTCGTTGAAAGATTAACCTTAATTCTATTTAACTCGGCTGACGCCACGTTGAATAGAACGTTAATCTTTCAACTCATGACTATATTCGCACTATTGAACTCATAAGCATTCATTATTTGTATACTAATGACCAGTTACACGTTAGGAAAAAGGAAAACCCAAAGAGACATGTAAGAGAACCATAAAATAATACGAGGTACAGAGAAGGTGAGAAAAGAGAAAGAATAACAAATAAAGAGGAACATACAAGTAAAAATAAGCAACAACCAACAAACAAATGTGGGGGGACAGAGATGGGTAGGGAAGAGCAATTAAAGCATACGCCTACAATTCTTTTTTTTAAATTAAAAAATGTGAGGGTAATAAGACCTTTCGTCAAAATCTCTTTGGTTTATTGAAAATACAAAAGGCCAATTCCAACAGACAATCTTACTAAATACTACACCCACTTTTAAATCCTATCCCATAATTACGAAAGTCATTATGGGATAGGATGCTATGGTAACAAGTGAAAAGATATTTCTCATTCCAACAAGATTCTGATCTGTTTCGAGATCCAGATATGATTACCTCCTGGCATCCATTACAGTATGCATAATATTTAAGGATTAAAAACAAAAGAGATTACATGCACCTGTTTTTCTCATACCCTGGATCGATTTAGATTTGCAAATATTTACAGTTTGAAAGAGATGCCTTATCTTATTTGAAGATAACATCAATAAAGAACAAGGCCTTACAGTTTGAAGATTCAAACTTGTGTCGAACGTGATTTGAATTTATTGGCAAGGAAATTCTGTGTATGTGGGTCCCTTGTTTTGGCTTTGTATTCACATGTAGATAATAAACAAGCAGCACACCAGATTTTCCACACAATACAGGAAAGTCTAATACCCTGTAGTAACAATGATTGTATTTATTTTGGCTAGTATGAACCTCAATTGATTAGAAAATGCAACATTTTGAACAAAATTTATACGTGATTGACATTTTGTCCATATTTATAGACAGCAAGATTGCATAATGTGAGGCAAGCTACTTGTATATCTTCGCAGTATCCATTTCATTTGTTTTTCTATACCTTGTGGAGACTCACTATAAAACACTATCATCTTTGGTTACTCTGTTTAACGCCCAAAGGTTTCCAAAAATATTAAAAATAATCAGTACATGATCACTTTAAAATGAAAATAACGCACCAGGGGGGTGTTTCACTTAGATCCTAAGTTGAACTTATCTCCAAGTTGGACTTAAATGTTATGGAAAGCCATATGTAGCCTTAAAATAAAATATATTCAAAAGCAAAAATTCAAGTATTTTAGACTTTTCATACATTCCACATCAAGAACATGAAATCTCCTTCATAATAGAAAATATGAATGATTTGAATCAACATTTTATGCCTTTTAAAATAACTTTTACAAAATATTTTCAAGGATGCTAACGGCTTTCCATAATTTTTAAGTCCAACTTAGAGATAAGTTCAACTTAGGATCTTTGAAACCCCCCCAGGGTGTATTATTATTAAGAATTTGGCATCACCTGTGCCTGGTAGGGAAAAAGCTAACTGAATCATTGTGACCTTCATGTCTCTCCTCCCAATATGACTGATTGGGGGTGTGCAAGTGGACCACTACACCGGGGTTTCCCCCTACTCTTATATGAAGAGTGCAGTGGGTTCTTAAGGTGACTCTCCTCGACACGGGGCCTCCATTTAACGCCCTATCGAAAGGACAGAGTGTTTTTCCACTGTAACATAGCCTGCGTCTATGAAACAGGGAAGGGGCACGTTAACACAGAACACAGGCTTCAGTCATCCACCCGAGGTTGGATTCGAACACACAACCTTTGGTTCAACAGGCAGATGTTTTACCAACTCAGCCAACTCGCCCAAGGGGCACTTGATGATGAGGGCATGAGGCACATATTGAAGAGGAAATTCAATTCATTATTTCTTGCCTACTGTGATCAGAACCTTCTCCTTCAAAGCCATACCAGTGATGCCCCACCCCCGCCCCCCTCCTTCAAATAAAATTCAAATAATTCATTAAAATCAAATCCTGACATAATTATCATAATTATCATAAAAACAACTAAAGTTACAAACAAACAAAAGAAACCAAAACAAAATAGAGGTACTCTATGCTAGATAGAAACAAAAACCTTAACAAAACAAACTTAAAGCAAATGGTACATGTATGTAAAACTGTAGATACAATATGATCGCATTACGCTCAACAAAAATGAGTGATGTCGTGTGTCACTGCTCACTGACCAGTGTAAAAATACTTTTCTGTTCACGGGAGCTCTCTTAGGATTCGGTGTTGGATAAGTGTGATAACCTCACAATGATATTTAAAACTATTTTATTGGGTTTTTTTTACCAGAACTCTTTAAAGCTAAATTGCTCATCATTCCTATGTAACTTTTTTCACTGGCTCACTCACCTTTGCATGTCCAGCTTTAGTGATGACAGGCATGTTGAAGAGCTGACCGGTATAATACTGCAGGGCTCCAAGTAAGATGACCGATATACTATCCCCTTCCCTCTCAATCACACTCAATACGTCCTCAGTTCTTAAATCATACTCTCCCTAAGATAAAAAAAAAAAAATAATAGTAGTTGGTGCTTTTATATTGATCAAGTCTTTCATACTTGACACTCCTTAGAGGTGTATATAATGAAGCCAGCTTCAGCATGGCTGTTGTTATGACACTTAATAGCATTTTACAGAATTAATTCCTACCAGGTATCCATTTTACCTCACCTGGATCGAGTGTGGCAAATGCAGATTAATGTCTTGGCAAGGACCTCAGTGTTGTGCCGGGGGCTTGAACTCTGTACCTTGCGATCCAAAGTCCATTCACTTATCTACAGTACCTCTGAAGTACTCTACATTACTTGGTGAGAATGACATGTTCCTCTCAGTGATGCCTCTCAAATTTTGTGTTGATTCAATTCGTTATTGAGGTTATACATGAACTTACATATATAATTTGATGAAACAAATTAATGCATTGAAACATATAAATCGAAATGGTATATAAAGTAGTGGATCATTGGCATAAATATCATTTATGAATAATCAATTAGTCAGACTTTCAAGTAAGACCGTCCTCCGTCTTTATGAAATTGAGTTGGATTATCAAAGTACACTCTACCATCAGTATTCATCGACTCTAGCTCTGGGAATAAAATCTTGTTGGGGTAGTCTACCTCAATCTACATTCCAGACCCAAACCCACACAATTTAATTGAGGTCACAGAAAAACCTAACGTTTTAAATCTAGATGTTTCGCTAAGTTCAATGTCTTCATCCTGTGGCACGAGAAGACAAAAACATTTGAGACCATATTTGGAACAACAATTAAAAGTATACAGTATCAAAGAGGGTAGTTGATGCTCTTCATTCAATTCAATTTCTAAAGCTACACCAACACTTACTTTTCTTGGTTCCACGCAGATAAGGCTCGTTGCCGGATCATACCCGTTGAGACGTATTTGAGATTCCACCGCATACTGGGTAGGCAAAAAAACATAACACAAAATGCTCCAATTTCAGACAGTTGATTTGTGCCAGTGGAATTTCTCATTTATTATCTTGTTTAAAACTCATGAATAAAATACTCCATGTCATGAAATTGCTTTACTTCATACCATCCCTCCTTTGTAGTCTGTGGCCGGTAATCATAAAAAGTTACTAACTTTAGGCCAGGTTGAAGTATAAAAGCAGAACCCCAGTCCACTGATTTGCATTTTGTATGGAGTGCCAAGTGTCAACCTCCTTATCCCATTTTAAAAACAATGTCTTTATTCTCTAACTAAATGAACAAAGAAAATTGTGTAAATTAGAAATCAGTCATTAGAATTATTTTTACTGTTTGTACCGTTTTGTATTTTTCTTAATGGTTTTAATCTGTGGTTGTAATGAACATTTCGGTATTTTGGTAAAGATAAGAACTGAATTGAGTTGACTTTTAATATTCAATATCTTTGATTCTTATCAGTCATTCTCTAACAGTCCCCAAGTGTAACTTACATGATCACTTGGAAAGGCTTTTGATTCGATGAGAATTTTATGTCTTTTCTCCGTGGGCTGATAAAATGACATCTGCAAGATAATTAAACAAAGAACAAACAAACAAAGCATTAAAAGGTAGAAATTGAACTGTTTGTATACGATGCACTGTACAGTGGCCGTGTGCCTGAAAAACTAAGAACAAGACTGTATGTCTTACACAGCATTCAGCCTTGCAAAAATGAATAAAACTTCATTTGAAAGAGACAAACCTGTGAATACTTCTGATGCTGAATTTGACTTTGATCTGAATTGACAAATACAAAATATCATAAAAAATACATGTAAATTATGTACCTAGTATTTATAAGTCTACACTTGAATTGTGTAAGATAAGCAAAAAACATCACAATCATTTTCTGTTATCTTTACACGATCATACAAGGATTTTCTAGCAAGAGGGAGCTATCTTGATGAAACGAATACTACACAAAAAAGTGTTCATAGCTACATACACGTATGAGTTTCAGTAACAAAACCATTTATCAATGTCCACTGCTTTTCAAAATTATTCTACATGGGCACAAAGGGGAATTTTATGTTTAATTTAAATTTAATAGAATCTTGTTTTTTGGTGCCACAAATAAATTTTACCTCCAACACAAAGAGAAAAACACAACCTTTCAATAATTTCATCGGCTGGTTTGTTTGTAATTAAGATGAAAATCAAAAATAATATCGCTAGTGATATTTGTTTGTCTCGCAATGTGGTCAATAAGGGATTTAAAAGATCACGACGTTTCGTGCGCCGCTGCAACACTTCGTCAGGTGATAAAAACTAATGTAAGCAAGCGGGTTTTATACTCTACGGGAGGACCGGCGCGGTGGTCAATAATTCGATCGATAATTGGAACAATAACGCACGAAACGCTGTGATCTTTTAAATCCCTGATTGACCACATTGCGAGATAAACGAATATCACTAGCGAATAAGTACATCCCCCATGTCCACAAAGTTGTATTTATTACTTGTTATTTATTCATTTTAAAAAAAATTGTTATTCAATGGGGGGGGGGACAATGGGACATGTACCCCTCTTGCCCCTGTAGCTCTGCCATTGCTTACACATACTAATACTGAAAATATTTATGAAATAAGGAAAATACTGAAAAACATAGGTGCATTCTTAACAAGCGTTACAGGGGTTAATAGACATTACTCACCAATAATAGATGTAAGTTGACAGTAAGACCATTCATGATTGCTAATTCATCTTCCATACAACCTAAAAGAGAGGAACAATTCACTCACTAGTATTAAAATAGTTTTAATTAATTCAGAAATTTAGTAGCTGTAGTATTGAAGGGGCAATCCAACGTTTGTAAAGAGTTCATGTGTATAAAATTAAGGGAAATAAAACAGTGAACGTTTTAAATAAATCAGACCAATTAAGAAAGTTATGAATGTTTGAAATTACATCTGTGCAAATTTCAAATTGGCAATTTAATCAGTGGATTATAAGTGGATTATATGTGACATCACGGACCATGCTGTTTGTCGTATAAAAAAATATCATTGACTTCTGTTTCTTCTCTATAAAGTGCCTTCTCCTTTGAGGTACTACTAAAATTTATGGATAACATATTATTACAGGTCCTCTTAAAAGAAAACATACTCCTGAGTCATAAATTTTTGGGAAAAAATAACATTTAAGTAATTTGAGTGTTGGAACAAATGGAAGAATTGTTTGGCACAACATCACAGTGACATTACCAATTCCGCAAATTTGAAATTTCCTAAAGGACATGTATATTTATATTCTATGGTGATTACTACTTTAATGACTGCATACCTTTTTTATTATTTGTCCGATTTCATTCAGACTTTCGCCAATCATAATATTGAAGATGATAATGATGATGTAGATGAAATGAAAGCAATTATATTTATGATGACGATGATGAAGTTGATTACGATAATGATGATCATGATGACTATGATCATGATGATAGTTATGATAACAATGATGACAATGATGAAAACGATGATGATGATGAAGATAATATTTTATGATAATGATTATGACGATGATAAATGACGAGGATAAATGACGATGATAAATGACGATGATCATCATGATGATAATGATGAAGATGATAATGAAGATGATGTTGATAAAGATTATTATGATGACTCAGTGGACAAGTGCTGACAAAAATCTTAATGTACCTGTAGATAGAAGACTGATCTTACCTACAATATTAGACATGTCAGCAGCAAGAACTTCATCACAAAAAGCCCAAGGCAACTGACCAGTGAAATGACCATGCACTCCCCTGAAACAATATAATAACAATAACAACAATAATAATAAGGATAATAACTTTTTTTTAAACAAACAAGCATTAGCCCAGGACATTTAATCAGTGAAATGTTTATATTTCAATTTCAATTTTTCAATTTCAATTATATTTTTGTTTCCAACAACACATAACAAATCAATTATAATCATTTACAAAAATTAAGGGATACATATTGGAAACAGAGGGGTCCACTAAAAAGCAATGCTTGTGTTCATGGCTCTGATCAAAGGCACCAAAGTGTTACATATGAGGTGAATTTTTAAAGTCAATATAGACTGTGGCAACAGTATTTTTGTAATCTGCAAACATTATGCAACACATAGCTAAAAAATCAGACCTTAACAAATTGCCGGCAATCAGTAGCCAAATATCACATCAAAAATGTTACGTACATAACTCGGTCTCCACTTCATGCTGATATTTCTCTTATAATTTAACTTTTTTCTGACAAAGTACATTAGATGTTAAAACATATCGTAAACAAAACTTAAAACCATTGCCATATCAACTTTTTCAATTTAGTTATTAGAATATGGCCAAAACAAATGTGGACACCGAGTTATGTACAGTACATCTTATTCTCTACATGCTTTCTCTTTGCCTTATTGTCAGATATGGTTTTGCATTAGTCTGATAACGACTTCAATTGAAGGAATGATGTGTTTCCTGAATGAAACATAATTTGCAATGTGTAAATAGTTTGTAAACTACTATTTCAGGACTGAAATGTAAGATTTCTGTACTTAATCGTACATAACTGTGGACACCAAAAGTAATTAGTTTTACATTCAAATAATAACTTCTTGTTCCTTAAATTCAATAAATGTTTGTTTAAATGAAAATGCAGAAGGGTGCAATTCATGCTGTAAGAAATAAATTGATTTATTTATGATAATTTATTTCAAATTTTTGATTGGTAGTAACGTACATAACTCGGTGTCTTTTCATAACGGTGTCTTAGTTATGTACATGACATGAAAATGTTCAAACTGCAATATTTTGTAATATTCTTCTCACCAAATCAGACATGTGTATGTCTTGTACATTTTTTATTACCTTACCATTACAAATAACTAAATATAGGTGGTCTTATTGAAAAAAAAAACATGGTGTACGTACATAACTGTCACGTTCATAACTCGGTGTCCACATTCATTGTTGATTAAATAACACATACAAGTTAAAATGGGGAATCCAATGTTATCAGTGCTCTACATTCACCTATATACACCATTACATTATCATTTTGAAAGAATACAATATGTTTTTTGTATAGATTATGTTGCACTGGTATGTACATAACTGCAGGACACCAAACATTTTCCATTTAAAGAAATCTAAATATTTTTAAAACCATGACCCAGAATGAAATGATCTGATTGAAAATCAAAGATTAAGTGAAACTAAACATTATAACATTGCAAGCTTGTAAATAAATCAATTTTTTATACACCATTCTTCAGTTAGCAAGGTTTGAAGTTTGCAGGACACCAAAGTTATGTAGGCCTACATATCACAAAAATGTATCATGTGTAAATGGAATAAGAAAGTAAAATAATAGGAATTAACTCAACAGAAATGTTAATTATTACATAGATTCTACATCAAGATTTAAACAAATCATAAGTTTTGCATCCCATTAGTAAAAATCGGGTAACCAATTATTGCATGTTTTGAATGTAACATTAAAAGTGCTGAAAATGGGCCTTTTTCATCATAAAATTGCTCTAAAATCTTTAATTTGAATTCAATGAAGCTGAAACCTTGTTTGGAGCTTCCACCAATGGTACTTTCTAATATAAAAATGCTAATTTGTGTCTGATTCTCATGGTTTTGGATAATTGAACAATTTCCCAGTGTTCAATCTAAGTGTACCCTTGATCTGTATTTTGAGCAAGAGAGGTAAATGAAATTCTCCCAAATGTCTTGTTAGGATAATTATGGTCTGAGCTTTAAAAAAAAATTTTTTTTGAAAAACAGATGGCAACATATTAATATTATAATTATACATAAATTGACCTAGTTGAAAAAATAAAAGTCTTTTACCTTTAGTATCATATTTTTAAAAAAATGAAGAGTCTGTATGGGAGCGAAAGGGGGAATTACAAATAATACAAATAATCTTCTTTTGTAAAAACAACACTTTATCTAATAATGTTTGATGTGTGTTACCCCAAACTATTAACGAGACCATAATTCAAGTATGGGAGTATCAAAGAACTATAAAGCATAATTAATGAATTAAAAGGAAGATATGTCTTTACTTTATTAATAATACCAAATTACCAATATTTTGGGAAATAAGTTTACAAATATTGTTGATGTGATATTTCCAAGAAAGGTTTTATCAACTGTTTCACCCATAAATTTAATAAATGAAACACACTCCGATGGGGTATTTTCCAACACTATGTTAGCTGGCAACGAATCTATACTGTAGATATACTAAACGACATATCTTTCGTTGTCTGGAGATTCAATGATAATTTTTTCGCTCTAATCCACAATAAAATATTACACATTTCAATATTAATTGTTTCAACTAATCTATGAGAGTCATTGTGAGAATAAAAATAAATTTGTGTCATCAGCAAAAAGTACAAAAGACAAAATATCAGATGATCGACAAAAGTCATTTTATATAAAATAAATAAGAGTGGGCCTAATATGCTGCCTTGTGGAACACCACAATTTATATTACGAAAAGCTGAAGAGTTGTCATTTAAAAATACATACTGCTTTATATCTGAAAGATAGCTCCTGAACCACTCCAAGGCCATCCTATGTACATGTACACCATAATGTGAAATTTTATAAAGTAAAATATCGTGGTTAATCGTGTTGAAGGCCTTGGAGAAGTCCAGGAAAATGCCAACCATATGAGAAAATTTGTTGATGGCATAAGCCACCTTCTCAATAAAAGACAATAATGCGTGTACAGTATTATGTTTTCCCCTAAAACCAAATTGGGAGATAGAAAAAATATTATGATTTTTTTTTAAAGATACTGTCCGATTATAAATTAATAAAGGGTATGAAGTCAAAGCAAAAATTAAAACAAGTTAATAATTTCAAATTGAAGGATGACCGATCGCAAGAACTGGCCTGGTTTCAGCGATAGTAAATGAATGGAGACTTTTTTAATCATTTCATAAAAGGAACTAGAAATATCGCAATCTGTATTGCCGTGCAATGCGAATGTATCCCCCAGCAGTGGCAGCGATTTTGTGTCATCCTTATGTTCGAAGGAGGGACAGGGATCCCCTCTCCCCTCCCTGAAACAAAAGGATGACGTAGAGATTGCCACTAGTGGCTCGGACTATTGTCAAGACTAGGATAGGAGCAGCATCACCATACCAATATGTGTGTAGATTAGAGTATAATGCGTATCTGTAGAAAATTTGAAAGAAATCTTTTAAGAAATGTGGCAGTTAGAGCGCACAAAAGACAGCAACCAAAATATGACCTTTGACCCTATAACAGATGGAGCACAGGTGGCAGCATCACCAAACACTAAAAATGTGTAGATTGTACGAAGACACACCTCCATACAACATTTGAAAGAAATCCATCAAGAAATGTGGCTCTTAGAGCACATAAAAGACATACATGTATGACCTTTTACCATATAAAAGACGAACAATGAGGGCAGCATCGCCCAAAAGTGTAGATGTGTAGATTGTACCAAGATACATCTCCATACAAAATTTGAAAGAAATCCGTCAAGAAATGTGGCATTTAGAGCGCATAAAAAAGACACATGACCTTTTACCATATAAAAGACAGAACAATGAGGGCAGTATCGCCCAAAAGTGTAGATGCGTAGATTTTACCAACATACACTTCCATACTCAATTTGATAGAAATCTGTTAAGAAATGATGCAGTTAGACCACACATTAGAGTGCACACAAGATATCTATCAAAATATGACCCTTGACCCTATAAAAGACGGAACACTGGAGGCAGCATCGGCAAAATCTATAGGCTTCTAGATTATACCAAGATACACCTTCGTTCAAAATTTGAACAAAATCCCTTTAGAAATGTGGCCTCTAGAGCGCACACAAACCATTCACAAAAATATGGCCTTTTACCCTATAGAAGACGGAACACTGAGGGCAGCATCACCAAAAGTTATAGGTGTGCAGATTATACCAAGATACACCTCCATACAAAATTTGAAAGAAATCCGTCAAGGAATGTGGCAGTTAGAGCGTACACAAGAATTTGACGCGACGGTGGACACGGCGTAACGCTGCTGAATCCAAAGTACCTTTTCAAAACAACTTAGACCCCGTCATCATTCACTTCGTTGGAGCAGTCTAACTAAGACCCGTTCCTCAAGAGCGGTTCTTAGGTGAGTGAGAACGGTCAAAGTGGTCCAGGAAGTGGACTTCTGGACCGCTCCAGAAGACCACCTCGGGAGGTGGTCTTGAGGAACGGGTCTTATTAAGAGCGGTTTGGACCGCTCTAACGTGCAATGTGAACGGAAGTGTACTTTGAACGGAAGTGAGCCAGTGACGTTCCGCGCGAAACATGTCGTACGGTACATACAGTTTGTATTCGCGAAAAAAATTGACCCGCTGACCTGAGCTGCCATAGCAACAAGACCACTTTGACTCGTGGAGCGGTTTGAGCCATAAAAAACTGCTTGGAGTGTGAACGCTCGCAAACCGTTCCTCAAGACCCGTTCATCTGGAGCGGTCTAACTAAGACCACTTTCTAAGTGAGTGAGAACGGGGTCTTAGAGTAATAAATAAATTGAAGCAAAGGTACACAATAGATTGTGGCGAGTGCAAAATCAGGTCGATCTGTGTGAAAGGTATAGTGAAGCATGGAGTACAGAGTGAAAAAAAAATATAGTCATTAGAGCATGCAAAACAATAGAGCAACGAAGTGTGGTGTCACAGCTCTTCACTACGGAAAGCTGAACCCAGACAATGTCAGGCAAGCCAAAACGTGTGATTGATCGGTTGCCAAAACGGCAATCAGCCATTCCATCCTAACAAAAGGGCTCTAGGCAAAAGCAGGTTATTTAGAATCGTTATCGAGGCATAACGAGAGACTGTGACGCCATATAACCTGCAAAATTTTCAACACTTACAATCAGAAGTAATAAAAATATTAAGATAATATTGTCCAATCAAAGTGGCACCTTCTGTATGTACATGCACATATACATACTCCTAGGATCTTTAAGACACTAATCTGGATTGACATGCACAAAATCTTTGTTTACACAACTATATCACTTAAATGTTTAATAAATATTAGTGTCTGCCAGATAGTATAAAAATTAATAGCTTCTCTCTCTAAAACAATTTAAGTGGGCACAGTTCACTTTTCACATGTTAAATGAAAATGATGATTTTGCTTTAACCCTTTTTAAGCTCACATACATGTACATGTGTTTCCTCAAAAATGTTAGAATACAATTGACGCACTATGTAAGTAATACATGCATCTTTGTTAACCTGTTAGACACATTGGTATTTCCTTTATCAAATGTCTATTTTTATATTTCCCTTTTAATCTAAGTTATCTCAAAAGGTCAAAAGGTTTAAATGAATTTAAAATTGAAATTCATTGTATTCCACAGAGCATTAAGGTCAAATAACAAGTAGGCATAATGAACAGGAAGTCATGTCTCTCACTCATTTCATTCTTAGGGCAAAGGGTCAGTATTAAAATGTATACCATTCCAAGTACATCACTCAAAACAACTTTTCTAGTTGTAATACAGCTTAATAGTGCATTTATCTTTACGTTCACAAAAATAAACAAACGTAAATAAATATATTTAAAAAATACAAAGAGAGCATGACTACCAAAAGACTTTGATCTTCACTGATTGTAAAACGTTATAAATAAAATCTAATTACATAAACCCTGAAAGAGTGTTGACATGCCTTGGGACAAGAAGCTGTGCATCTTCTATCTTAATTGGTCTAATATATTACAAGTAGACCTTCAAGTACAATGTAGTTGAATAACAATAACCATACATTTAAGTATAAAATACACAACATGATAAAATTGTGAAGAAGAGATAAACCTTTCTAATAGTAATCTGTATTCTCAGACAGGCACATTTTATTACAGGCTACCGGGTATAAAGAAACAAATGCAGCTATACAGTGCGTATAAAAAAAGTGTACCCAACTTTGGTAGCTTCTACATGTAATTAAAACGTTATAACCTGTGTGCCCTTCAATAATATTTCATGGTAAAGTGTAACCCTGTCTAGAGATACCATATTCATAATTGTGCTGCCATGGTTGACTGAGCAGCAGGCTTTTCAAAAACTATTGTCAAAATCCTCTTGTACCAAGTTTGGGCTGAAGCAATGAATTTATGAATGTGGGTCAAATTCAAATGCCATTACCGGTATGTGTTTTTTTATCCCATTCCAAAAACAATTACTCACTTTTTTACATTGACTAGTAGGCAGTTGAAAAGAAAAGGTGTTAATATTAACTCAAACTCAAGGAAATGCTTATTACAAGTAAAATTTATGATATTCTCTTTGTTATGATGCTTCCAATCTTGGCTTCATTGGCACTGCTTGTTTAAGGTAACCCTTCTCATTGAATGATACAATTTGGATAAAGTTTTTTTGGGATGTTATCTTCTTCTTTTTTGTAATGAAAGTCTACTGTCAATTTATTTGATACTAATGATCATATGTGTTCTTTCTTTCATTTGAGTATAGTAACCTTTGAGTTTTCATTCGCTATTCGAGATAAACATTTTATGCTCCTTATGGGTGTGAAATGGCGCAACGGACAAGTGAGCAGAGAGAATTTAGATATCACGAGACAAGAAGTTAATAGTAGGCTGTTCAAAATAATCAAAGGTTATCCTATGGATTGAAACAAGGTTCTGTGAAAGCCTACATGTAGATCCATTGCATCATTTTAAACGATGAAGCAATGAAGCACGAGGCATAATTTAACTTTTAAAAGGATTTAAAGGTACTGGTTAGCAATTGTTAATAATGTTAAAAAAAACACATGCATATTGGCCTGACCCACATTCGTTCCATCAGTCCAAACTTGGTACAAGGCGATTTTGACAACACTTTACAATAATACAATATATTTACATGAAAAGGTTTGTATAAATTCAAATATATATGTATGAAGAAAGATAAAGACTGAAAGAACGGGCATCGATGCCTCTACGCTGACCTGACATATATTCTGATGTCACCTATTACAAATGTACGTGCTGTGTCTGCATGTACATGTACATATGAAAAGTATGTATAACAAAACACCATCCACTTCAAAATTGGATGTCAACCTAACAAAGAAACGGGGACATGCCCTGCATCCTTTGAGTGGTTGGTTGCTTAGCAACAAACTAAGAATCATAGTGGTGTTTCTCGCACATGGAGATGGCTAGATCGATCTACTCTCTAGAGAATTGGTAATGCAATAGAATTATAGAATGCTCTAAATAAATCAACTGAAATCTAATTTGTAACCCCTGTGCATTGGGTACAAACCCAAGGCCCTGTGACATTTCCAGAACAAAGCCTGGACATACAATTTTCAGCATGAAATGTCAATTTCTTCGACAGCGGGTAGATTACTCAAATTCTACCACAGTGAGAATTTTTTTGGGATAAACCTAATACCCTTTATTTTCATATGATATACATTTCATAACTTACTGCCAGACAAAAAGAAAGTGATAAGGAAAAGAAAAAATCATATATGTTCAAGAATGATTCAACAATTGAGTGATTTTAGTAAAGTCATTATTTACATAATTTACACAATTGTACATAAACACATTTGTCTGATTATTATAAAAAGGAAAATGTCAAATAAAGCCAAGGCCATATGAATCCCTAGAACTACAAAAACAATTGCAGTGAAATGAGCATGCCTTCTATTTTTAAAGTTACTATCAACTGATATTTTCTTTGGAAGATCCAAGTTCAAATCATAAATAAGTATGCATGTAGGTACGGTGTTGAAAGGGGAAGTCAACACTGATATTAAGTTGGTTTTCAAAACAAGAGAAACAGAAATCAAAACAAGATGATTTTACATGGTCGAATGACCATTCTTTCAAATGTTGAGTGCTCATAATAACCATGTAAAAACATCTTCTTATGATACAGGTATACATGTAATTAAAGATTTGAGCAAAAATCCAGTTAAAGATATGAATTTTTGAAGTTGTAATCAATAAAACTTCGATTTAAAGTGTCTTTTGGAAAAAATCGAAATTGATGAATATTTTGGTGTAGAGCAAATATAAGAGGAACCCGCAAGACACATCACAGAAAAAATTTACAGAAAAAGCTCTACTGGCACTTTTGGTATTTTTAAATCATCTTTAATAAAATTATGTCCATTTATATAGCGCAGCTAATATATGAATGTAGTCTACAGTGCTTATTACAAAGTATCATATTATGACCCCGGCTATAGCTGAGCTGCCATAATAAGGCGCTATTAAAGCATTCAAGGAATTTCAGAATAAAGGATATGTTCTCAACTCTAATTACTATTTCACCATTTATTTTGGGAGCCTTGGTAATATTCAGCCAGTGTTTGGTCATCAAGATAACCCATAAAATTAAAACAAATGATGAGTAATATCAAACTATAGGTACTATTTTACTACCGGTATTCATTTTGGGAGTCTTGATGAAATATTCAGCCAGACATTGAGATAACCAATAAAATTAAAAACAAATAATGAGAGAGCTGTCTAACTTTAGCTATCTAGCTTTAGGTATAAACTTTATAGCTTCCATGCTAGGGCGCTTTGATTATATTACTCATACACGTATCATGTGCCATGTACCCTTTAACACACACATGACCTGGGCCCACACACACATAATAAATACACTGGTTAATAACTTAAAGAGAGAAAAAAATAACATCAAACAATTTGAGATTTTTTTGCTTCATATAAATCATAAAAGCTTGTAAAATAAAGTGTATGTAATTAACTAGTGAACTTCTGGAACATTTTCGCACCAGAAAATACATAGGTACATGTAATTCTAATTGGGCCATTCTTGGTCGCATCACCCGTGTGACATGTGACTAAAAATCAATCCTTTGCAGTTAAAAATACTTCCTTTATAGAAAGGGAACTCTTTATAATTTGAGAAAGCAATATTAAATCAATAACTAACTGGTAATGTAATTTTAGTACACTAAGAGGAAACTGTACCCGGTCACATATGAGGCTTCGCTGTAAAAAGAACGGTCTGTGGATTCTACACCTACATGTACGACACCTAGATGTAGACTGCTGCTCCAAACATTTTGTTATCCATGCAAATGATCCTTCAAAATATTTTCATTCATGTAATTGTGAGATAATTGCTTTGGCAGTAATCACTTGGAGATCATTAACTAATACTAATTGAATACATGTACTTCAACACTGGACCCAACATGAGACCTGTATTAAAAATATCAGCTACTTCTTTACCGGTATATTAAAGGAAAAGCACAACCAGACTGGATTATGGTATCAAAAGAGCTGGTCACTTCTCAATGAATTGAGAATGATTTGGTAATAATGAAGTCAACATTTTATGCTAATAAACCTTCAGCACAATATTCTCAAATCCAATACATTTCCTAAACAGACCAATTCTATTGTTGACAAATTATCATTATTTTGTCATATGTGACTAGCCCTTTTAAAACCCTAACCCTCAATATTTGATGAAATATAACCCTGACTAAATGTCAATGGAGCAAATCATCTGCTAAGATTCACAAGGACATTAACACATAAACACAGAGTTAACACCCTTATGGCTCTCAACAGACTATACCTGTATATTGGACCATCACTCATGCACAACAACTTACACTTTGCCCCATTTTTCCAGCTCAGCATCCAGATAGAGCTTGAGTCCTTTGGGCTGCAGGCCAAGCGAGTTACCACAGAAATAGATGCACTCATCGTCTTTATTAACCAGAGATAGATCCACTAGAACAGGGAGAACGGGGAGGAGAGCGTAAGTATGGGAAGATTCAAATTTAATGCAGTTAAGCAGTGATATCAAAGGGGATCTATCACTATAAATTGTTTTGATTTGATTTGATTTCTTCATCACATTTTCATGCATACCTATTCATGCACATTATTGTGATATTGATAGAATTTTTTATTTTATTTGCAGTACATGTACATGTATATAGAAAAGGTAAGAAAGTAAGTTACATGCTGAATGCATGATCAAAATAAATAAGATATACAGGGCTATATATACAATATATGTAGATATATTATGTGTTTGGAGCCCTGAGACAGTTTTTTAAGTAAGAAAAAAATCTGCGTGTTCAGGGTTTAACGCCAGTATACTACATGTACATACGTATATTAAAAACATCATCGTAAAATATTACTTCAACAGAGAGACATTTTTTTTTTGAATACACTTAAAATAAAGGAAAATGTTACTTGTAAGTATATGGTACTAGGGGAGGACCTGATGCATTCATACACACAGACTTTTTTTTTTTAATTTGATAACTAAGTTACATGTATATTATTTTGTTGTGTGCCTTTGCTACAGGCATTAACGCATTTGCGCACCACCCCAATGCATTGCTCAATCTAACATTCGATACAGTATTACTATAGCACACTTGATAGGAAACAAAATGACCGTAACCTTAAAATTCATAGTAAAAATGGCATGACATGTGAACAGCTCTCAGCCAATCATTTGCTCAAAGTGTAATAATCATCAAATATTATTTTAACTCCGTATGTTAGGGGTTCTATATCCTTACACTATGTTCCTATACTATAAAATACAGGCTTCAAATATTGCTTCCATAAAGAGATATTGCGAGTTGAAATACACTTTCAATTAACATCAGAGCAACTAGTGAGTAGACTACTCACCTCACCTCTATGCCCTTGCAGAGGATAGAGCTGCGTGAAGTCCAACATGGGTCACATGCGCAGGATTTTATGTTATTCTTTATTTTCTTCATTCTCCTTATCTGTAAGCCCATAGAATACCTGGTAAAGTTGTTTATTTTTAGATTTTATACATTCGAGCTGTATACAAATTATTTTTTTAGGTGATCGGTACACTTTGAGATTCATAATGGCAGTTACATTTGTAAGTACAATTTACCATCAGGCAGTTCATTCATCTTGGGCATGATGAATTCCTTTCTCAGCGGGGCTAGTTGATCAAGTTCATCCATCTTCTTGGCAAAGCCGTCGCTGAGAATGTCCAACCCAAACCTATCGGCCTTCTCCTTCAATTCTTCCATGGGTGTTAGCCCAGCCTGGCGGTCAGTCTTCATCAGCTTCTTACGTGGTGGTGCCGCGCCATTCTCGGCAGTCTTAGAATTAGACGACTCCGCAACTCGCTTCTCAGCCATTGTTGGAGATTGTTCTGACTGCTGTGAGAGTCATTGTGAGAAGAAGAAAAAAAGTGAAAAAGCCGGTAGTCGTGATCAGGTCTTAAAAATTGATTGGAGGACTTACGATTGATTTGGATCAATCGCAACTCTTTTATTTTAAGACAGGGCCCAGGGTCTTGGAATATAATTTCTAAAGCGGAAAAGGGTGGCAATGTTAACATTTCCTTCGTGTTAATCAAAAGAATATTTCTTAGTGTGTTATCTTCCATTAGGACGTAACAAATTTAGAAAAATCACAATCGCTAAATTCTTATTTTGGCGCACTGCACTGTGGTTTGGTCCTGGTCCACTGCAAGCTGCACTGTGCGTGCGCCGGTCAACACTCACGAGGATCAACACCCTGCCGCTCCGAGTTAGGACACGGCACCGCAGCGGCAGCATCACGACTACCGGTATCGCTAAAATTAGTAAACAATACGTTAAACTTTGAGGTCTAAATCATACGGCTCTTTCACTTACTTTTACTATTCAAGCCTCTGATATGAATCCAGTGACGTAACTTTCTGAAGTAAATCAGGGTATTCCGTCTGACCTTAAGGGAGTTGACTTCTTTTGAATGATTTATTGCCAAGTTCAGCAGTATTGCTGTTGAGAGGCGGTGTCGAAGCCGAATGATTTACGGTATGTACGGTAACTGAAAAGTTTATGGTGTCTTCCATGTGCGCGTGCGCGTGCACGAGGGGCCGGGAAGAATCCTTGTTTTCTGGGGCGGGGCGTGGGCGGGGCGCTGGCGGGGATCACACCTTTTATTTTCACATGTGCCCCTTTTCCAAGTTTCTAATAAGTGCCCCTTTTCCTTATGATAAGTGTCCCCATTAAAAAGAAAGAGCTCCTTCCCCGGTCCTTCCCCTTCTCATAAATGCCCCTTTTCATCTCTAATAAGTGTCCCGTTTATTTTAACACGTGCCTCTTTTTTAATAAATAAGAGCCACTTCCCCCTTCTCATAAAAGCTCCCTCTCACCTTCGATAAATACCCCTATTAAAATCTGATCGGTGCCCCTTTTCTTTCAACAAATGCACATTTTCCGTTATTATAAGTGCACATTTTTCATTCTCATTAGTGCCCCTTCTCATATAAGGTCAGTGCCCCTTTTCAGAAGCGATAAGTGTCCCTTTTCACATCTGATAATTTCCCTTTTAACAAGGATACGTGCCCCTTTTCCTTTCTTATAAGAGACCTATATCCCCTTTGATAAATGCCCCTTTTACCTGTTATAAATGGCCGTATCAAAATCTGATGGGTGCCCCTTTTCCGTCGACAAAATGCCCATTTCCCATTCTCATAAGTGCCTTTTTCATCCCTGGTGAGTGCCTCTTTTCAGGTGTAAGGACTCTAAGGAGTGCCCCATTTTCACCTCTTATAACTACCCTTTGTACTTTGACATGTGCTCCTTTTCTTTTATAATAAGTGTCTTATCCCTTTCGATAAGGGTCCCTTTTTCCTCTCATCATTAAACTTGCCCCTAAATAATTAAAGGGACTAAGGGCAATTTCCCCCAAAGTTCGCTCGATACGTTCGCTCGCATTTATAGATGATATAATTATGTTATTTATCAAAGTTCTTTTCAGTCTTCCGTTATGGGAATGTGTTTATAACCCCATCAGGATTGTTTTTTCCTCTTTATAAGATGTAATTTTTCGCACTGAGACCTCACAAATCTTAATTTTTTTCCTCGCTCGCAAATGAATATTCAGACCATCACACCCAACTGCAAAGTAATAATTATGCTTAAGCAATATCTTGGACGATGTATAAAGAGAAACTAACAAGATATCAGTGCACGGGTATATACCAACGTCTAAACAAAATTGTATATTTTCGCTTTGAGATTTCTCTTTGTAGGTGCCCTTTTTTCCCCAGAAAGTGCCCTTTTTCGTTGGTGCCCCCCCCCCCACTTTGGAAGTCGCTCGGCCACCCCTGATATACGCTCAATAATTAGCCATTCTTTCGCAAAGATTGAAGGGCCTAATTTCGTGCTTAGAGGGTCTTTATAATCTGAATAATCCGCGCTTTAAAGCCTAATAATATTATCTGCACTAGTTTGGCCAGGAGGGATTTGACCTCCCTGCATGGTCACTGACAGGTGATTATCTCATCAAATCAGCGCAAGTAGCTATAAGTAGTGCAGAGGAGCTTTAAGAAGGTGACCTAAAAAAAATAAGAAGGTGACCTAAAAACTATTCTCAAGATTACCGTATCTTTTAAAACATCCAAATGCCCGTGAATTTTCAATTCAATATTATTTTGTTTTATCCCAATTTTCTTACTAGAGGACAACATTAATTCTCTTTACCTAAACCAGCTTACTTTTCTATAAGCTATTTTCTTCCAAAACTGAGGGAAGATAACAAATAACGATAATAATAATAATGATAATAATAGCAATAACAATAAGAATGTATTTATATAGCGCATTTTCCATATACCTCTTCAAATGTGCTTAAATTTTGTGTCTAGGTGATCCCACACTCCTCCAGGCTCCCACACTGAACAGAATTTATCATGGTATGGTATATAGCAAGACTGCAAGACTTACAAAATGGATTAGGGCGATTCTATTTTATTTTTTTAAAAAGGACTTGAACCCTAAACTTCAATTTGTTTGAATATATAAAATTTGGTGTCAAATTAAACGTAGGCCTGAATATCAAAATTTTCCGAACCTGAAAAAATAGAAATTTTCACACTGCTAGTTATTTAAATTTGTACAATCAATTAACATGATCTTAAAATTGATAACTGTTTATACAAAAAACGGTAATCAGAAGTTTGGACATTTCAAAGTTTAACGGTTTAAAACTTATACATTTAAGAGTTTATAAAAGTTTAAAAGTATAAAATATAAAATTTTAACAATTCAAAAGTTTAAATGTTTGGTTTAAAATTAAGAGTCTAGAATAAATGAAAGGCGCATAGAGAATTAAATTGTTAATTATTTTTGTTTGCTATACAAATTGAACGCTATATTATATTATTAGAAGTTTAGAAATTTAGAGGTTTCGGAGAATAGAAGTTAAATTATAAGATTAGAAATAGGCCTATAGAAGACTAGATGTTTAGAAGTTTAGATTAGAAGACTAGAAGTTTAGAAGTTTATAAGATTAAAAGTTTAGATGTAGAAGTTTAGATGATTAGATGATTAGAAGACTAGAAGTTTAGACAAATTAAAAATTTCGAAAATAAGACGTTTAGAAGATTAGTAGCGAAGAGCTTTTGGAGATTATAAATTTAAAAAAAGTTAAAAAGGTTTAGTGGTTTAAAAGAACAAAAGATAAACGGATATTAAACGTTAAGAAGCTGAGAAGTTAAGATTTGGGAGTAATACATTCAAAAGATTAAAAGGTAAAAGTTTAGGTTTAGATGTTTAGTAAAATATCAAAAGTTTAAAAATTAAGATCTATAAAAGATTATAAATTGAGAATATAGCTTTAGAAGATTAGAAATTTGGGATTTTTAAATAGTTTAAAAAGTCTATAATGAATCAAAAGTTTACCTTAATAAAAGCTTTGAAGTTTTCAAGGTTAAGGCCGTTTAAATGTTAAAAGAATTCATGGTCTAATATAGTTTAAAAGATAAAAGGACTATACGTATACAAGTTTAGAAGCCAAGAAGATGAGATAGTCAGAAACTATGAAAACAATGAAAACATAAAAAAGTTTATCGGTTTTAGAGTTTGAAAAGTTAAATGGTTTTAAGATGAAAGGTTTAAATATAGAGTTTAAAAACAGTTCTTGTTATCGTACCTTCCCTCTCCTCACACGGAAAAAAGTGAATTAATTAGGCTCATCATTAGGGCTCTAAAGTCTAAAGTACTCTATAATGAAAATGAAAATCTTCTAGCTATTTCGCTGCAACGCTCCCTTTCTGAATCTTGCGACCTTGCCAAACAAGATGTATTTTAATCAAGAGGGTAGCTATCATGCAAATACTTTATTCACCAAAATGATTCCCCCCCCCTTATTTCACGGGGTGTAGCCCTGGTACCAGGTTTAATGTCAGATATAAAAGTGCTAGAGCCTAGTAGAGGTACAAACTAATGTAAGAAGGAAAAACATCAGAGGTAAAAAGGTGCACTCATATTAAGGTATCTTATAAAAACGTATAGCACCTCACTAGTTTGGAATTGGCATTGAAATGGTACCAGAAAATATCACTTCATACCACAGTATGCACTTAATCGCCCTCCTTATCATTTTATAAGTTTTGATGGAAAAAAATTATATAATTGAATAATCAAAGTGATGTCCCCATGAATTTTGTAACGCGTGATAAATTAACTTATGGTATGAAATATCATTCTGCCAGGAAAATCACAGGTATGCGCCGAATGCGCGCGTAATTGGTGACGTTCTTTGAAATAAATCCGCATGTCGTTTAATGCCTCTTCCACCAAACAAAATGGAAGAGGGTGTGCCGGGCAGAGATGAAATGGAAATATTAAAATTTAGTGCAAGTTATTTCGGGTGGTTCATTATGCTTCACTGTTTCTTATTCAAATTGAGACATGCCCCTTTTTACCTCTGATAAGTGTTCCTTTTACTTTGGTATGTATCCCTTTATAGCTAGGCAGTGACGGTTCTCTTTTCCCTTCAGATAATTATAAGTCTTTTTTAAGCCTTTCAAGTTCCTTTCTATAACATGTGCTCCTTCCGCTTCTTATAAATACCCCCTTTTCACCTCTGATAAGTGCCCATTTCAAATATGATAAGTTCCCTTTGTTATTTTTGACAAGTGCCCCATTTTCCTTTGTAATAATTGCCCTTTGATAAATGACCTATATATTTCAAACTTAATTGTCGCTTACAAAGATTGACCTTAATTAGTTGTGGTCAACTATGGAAGTGCAGTGGAGCGCAATAATGCCCCCCCCCCAAAAAAAAAAATGAGAACCGTAACTTTGCCCCTTTTAGAAATATAATCGTGCTCGTTTCATTGCTATAAAATGCCCCTTCTCTAGTCATTCTAATTTAAGAAGTGTATCCCCCCTTCCCCCCCCCCTCCCCCTTTTTTTTGTTTCCTTAAAAAAAAACACCTTAAAACGTTTCCCCTTTGAAATAAAATGACATTTATTTTACACTCTACTCTACTGTTAAAAGATGCCGGGAGGGGTCATCTCATCCTAAATGACTTTGCCCACTGTTGCCCTCACTGTCCTGTCCCTGCCCACTGAAAGCTGGCTAGCGCTTCACGGGAACGTTCCGAGTACAACTTCGCAGACAACCCATTGAAATGCCTGTGTTAAATTTAGCACATGATATCGGCACGCGACGTGATGATTCAAGTGACGGTTTTGTGAAACAAACTCTTGGCCTGGATTTGTGTCTGGAATTGTATGCATGAAAGCTGACCGATAAACGTATTTTTGTAAGTCATTATACAATTTTATTACTCATCAAAATATATTAACTTTTCATTTTTTTTCACCAGATAATAAACAGACTATAATCGAAATGCCATTTCAATCTATTTGGAATTTTATTTGCAAGAATCTACCGCTATAAACTTAAATATGTAGCGGGCTCGAACTGAGAAGTACTTGGAAGTTGGAAGATGTAACGCCGCCTGATCTGAAGTGGTGCCGTGGCCGTGGCGAGGCGCGTCGGCACTGTATTGGGTTGGGCTGCTGGCCCGGCTAGCCGCGGCTTGGCTGTGCTTAGACCGAAAATGCTGTCTCTTTCGTTCGTTAGCCTCTGATTTGGGTAGGGTCGGCTCAAAGAGAGGAGCCGACCCTACATACCCAAATCAGAGGCTAGCGAACGAAAGAGACAGAATTTTCGGTCTAGGCTGAGCTGGGCTGGGCTCTGCCTCTGGCCTGGCCTGGCCTGGCCGGCCTGGCTCTAGACTAGCCTTAAGGGCTTGGTGATAATGTGAAATATTGATATTGATATCAATATCAATATTTCACATTATCACCAAGCCCTTAAGGCTACTCTAGACGACTAGAGCGATTGATCGATATGATTGATGTTAGTTGTTACTTAAAAAAATAAGGCATTAAGTTTTGAGCATTTCGTCAACTACTGACGAAATGCAGTGGCTAAACCCCGAACCAGACTAGAACTTAGAAGTTGAGTAGAACTTAGACAGAAATAACCGTCTGGTATACTAATTACTATGGGTCATTCTTTTATAAAACTGACATTTGTTGATAGAGGCCGTCAGCTCAGAGGAGCCAGATGCAATCTCAGCGGAACAACCGTCGATATCAGAGACTGAAGCTTTCGGTCTAAGTAGAACTTAAAAGATTTTTACTTGCACCTTAATTAAGGCTTATGTACATTGTAAAAAGGACACTCAGCTCAGCACTTCACGTCCTTTTTTTGACACACAAAACACCCCTTGCATAATTTCATCTGCAAGAATCTTCAGGAGTGAAGGAGGCAGATTATGACGAAGAATAGAAGAAGATATAATAAACTGTAACTATCACATGTTTATCTGACATTGGCCTCCGTCTTATACAGAGTTACGATTGATCCTGCGTAGTGTGTTAACATGCTCCCGGCCCTCCCCTTGTTTCATAGATGCAGGCTATGTTATTGTTAAGTGGAAAACACTCCGTCCCTCGGATAGGACGTTAAATGGAGGCCCTGTGTAGGGGAGAGTCACCACCTTTGCACAATAAGAACCCACTGCACTATTCGTATAAGAGTAGGGGGAAATCCGTTGTAGTGGTCCACCTGCGGTCCTGCGCACCCCAGTATGTAGTCTACATCTGCAAGAATCTTCAGTATTGAACTTGAAGGAGGCAGATTATCCATAAAAAGAAGAAAAGAAGATCCAAATCAATTGTAAGTCCTCCAATCAATCGCAAGTTTGCAGTCTAGTCTCCTAATCCTATCTATAAAAACTATATCTCTTGTGTACATACATGTAGTTGCGATTGATATCAACTCTTTATATACCTCACTTTAGAAATCTAGCCATCTGATTGGTCGAAATGGAGTCCTGATTTCAAGCCATGCCCAACTCACAGGGCATAGCAATAGCCCACAGGGCCTAGTTAAAAGTTTCTAACCTGAGTCCTCATTATCCTGCGATTCCCATTGGTTGACTGCGATCCCCATTGGTTTGCGTGTTAAAATTGTCTACGTGCGAGCACGGACGCCATACAGTGCTCTTTGTCTGCGATTCCCAAATGATTGAAACTTTCACTCAAGATTAAGCGAAGATTAACAGACAGTGTTTCAGATTTTCTGTGATGTTTTAACAAATTTTTACTCACTAAAAGGCTAAGGTAAGAATTCTTGGTAGATTTTTGTTTTAATTGCATATAAAGTCATATCGACAATACTGAGGACTAGCTGTTTCTATACTGGCTCGGGGATAGTTGAATCCCTGCTATCACCCCTCGGCGCGCCGCCCACCCAGGCGCGCCTCGGGGTGATAGCAGGGGATTCAACTATCCCTTGAGCATATAGAAACAGCTAGTCCTCTCGTAGCAGTCGATATAACTATATTATAAGACGGGGCCTAGCTATCTAGATTGTATTGCATTAAAGTTTTAAACAACCACTATAACTTAGGATGGACATTGACTTTGATTACTTGAACATTATTAATGATGAACAACATATATTCTGTTTTTAAGTTTTAATTCAATTCAATTTTAAGCTAAATTTAAAGTCCGAATGATCATGAACTGACATGAGATTTACATTATAAAAAATGCTGACCTAGCTCTCATGAGAGTTTGCGATGTTGGATCTGCCAGAAACGCAAATACACACAGAAAATAGCTGTTTTCGCATTGGCAATTCGATACTCCCTTTAGGATAATAGCAATTAGTGTAAAAACTAAATAGGCGTACGTGCAGGGAGTTCGCTAAATTCAGCAAACTCTGTGCGTGCGCCTTAGTTTTTTGGGGGCAAATTCTTGACCCATTTCAAAGTGCTTCAGCAGTTGCTTTACACTGTAGGTTACAAATTTGTTTACCTGAATACTTCTTTTTTAATAGTGTGTACAGTACATATCATTTGATGAAGTAATTCTTCTCTCTGTTCTTTTTTCATTTCCACAGAAAAGCCTAATCTGTTGGCCGTGAACTCCAACTACTGTACGTGTAGAGAGCATCCTTTTATTATTCCTCCACGTGGAATCAGGATTTAGAAATTAACACTGTACTGGAAAGGTAATTAATTGCCTGTGAAGAGCTCTTGTGCTCTACAAAAAAAAAAGAGTTATTATAGTACCCTACATTGTAGGTAGTGAAGAAAAAAAATGTACATGGGAATGGAGAATTTGTTGGCTGTCAACAAGAAAGCTGTATTTAAGGGGGCCATGTATTTTCCATGTCATTAGCGGCCTTCTTGCAAGCAGCTAATGAATTATGGAAACATGCAGATGGTTCCAAGGAACATTCATTAAGCGTAAATATGATGTAGTGTTAAACTGAAACTTAATTAATTTTGTACATCATTTAAGGTCACTGCCTTCTTCTCTTGTGTGCTTAATAATTCTGTGAATTTATGATTTTATTTTCTACAAACACCTTTTTTTTTATTACCCAGCCTACCGTCATGATGTCATCAGTGGCCACAAGATGGCGGTGTCTTCTCACGACGCAACGATCCATAGCACAGATGACGAGGTGTTTATCTACGCACAGACTTGTCAACAGCCGCAAGACACAACTTTATCACCCTGTAAAACAGATGCCATGCCTTGCGCGAGGTTTCAGAAGCACAAGTTATTGTCTTAACGATGACCCTAATAGCGGGTAAGCCTAGTCATTTGAATTTGAATCAATGTGCTTGGAGAGATTTTATGTATGTGCATTTTTTCTGTACAAAACATAGTTTCTTGCCCTCTTGTTATTTTCATGGGAGATGTTTTGGGTACCGGTATGTACATACATGTATCTTATGAGGATGAAGGTTGTATTGGTTAATATGAGATTTTACTTTAAGATATGATATGAAATTCCTTCATACAGATGTACAGATTGTACATGTATATATATGTAGCTATACTTTTGTTGAGGGTATCTTTCTAAAAAAAAATATGTGGTTGCAAGATGACTGTTGTGTAATATCTAATGGATTTTTCTCTCCTTTTTTAAACATTTATTAAGAGTATACCAAATTTGTTATTTCAGGACAATTTTGTATGGCAATTGTCTTTAACATCTATACAAGAGGAATTCACCAGAACTGTACATGTACATGTAGTATACTGTGAACCACATGGTACAGGGTTTGAATCTCTGTCACAGCAATAACGTCCTTTGGCAAGACATTAATTTACATATATGCCATACTCGACCCAGGTGAGGTAATTGGGTACCTGACAGGAATTAATTCCTTCAAATGCTAGAGCGCTGTAATGGCAGCCGTGCTAAAACCAGGGTATTAATAATGCAGCACCAGAGCGCAGAAGTCGTAATGTGCCAGACATGAGCACTAAACAAGACTCCACTATTATTATTATTATTATTATTATTATTAAAGCATCTACATTTAATATAGGCTCTATTTATAAGATAACTAACGTGATAGATAGTGATACCCCCAAATGAGAAGTTACCAGTGCTCAGCTCCTTGTTTGTAAATTGTATGAAATCTCTTACAAATTACGATTGTGTAAATTGAGAAATAAGTTCCTTAATACATGTAGGCCAAATACTAGGCCAAAAATGATACATGCCTAAAATTATTTTTCTTTTGTTTTTAATGTACTTCTCAGTTGAGAGCCAGAAGGGTGTTAATTTGAATCCTTTTACAAAAGTTAACATTCTTGGTGGCTCAACATACAGTATGATCGACCAACTCCAGCTCGTACGTTACTATGTGTCATAATATCTCAATTTCCTTCTGTACTGTAATGTGATGTGCTTTGTTCATGTGTGTGTACAGGTCGTCACCTGCTCGTGCCAGGTAGGTTTAATTGCACAGGGAGTTGAGCTTTGAAATTCCATCCCCAAATGACAATTTTCTTTGAGGTGTACATGTAACCATTGGAAAAGAGAAATCTGAAGATAGAACACTACAGTGTATTGTGTAGTGGAATTCTTTAAAAAGAGGAAAATACATTACAAGTATGTTGTAACACTTCCGTGAACTATGGATTCGTACCCTCAAGATAATGCGACCACAACAGCTAATCTCTTATATGGCTGACAGTGATCTGATTTTTTTAGGGGATAAAACTGTAGATTGCTTCAGATTTCCCTGTCTGCAATATAACTTGTTACTTATACAACCTTTAAAAAAATAAAAAAATAAAAAGATTTTGACATACAATATTTAAACAGTGCCCTCATTATTTAGGAATCAAGCAGGGTCATAACATTCAGCTATCTTAACTCTTATGTCTTTGATTGAATATTTTGCTAAAAACAAATTTTCAGAGAAAATTGCCATAGAACCATGACGAAGCTTAACCATTTATTATCTTCACAGGCTTTGAAAATGAACAGTGTTTGAAAAATCTACCACTTGTTCTGCTAATGCATACATGTGGAAGGCTATATCTTTAGGACTTTGAATCAAATCATTATTGAACCAAGCCTTAAAATTTGGGCAGTTGTTATGAGTGAGTCAATTATGCTCTCCGAGGAGGGCCATGAATCCAACTTTAGTAGCTACATGTTTGCTTTCGTATAATTCGTTTTGGGCTTTCTGTTCCTCTAAGTTGCAGGCCAAAGTGGTCCGCCCTTTAAAACTGACGAAATTCAAGGCCTGTGTGTGCATTTCTCATGAACAAGTTTTGTGATTTCATCGCTGCTTTCCTACATGTAGTTTTATAATTTATATTATCCAATGTTATATAAACCCTATGTGTTTGTTTTTACATCGCATACTTCAACCAGTGTTGTGAGCTACAGTGTCTGTGTAGACCTCGTGAACGATGACATATATATTATGTAGTATGAAACAAAAATATTGTTATTCATTCATAATCATGGCTACATTCCGCTTCAAGTCTGCAGTCAAACTAAAACGTTAGATGACATCTCAAATTTTTACATAGATTTCATACATTAGCAACGCTAAACCTGATTTTCAGCTAATATTAAGCTACTGTACATGTACATGTGGATCTGTGCATGTTTTTCAGTCAGTTTTGAATCTTTCATCAATTCAATCAAAGTGAAGGTGTTTTATTGAATTCACATTGACATGTATGCTGCAAGATTGCTCTTCCTATCAAAAGGCTCTTTCACATATGATGCGATAAACTGCCTTAAAGAAACGCCACATTTATTAAACCTGCAAATGAATGGCAACTGTGCACAACAAAGGTCCTATACATATGGACTTAAATCTGTGTTATTTAAGATACAGAAATGAAATGTGAAACTTATTACGCTTTACGTCATCGTAAAATAACTGCTGCGGATTTGCAGTACATCCGTACATGCGCTGCTTGCATAAAATATGGCCACGGAACCCAAGTTGGACTTGGGTTCCATGCACGGTATGTTGTATGTTTTTCTTTATTTTCTTCATAGTCCTTATCCGTTAGAATGCTGGTTAAAGTTTTTATGCCTCCGCTACAAAGTAGCCGGAGGCATTATGTTTTCTGGTTTTCCGTCCGCCGTTTGTCTGTACGTCCCGTTCTCGTGATCGCGTTATCTCAAGAACCGATTGATGGATTACCGCCAAACTTTGGTCATGTATGTATCTTGCAGAGCTAATGAACTGATAAGATTTTGGGTTCATGAGGTCAAAGGTCATGGGGCTCATTATGAATGCAAAAATAGCTTGTGAACGCATTGTCAATACTGACGGATGGATTACTATCAAACTCGGAACATGTATGTACATGTATCTTGCAGAGCCAATGAACTGATTAGATTTTAGGGCCATGAGGTCAAAGTTCAAAGGGTCATACATGTACAGGTGTATATGAAAAATAGCTTGTAATCACGATATTCTGAGAACTATGTTAATGGATTACAATCAAACTTGAATTTTTAGAATTGCCTCCGTTTTGGTTTGTAAAATTGCTCTATGGCGGAGGCATCATTTTCGACTGCGTGCAGTCGAACATCCATTCAGTTTGAGGTTGATTTTATACATTTAAGCTGTACACAAGTTAAATTTTAGGTGATTAATTGATACACTTTAAAGTTTACACATAGACGAACAATTCAGTGCCTTACATTCTGCCATGCATCGTAGGGCCTTGAGAAGATGTGAGATATGGCTTGTGTTCCTGTCATGTGTGTCTGTCATGCTTGTAGTAGTCCTCATGCACTACAGGAAATATTGTGTCAAGGATTCTTGAAGATAAAGAATGTATATCTCTTTTGAATTAATTTCATAAGTCTTCTGTAGTCTGTGCAGTATGTATCTGGAGTGTGTTCTAATTTCCTGATTAGTTTGTGTGTTTGTGCTCCCGAGTGTTTTTATATTTTTTTATCTTCATAAATTGTCTTCAATTACAAATATATGCCTGCAGATAACTGTCACACAAGACTTGTACTTCTTTAGAATGTCATATAATACTAAATTAAATTTAAAACATTTTTCAATTGCTGTCCCACTGTCTTTCACATTTGACTCATTTTTTGTTCCTTTTCCATTTCATTGTGTGTTCCTTTTCCATTTCATTGTTTTCGCAAAGAGTGGTACTCCTTTAAAATAAACATTTCTCCCAAGTTGCAATGTTTTCACTTTTGAGCATGTTGTTGGATGATCCATTCAATGCTATATAGAGGGCGCTGTCATTTTGCCTTTCCATGTCTTTTTAGATCAATCAAAATCGATGATTACGAGAACGGTTCCCGTAATACAGGAATACCTGTACCTGAGAATTATGCGTATGTACATACATATTTGTAATGAGCAAGTCAGTCATTCACAGTTGTTGTTTTCATGACAAATTGAAGTGTTTTTCTTGTGAAAAGGCTTGTTTCGTTGCATTTTATGGTCATTAAATGAGGCTGTCGTTATAGTCGTATTTTGGCCCTGTTCACTTGTGATGCTGTAATCCCCCCCTCCTCTCTCTCCCCAAAAAGGACTGCACATGGAAAAATGACTTGAAGCTGTAATAAATGGCAAGTGCCCAGGATATTTATAAAGAAAAGATAAAAGGTCAATCCAACCCTTGTAATTATAGTTCATTTGTATTTTGTATGAAAGCAGAAAAATAAGATTAACAGAATGACAGAAGTTTGAAATAAATTGGACCAACAGTAAAAAAAAAGTTATGAATGTTTGAAACATGAGATCACCAAGTCTATGCGAATCTCAAATTGGCAGTTTGGGCAGTGGATTGTGATGAAGTTGCTGATAAATCTCCTGTTTGTCATACTTGTACAAAAATTTCATTGATTTCTCTTTTTCTACTGATTGCCTTCTCTCTTGGGTTACTACTCAAAATATATATTATTAAAGGTCCTCTAAAGAGAATATTTCTGAGTCGTACTGTTTTGAAAAATTAAGATTTCAGTCATCTTGTGTGTTGGTTTTGTGGAGACACGAAATGAAGTGATTTGGAAACTATTTGTTTTCAAACCTTTTTGCAGCATGATTATATGAAGTGAAATTAATAATATGGCAGTTTGAAGTTTTGATGGCTCATTTATGAAATCAATGTGACTTCATTGTTCATGCCTCCATGTTATTCTTATCATACAAGTACATTGTTTCTGCCTATATGTATGTGTATGTATACATGTATATTCCAACTTTGTTGTTATGAGGGCTAAAAGACACAGAAGTGGGACCAGCAAAATTTGCTTGTTGTAATCAGAGTTTGTTATAATTGTTCTTCATAAGAGGCTTCTCTACAGTGTGTTTGCATTGAATCAGGAGTACAAGTGTTCACCATTTTTCAGAAGGAAACGTTAATAAGTGAACACCTGTCAATAAGTTATGTAATAGCCATAACTGCAACGTATGAAATGAAAAAAATTGCAAATCCTAGTTTACGCTTCTGATCAGTCATATAATGCAATGTAGAGAAAATAGTTGAAATAAAAAGAATTGCTATACTCACATACAATAATACATTTGTATAGATCTGTGCACTCCCTATTGATGCACTGTAAATGTACATGTTTGCGCACTTCTTTGGCAAATGATGCAACATACATTGTAACTCTCTCACAGCATAACATGAATGTTGCAGGAATTTAAAAAAACACTATAATCTTTTTAGTTGACACTTCATTAAATCAAAGTTAACAATGAAAATGATAGTGCCACTATTAACAGATGCCGAAGTGCTTTATATAATTTGCTTGTTTGTTTTACCTGACTGCCAAGAAAGCATGTGTAAGCTGTAAGTAAGCACCCAGGGGACCGGCAGCTTTAAGTCCTCTCCGAGAGACTTGATAATGAGGATTAAATGCCTTACCAAAGGGCACTAAGTGCCACTAGCGCATTGCGACTTGGTTTTGAACCCGCGACCTCCCGGTTACGAGACCACTGCTCTACCACTGAGCCATCGCGCCTCCGACAATGTAATTCTTTATGTATTCTTTGAAGCAAGCAAATTCCAATATTCATCTGTAACCGTTTGCTAGCGTATGCTGAGATTTTTTAGAGGGATTGTCGGTGTATGTACTGATCAACATTGATCAGGAAGAGAAATCCAGATGGCCTATTTGGAAGAGATTACAATTTTTATTATGGACACTGAGTAAATTTCATTAAAAAAGAAATTCACATGGGCAATTCTTTTCATTATTTTAATTGTATTACGATTGCGTTATGCTCTGATTTGTAGCAGAGCCGGGGTAATAGTTGCAGCGCCTTGAGCACCATGCATGGTGGATATGTGCCCTATATACATTTGTAAATATCCAATATTATTATTATTATTATTATGAGACTGGGGTTGTTACTTGTTTCTGCAAGTGTTTAAAGATACTATGTCCCTTTTGCAGCCAACATTAAATTCTGTAGAACTTTGCAGGAATTATGAATATGTCATGTATGTCCTATCTGTGAAATATAAACATTACATTGTAGCAGTGTCCTAATATGCAAATTATGCAAGGAAACCTGTTTACTTGCTAGACTTCACTGTCAGACACTATTGAGTGACTGACTGGCTTTTTTCTTCTTTGGTAATAACATACATAACATGAGCTGTAAAGGGTACATGAGCATTTGTCTACATCAATAACCCATTTCTTGTAATGGCCAAAATTAAATTGATTGAATCTTTGCGCAGCACAAAACCTACAATCATTATGTACAATGGTCTAAAAATCAGACTATTACTTGGTAGCACTTAAGTCAATTCGACAACTAATAGTCGTTATTTTCCTACTTAAAGACATTTTCAAGCCCCCTTTTTTGTAGGGAAGTTCTAAATTAGTATTATCTTTCAAATGCCGTTGGAATTTAACCTTTTCATTTTTTGGCCTGCAAATGGGACATACATGTACATGTAGTACCTTAACTCATCAGAATATAGAAATGTATGTATTCAACAAACTCTACAATAAATAAAAGAACATTTGGTAATATCTTTTGATTTGTCTATGTTCTGTAGTGACAATGTGACTACAATAAGGAAAAGGTGAGAAATCTAACATTTTGAACATTTTTTTTATTCATTTTCATTTATCGTAAATGAAATCATCAAATTTTGCCCCCATCTTTTCTTTTTGCTTTTGAATTTTCAATCATAAAAGTGTCTTTGACTATATGGAAAGCTGAGTGTTTGGCACTAGAAATTATTTCCAGTTTCACTTCTATGAATTTATGAAGGAAAAAAAGAGGAACAGTTAGTGAAAAAATATAAGCTTTGCATGATTTTTGGGAATTGTATTTTCAGTGGTACTTTACATTCAAAAATTTGTTTGAAAGGTTTTAATTTCTTAATATAAATTTGTTATTTCTAAATCTAATCTTATACAGCATGAGTTAAACATCCAATTTTTTCCATCAAAGATACACATGTAAATTTGAATATAAATGTACATTCTGTGTGATAGTGAAAACTTATTTTATGCACTTCGTTTCAATCTTTACAAAAAATAACTAAACAGAAAGAAAAAAAAAAGATTATTTGATTTAATCACATGCTCAAAATTCAGCTTTCTGATTCATTTTCTGTGGAATTTTGATGTTACATAATATTAATGCAAACATGCATTTTTTCACATACACCTGTATATGTTTCCATGGCAACACTACTTTAAATTAGGAGAATATCCATTATCATGCTTTCTAATACATTAGATTCCCAATAGATATAAAAGCCTGTTCGAACACCAAAAAAACGTACATAGACAGAATGATTTTACTTTTAGTCTTTTTTTAATATTCTAGAATCCTTCCCCATTAAAAAATATTAACCAAACTAAACTTTGTTGTTGTTTATATTGTTCTGTTTCATACATGATTATCAAATTGAAAATGAAATTGGTGTTTTTCTTGACTGATGATTTTATATTCCTGTTTTCTTTAATGTTTATAATTAATTTTATGAATTTATAACCAGTAACTTAAATCAAATTAGAAATCCATAGGAATGTGCATTTTCATGCAATCTCCATTCATTTGTCATTCAAGGCAGTGTCATTTTCCTATAAGCATAAATCTGTTTTTTTTTTTTTTTTTTTCGTATACAGAACCCGAAAATGCTTTTCATCAGCAAACAGTGTATTCCATGAAAATGTTTCGACTGTACATGTATCTGAAAGATAAATTTAAAGAAATCGATGGCATACATGTAAATGCATTTTGTAGAAGATGGAGGGTTAGAGACCCTGAAGCCCTGTGTTACATGATCTTGCTAGGGGTCAAGAACCCCCCAAAAATCATTTATTGGAATCCTGTAGAGGAGTTTGAGGGTGTATATCATCTGTTTGGAGCCAGAAGGGTCTTAACTCATATGATTTTACACAGATCAACGCCTTTTTTTGCTCCAAACAGATTGATATTTGCCACAAAACCATTTGCCATGGGAGGCCTGCACTTTTTAGTCTACATACTAACATGCTATTCACAATTTTCAAACTGAATTTATCTCAATTTGATAACATTTTTGGTTGGGAGAAATACTCTTAAAGGATGAAAACCCAACTGATCTAAAAAATTGTGGCCCACTGTGCATGGACCATACACAAGACCTTTTAGGGTGTTTGACCGCCATGAAAATGAAATCATTGTTTCTTGCCCCATTGTTGTTGGATGCGACTTGTGAATACAAAACTTAAAGGTCGGGTGAAAATGTGAAATCCAAATATAAGTTGATTCCTGTTGATGTGCAGGGCTGCATACAACTCATATTTTGTTATTCAAACATCTAAATATATTTCATAAATTTTTAAATATTTTTTAAAATAATTTACTCAGACCTGCTAGTGCTAAGCTCCACCCTAAAAAAATGCTCCAGATCTCATTCATCTTGTGACATCATCTGTCAATCATTAGTGAGCTAACAAGAGACAGTGGTATATAACTTCCCCCAGCTCAGCACATGCTCACAAAAGAATTGCATTCTTTCATACAATACCTTCACATTACCTTCTTTTCCTGGTGATGCTACAGCACATCTGACATAGCAACTCCTATGTTGGTATTGTATGGTCTATTGTAAACAGGTGGTCAGCTCTTTAGGAATAATTGCCCATCAGACAATTCTTGTCCCTTCCCCTGGACAACTCTATAAAGTCCTGTATGACGTCTATCCCAGGAAATAACACTGTCAGTCTCCTGCCCTCCCAAATAACCCCTTGCAAGACGAGCATTCTGTAATTTGTGGTTTGGCTCAGTTACCGGTACTTTGGATTCAGAGCCCTAAAAATATCAGATGCATGAAAAGAAAGGGAAAAGGTTTCTGCACTCATTGTGTCCACTTTTGTTGCATGACCACATTGCATTTGATGTCAGGAATTTCAAAGAGGAAAATAAGCATTTAAATTCTTAAATTAGCAACTTGGCAACTTATTCTATATCTTATTATTAAAAACACTGTTAGTTTTGTTTAGTTTTATTTGTTTTTTGTTTTTTTTACAGTCAAACATAGCTTTAATATAACCATACATATTGTTGGAAGAGACATGAAATTTTATTAGAACAATGTAGCAGTAAAACAAAATATTGTTGCCAATTTGAAAAAGAAAATCTCATCAATTTAGCACTGTAAAAAAAATTCCTGTCATGAAAGGGATAACAGCTCCTAATTTATACCCCATAGGTACATGTAATTGTCAGAGGGTAGTACAAGTAGCTGTGGAGATGAGGAGGCGGGGGTGAGGGAGGGGGATGGGGTAGAAGGAGGGGGATAATGGCAGACACTCCCACTCCTCATCTCGGCATCTCGTAATTAGCCATGTTGAAATGTTTTCTTTTATTAACATTTAAAAGAAAATTGACATGAAAACTATGTATTTCATCTCAAGTCTTGAGAAGTGATCAATACTCCTTGATTTGTAAAGCATTTCTTAGGATGTACATGTAGGCCTGTATGAACAGAATATGTTTTATGATCCTAATAAGTGTTTTTATTAAATTAATATTATATTGAGTTCTTTCACTTTTATATTAGTGTACTAAAATATTATTCATGAGATTTTTGTTGTTGCTGCAGTGACTGAAAAAAGGTCCCGATAGCATGCCTCTAGCATTATTCAATATGCTTAGTTATAGCATTGCTTTTGTGCAGTTTTCAAAATATCAGCTTTATACGACACTTTATTGCTTTGTTTCACTTTTGCTTTAGTACTTTACTGGATATGCTTTTAGTCATGCACATTTACA
The DNA here is from genome assembly GCA_037976565.1 of Mesocentrotus franciscanus. Lineage (NCBI taxonomy): Eukaryota > Metazoa > Echinodermata > Echinoidea > Camarodonta > Strongylocentrotidae > Mesocentrotus > Mesocentrotus franciscanus. The sequence continues at coordinate 11,369,868 of CP137668.1, forward strand.
ATTCTAGGTAGTTATGGTTAAAAAGTGTTTTCCTTTTTATGTAATTGGCTCTTATTTTGTTCATTTTTCCATCATGATTTCAACCCATCAAGTTCTCTTGTTTCTGTGCTTGAAACATCATTCCTTTCCGACATGTATACAATGTACAAGATCAGAAGAGAGAGAGAGAGAGAGAGAGAGAAGAAGAAAGATTCATGATCGATATGATTGAATGCCTTTCTGATTATTTTTATTGCCTCTTTCTCATTCCCATTTCGTCTCAAACTCCTCACCTCTCCCTTCCCCAAGGCCTATACTTTCATATTCTGCCCCACCCCACCCCCTTGTATCCTATTTGCTATCTATTTTCTATTTTATCAGTCTTCACTCCACCATAATTTCAAGCACCAATTTCACACCAAAGTATGCAGCACTATTGAGAGTTGCAGAAATCATATTTTAGGGACTAGACTCAAAGATAAAAGGCTGCATGTATTTATTAATAATATGCACTGACTGTATATTTAATACAGTTAACAACGGAATTATTCATACCCTTTTGTCAATTTCATGTTTTTGTGTTTTTTGTAACTCAAGAATGAAAGGTGGACTGGTTGAATTAGGGCCTTTGTTGAATACTTTTAGATGTACACTGTAAGCTTTAATATGTCACATTCTAAAAACATAAGAAACATAAATTAGGACAAATCAACTTTTCACATACTTGAAAAATTACAAAACAGTAGATTATAATGTGTTATCATTGTGTTTTTCGCTGCTCCCCCATACAGCTTTCCCAGCCTGGAGGAGCTTGTGTTTAACATGTTAAGCCAAGGCGATGGAACCATCTCAGTCAGCACGTTCTTTGATGTAAGTTTTAAATTGAAGGCAAGATTAATTTCCTTCTGTATAAAGTTTTTGAACTGCTTTGCCGATGAACACATGCACATAAAAACATGATAATTATGATAAGCATGCTGATATGCAATAAAGTTGGATTTTAGTATGTTATGTTGATACATGTACATGTCATCTTTTGTTTTTTGTGTGTCTGCCTTTTCCCCTCAGAAGTATATACATGTAACCATTTGTATAGTGTTGATGGAAATTTGGAATCTTGCATGGCATAAGCAGAGACTTAACGTAGTTATGGTGAAAGCTGACGTCCTCAAAACTACTTTTAGTTTCTTTGTGCTACTCTGTTTGATGTGATGTTCTTATCCTACGTATACCTCATTCACTAGATGCAATGTTTCTAAATACAGTCAAACCTGTCCATAGCGACCGCCCAAGGGAAACACAAAAAGTGGTCTTTGTAGACAGGTAGCCGTTGTAGACAGGTTCCTTTAGTACATGTTTCAATAAAAAAACATTTTCAAGGGAAACAAAAAATGTGGTCTTTGTAGACAGGTGGTCTTTGTAGACAGGTGGTCTTTGTAAACAGGTGGTCACTAAAGCAGGTTTGACTGTATAATATTTCTTGATTGAAATTTAGTATGAAGTCTTTGTGTGAATCAAATATGTTGTGGATATCACAAGTTTATACTCTTTTCTTGGCCAGGCTCTGCAAGCCAAAGGTTTAACCCTGAACGACCCCAGACTGAAAGAGTCGATGGATAACTTCCGTACAAAACATCTTCCTCAGTTCCCAGAGAGAATAGGAGATAAATATCTCACTGCTGATGAATTTAAAGAGTAAGTCTGCCTTGTTTGCTATTTTTATCCATGAGAATAATGATGATGATTGTGGTGGTGTGGTGATGATGATTATGATGATGATGATGATGATGATGATGATGATGATGATGATGATGATGATGATGATGATGATGATGATGATGATGATGATGATGATGAGGAGGAGGAGGAGGAGGAGGAGGAGGAGGAGGAGGAGGATGAGGATGAGGATGATGATGAGGATGATGATGGTGACAACAACAACACCACCAACAAGAACAATAATATTGGACATTTTTATAGCACTTACATCCACCGTGCAAGTTATTGAAGAAAGCAATGATGACCTAACCATACACAGATGATGAGGAGGAGGCGGATGGTGATGATGATGATTATAATAACAACAACAACACCATCAACCAGAACAACAACAATAATATTGGATATTTTTTATAGCACTTGCATCCACCATGCAAGTTATTGAAGAAAGCAATGATGACCTAACCATACACAGAGATACACATCATACATTTAAGATATTCAGAAAGTGTTGACAATTTTTGAGAATCAACCAAAAAAAATGATATCCTTTGTGTCTACAGTGAAGTTGTATACCAAATATGCAAGGGCAAATATAAGGTATTTTACTCAACTTATCAAAGAACTCATTTCGATTGCAGTTGATACTTGGATTACACAAATTCCATGAAAAATGATGTGGGACACATAAAGAAAAAGAAAAACAAATGCCATGGACTTGTCCAATGTTATATCATTCAGTAATCAGTATGGATTGAATTAGATGTCATACCAAAAAAATCATCATCTGCATGTACATGTCTTCAAAATGAAAAATCAATGTTTGTTGTGCCTTCCTTATAGTCATGACCATACTGTTGTATCGAATGAAACGTTCTGTTTCTGTTATCTATTTAGCTGCGTACAAGACAATATTGTCCTGATTGGCCGTGCCCTTCAGAACAAGTTTATCATCCCCGACTTCCCAGAGTTTGCTGCCACCATTCAAGAAACATTCTTAGAAGCCAAAAGCAACGAATCTGGAGAGGTAAGAACACTTCCTTTTTTATTTATATACAATTAAAATGTTTTACCATTAAGTATTGATGAAGTGATCTTTTTTCTAATCATTTTTTTTGTATTGAAAAACAACAATGTAATATTATATTTCTCTTTATTTCTCTTGTAAATAACAATAGCATTTTTGTACATTTTTTTTCTTTGAATGAGAGGTAAACTTGACATTCTTCAAAGATTTGTTATTCTATTCTGAAGAAAGGATGCCACAAAATGAATTGTCAAGTTGGGATTAAGGAATTACTGGTGTACTAACAATAATGTGAAGGAGCTTCAGGGTTCAATAGGATAGGAGCAATCGATAAACTTTAATAAAAACCATTACGTTTCTGTTTTTAGTGTTCATGATAATCACAGAAGTAATTAATCTCCCCCTGTTTGTATTTATACTACCTCCAGCTGGCAGACTACATCCCTCAGCTAGCCCGTCAGGACCCCAACGCCTGGGGGGTGAGCATCTGCACCATCGATGGCCAGCGCTGTTCCTTTGGAAACACGACGGACCCCTTCTCCTTTCAGTCCAGTAGCAAGGCGCCCGCTTACGCCCTCGCCTCCACCCTCATGGGCTCCGACTTTGTGCACAGGCACATCGGTTTTGAACCGAGCGGCCAGTCTTTCAACGCCTTGTTCCTAAACAACAACAGTAGGTTGCTCCTCAAACTTGCCTCTTTGTTCAAAAGTGGCCAGTCTTATAACACCTCTTTTTAACAGCACCAGAAAGTTCCATCATTGGCAGAATTTGGTTTTTTTGTTTGTTTATTGTTCACAGGATCTAAGTGTTTCCTGTAACACCAAGCGAAAGTATGAATTTGAGAGACATTGTGGAATGAAAAGGATGTGTAATATATCATTACACGATTCCTGCTGGAGAAAAGTATTGCTGTTTATGTAATGAATATCCATTGCTCAAAGACATCCCCTAGATGATATTGATGTTATGGTTGTAATGTAATGCAAGGAATTCATAATTATGTATGTATCATTTCTTTCTCTGTTTTTCAGATACACCCCATAACCCAATGTTGAACTCTGGAGCCATAGTGACTGCTGCCCTTATCAAGGTTTGTCATGATCAAGTTTATACCATTTCTTTTGTTGATATGTATTTAAGTAGAATAAAATCCTCTAAAAGTTGGTTTTGGAATGCCTGCATTTCTTTCCTGACTTAACTTCATTATGTTCACATTGAAATTGCGTTCATTTGACTCAAACTTAAACGAAGCAAGCAATAGAGTTCAGTGACCTTGATGTGGGTATGTTTAACATTTTTTTGTTTTGTTTTGTTTTTCTTTTCTATTTTCCCATGGGTTTGTAGCCTGAACTGACTGCAGCTGATAGATTTGATTTCATCATGTCTAAGTTTAGAGAAGCAGCAGGGGGAGAGTATATAGGATTCAGCAATGCCACGTAAGTTTGACAAAGCCCTCTCTCTCATTCTCGTCCCTTATCTTTGGAATAAGCCCCCCCCCCCTCCATGTAGGATTTGAGCTTAACAGCTGAATGACTTAAGAGTTTCTATGAAAATGCATCTTTTTTTCTTCTAAACGGTGCCCTTTGTGTATTGATAACAGTATTAAACATTCCCTGATAGGTTGTACAACATGCCATTAAAGATAAAGACCAGTTCTGGTCATGCGATTGCATTGTGAAAGAAACGTTGTGGAATCGATCAGAAAAGGTTGATCATCTAGCATATAAGTATTGGTGTGTACTGCAAGGTTCTGGAATCATCAAAATGATAAGAAATTTGGCCCAGTCTTGGTAAAGTTACAAGCACTGTACACAGAAAGATGTATATGGGACTACGCGACCACGCGCGCGATATCTATTTGGTCCCAATAGATATAATAATTTACCAAATATATCAATTAGTAGGCGGTTCCCGGCAAAATTTGTATCATCACGTATTAGTCAAAACATATTCTTTCACATGATTGGTAATGAGAGCTTCCATTTCATTTTTTGAGAGAGGGGCATTTCCAAAACTGGTCTTTACCTTTAAACCCATTGACTAATGAATTATTTCTTTCCCATGTGCTTTTAATTAGGCAATTGGTAAACTGTTTATTTTGTTATTTATTCAGTATTCATCTGTTTATTTACTTATTTCTGCATGCTTCATCATATTACATCGTATGATCAACATGAGAATCAACAATAAGCAGTTACTTTTAGGAATCGAGAATGATAATGATAATGACATGAAGAAATGTAGAGTGTCATGAGCATCAGAACCTGGTGAATACCTGCACTATAAAAGTACCCATATTATTATCATTAGATATTACATATTTCATCTTCAGATTCCTATCTGAGAAGAAGACGGGATTCAGGAACTTTGCCATTTCCTATCTGCTCCAGGACTACAACTGCTTCCCAGCTGGAGCTGACCCTTTGGACACCCTTGAACTCTACTTCCAGGTCAGTCACCTCCAGATAAACTCCTGGGCTGGTATTCAATTCCATACTTTGTTTAAGTTAAACTTTTACTTAGTATTTTGCTAAGCTAAGTAAAACGTCTTAAGTTGTGTTCAGATCACATCTAAGCAATTTACTTTCGCAAGCCGACTTTATGGCAAAATACTCGACGATAAGCATTGTGACATCACATGGTCAATCAAAAGTACTGCACAATTAATGCGTCGCAATAAATGCGCACTAATATTTGGCTTATGTCTGGTAGGGAGCTGTCTTTGATTTAGGGAAAAATACTTAGCCGAAAGTTTGAACTGAATACCAACATTGGATACGTATTTTATCTAAGCCGAAAACTAAGTAAAATACTTATATTTCAAACTTACGGTAAGTATTGAATTGAATACCGGCCCTGGATGAACCGTAGGTGAAGGAGTACCCTGTTCTGAGTGTGTGCTATTTAGATACAAATGATATTGTGAGACAGTTTAGCTGGTAGTATGACGCATGTTTCTGCGACAATATCATACGCTACAACATGTAACTAGATAGACTTAGTCACCCTCTATTTAGGTTTGTAAAAGCAAAAATTATGGCATTGTGGAGGGTTTATTAGGTTGTTAAACAGTTTAGTAATCGCTATTTATTGCAAGAGCTCATATTCAGTAGGTGAAAGGAAATTGATCTTGAAAAAGAAAAAGAATAGAAATGTTCTTATCCTAAAGAAGTGGACTGAATATCAGTAAAAGCAAAGGAAAAAAATATGATTATGATAAATCCCTCCCAAAATTCGTTCCATGGGTTAGAACCCATCACTTCCAATCTCTCCCATCATTTACGTCCTCAGATCTGTTCATTGGAGGTGACGTGTGATTCATCTTCTGTCATCGCAGCCACCCTCGCCAACGGTGGCATCTGTCCTCTGACAGGCAAGAAGGTCTTCGAGTCAGTGGCGGTCAGAGACACCCTGAGTCTCATGCTCTCCTGCGGGATGTACGACTTCTCAGGACAGTTTGCTTTCAAGGCAAGTGTGTTGGCCTGGCTGTAACAAAAAAATAAGGGTATCTACATCAGAGATCCTAAAGAGAAGTAGAATAAATGACCTGCTACCGATAGCCATCATTTCTTTTTATGCTGTCACCCTTTTGGTTCTGCACACGATATTTAATTGTTAAAATCATTAATATAGAGATAGTTTTCCCTTATGCATATATTATGCTCATTACATTGCTATTGTCATTTCACAAGCATTAGATACTTTAGGAGAGAAATAAAGGGGGAAATGAAAATAGACGTACCAAATGATAGAGATGCCTTCCCCCTAAAAATAGTGATATTTAGACAAGAATTTGGGGACTTATTTCACTTACTTGAATCTGTCCCTAAGGTTAGTTTATTGTCATTTCTCAAATATTGTCCTGTATGGAGAAAACAAATTTTAAAAATATAAAAATTATCAAATAATAAAGAACCATTAAAAAGATACTTAAACAGGACTGAGGGACTGAGGGAATTTTTTTTACTTACAGTTAGGCCTACTGCCTGGTTACTTGGTAGATGATATAAAGACAAGATTGTAGGGTGTTTCTTCTGGGATTGGAGGCAATTTTCAGGCACAGTTTACAGTTATAGAGCTTTAGAAGATTCTGCATTGATTCCTCTGCTCTGTACATTATTAGGCTTTGAGCCAATGACAATTATTGACATCAGAGAGGAGACCGGATGAATTTATTTTTTATTTTTTTCTTTCCGCAATCCAGGTGGGCATGCCAGCTAAATCGGGCGTGTCAGGCTGTGTAATGCTGGTGGTGCCCAACATCATGGGTATCATGATGTGGTCTCCACTCCTAGACAACTTCGGCAACAGCTCCAGAGGCATCCAGTTCTGTCAGGTAAGGGGAACATTGAAGGGAAATTCCACTCTGATATTGAGTTGTTTTTAATTACAGCAACAGAAAAATTTGTGAAATTTTGAGAAAAATAAAGTTGAGAAAGTTATGAATTTTTAACTTATTTTTTAGTAAATCACAACTATGTGATTTACCTTTCGAGCATCTCTCCCATTTGTTTTGTACTGAAATCTCCATGAATTTCCATTATCTTCGTTGTTGATGATGAAGGAATAGATATTTATATTTAGTGATTATGACCAAGATGCGGATTCTGGTTCGGAATCTTTGGCCAGTGTGGGCCCCCAAGTACCTCGGGGGTTGGCAGCAGACGCCCAGGCTCTGCTGGCAAAATACTTGCCTGGCACCTTCACCCCGACTCAATCGGAGAGAGTCCAGGCTTCAGGATTCTTCCGTCAAGATACTTCCTCTAAGGGAATTCCTTTGACGGACGACTTCAAGGCAGCATACAAGAATATAGCTGCGGAGTCATCTCCCAAGCTGGTGCGCAAAGATTTCGCTTTCGGGTCTCAAGACTCACTTCTTCCTCGAAAGATGAAGGAATAGATATTTATATTTAGTGATTATGACCAAGATGCGGATTCTGGTTCGGAATCTTTGGCCAGTGTGGGCCCCCAAGTACCTCGGGGGTTGGCAGCAGACGCCCAGGCTCTGCTGGCAAAATACTTGCCTGGGACCTTCACCCCGACTCAGTCGGAGGGAGTCCAGGTGATTAAGTGACTAGATTTATAAGGCCTCATTCTCACAATATAATTTACACCACTTAAAAAAGAGATGCCACATCAAAATCAAATAACATACATACAAATGTATGCATAGTACACTTCACATTTCTTTATCCAATAATCCACATATGAATTCATTTAGGGAGCTTTGTTGCACGCATCTACTGTTTTTGCATCCAACTTGCCATTTACATATAAAATAGTTTTATATCTACCATAGTTGGTGTGTTTTTTGTTTGGGGAGGGGGTGAGCAGTTTACCATGTCATATGTAAATATAGCTTAGAAATTCCACTGAAGATGAAACTCCATACCTTAATTTTTCACTGATGCAGGATCTGGTAACACACTTCAACTTCCACAACTATGACAACCTGAGGCACCATTCAGCTAAGAAGATTGACCCTGTCACTCAGAGGACACATAGCCAGGTGAGAAATGAAGCTAACTGGGTTTTACCTCTGTTATACTGCCATACCAACTCTCCACTGACTCCAAACCGACTCATTTCTGGCAGTCCAGTGTTATGTCATTTTTTTTGTTCGGTCTGCTGTCGGTGTAATGTCCGTTTAACTGATTTCACTGGGGTATGAGACTAGATCCCTGCAAAACTTCCACACCGTTTGAAAAGAAGTTTAATTGGAGTTCCTGCTCTTATCAAAGGGTGATCCAACATTTACTCCAGGCCCTGTTTCATAAAACCTGTTATCGATAACAAGTTACAAGCTACTGTTATAAGCTACTGAAATCATGGCATTTGTTATTGATGACAAGTTTTATGAAACAGGGATCTGGTTTTATTGATATCAAAGATATAAGATAATGCTTAGAAGACAATGGGGGTTTTCACCTTAGGGTTAGGGTCTGGGCTGGGGCTAGGTACAGTGTTGGGTCCTGGGTTGAATTTTGGGAAGCAGTAAGTGTGAAAAATTGTCACCAAAGCATGTGCTGTTAAATCTGTATTACAGCGGTATCATGTGTGAATAGAAATTGAACAGCATTATCTTGAATTGACTGTATACAGTTTAATAAAGAGGGAAGCCTTGCCTAAAAGCAGCTTGACCCTCTCAATGCTGAAAGATAAGTCAATCATTGAAAGTGCATGTTGAAGTTAGTCTATGTTTTCCGCCTTGTTACGACTATCACTCTCTGCTGGAGGTCCATCCGTCCCTCCATCTGTTTGTACCAATCTTTGTTACCTCAATACTTTTGTACTAGACTTCTGTTACACTTTGTGTCCTGGCAGTTTGACATCTCTAATGTTCTCTAATGTTCATCCTTTCTGATAAACCCTATAGGCCACAAGGACCATGAAGTTATTGTTCGGTGCTTACAACGGAGACGCTAGCGCCCTCAGGCAGTACTTCTTACAGGGCATGGACATGACCGAGAGTGATTACGATAGCCGGACAGCCCTTCATCTGGCTGCTGCAGAGGGTGTGTGTTATATATCATCCTCCGTTTTATTTCAGATTTGCAATAAGATACGAGACAAAGGGATACTTTGAGAACATTTTCAAACCTTTTACCCACCGTATAAATACATGTAGTTGCTGAAAAAATGTTTGTAGTCGTGATATTGTTCTTGGAAAGGAACATAGTCAATTTCCATATTGTCAATTTTTAGGGTATAATAATTTGAATTGTTTTCACTTGGTAAGGATTCATGATCATATTCATGGTCATATTCAAGTTCATATTATTTCATAAACATACTCATAAATCAATATTTGCATGAAGGTTTAAAATACAGTGTTTTAAGTTCAATTGCCAACAGCTTGGCGGACTTCTAATAGTACGAAAATGGTATGAACTATCTTGCAAGACAGGGCCATATATCTTCAAGAGCTGGAGTATCTGAGTTTGTGATAGATTTTCACTAATGGAGAGGGCTATACTCTGCTAATCACTCGGTCTAAACTATATTCATGTTTTTATTATATTTTTAAAGATTATATCTATTCACCTTCTGTTTAAAAAATTGATGTGATTCGTTTATCTTCTTATAGGTCAGATAGAATGTGTGGAGTTCTTACTTGAGAAATGCAATGTAAGCCCTGATGTACTAGACAGGTGAGTTTAGTCTGTTCCTTCTCTTCATCATCTGAGCTACTCTTCTCTTCTTTGTTCTTCCTTTTTAACTGTTTTCTTGTACATGTAGATGTACGTGTTGTTTAACCCTTTCTTTACCGTCGCAATTACGCTGTTTTATATTCCTGTGTCTGGCAGCCTCATATGTCAATGATTCTTGGAAAAAACCAGGGCCAGTATACCAGTTCAATATTCAAGAAGTCCAAAAAATTTGTATTTTGCTCAGTTTTTGGTTTAGATAAAAGACCCTCTGTAATCAGTTACACTGTTTGGCTGTTTTACTCTCAGTATGAGAAAGCTATTTAGTAGACGTCAATCCATCATTTAAAAATCGGAAGAGATGTTAGAAACAAAGCGAGCTACACATTAGCAATACATTTGGGAGCTGTTTCATGAGACTTGTTATCAATAACAGGTTACAATAACTGTTATAAATCATGGCATTTAATTGGCTGAGAGTAAATTTGCCATTGAAATTTAGCATTTGTTATCAACCAGGGCCCTGATTTGCATACGTGTCATTTGTAAGAGATGCTGTGAAAAACCAGAAACTTTCTCCACATGAAACTTTTGTGATTTGGAAAATAGTGATTTTCACAAGATACTGGTGAATAAAATGTGAATTACAAAAGTTGTTGACAATCTTAACTAGTACTAAATTTGCAAACATTTCATGCACGTGAAAGTTCCTGTGTTTACAGTATGTAGCTTTGATATTTAAATTAGATATGCCACATCAAATAGCTTGTATATTGTCTTATTAAATTAGCTTGTTAAATTTTAAAACTCCAATGTGATATATAGAGGTTAAACCATTTTACTGAGCCAAGCTAAATGCGAAGGAAAATATTGACTTAAGCCAAGCATTTAATACTGGCCCTGGTCTTCAAACTTGTCTACCTTCAAAACCTATTGTTTGCTGCCCTCTTGCAGTTACATTGAAGCAGTGTTTGGTAACTGTATGACTCATCATGTACACAAGTGTTTTTATCTGATATGAGGGGTATGAAGTACCTTGTGAATGTGTCTAAAATCTTCTTGATAGAAGTCAAATCTGTGCAGCCAGGCAACCTAATGTCTTGATTGGGACAGTATCACTTATAGTGTTGACCAGTGAGTGATTGTGTACACCTAGATGCAGACAAGTGAGAGAGAGAGAGGGAGAGAGAGAGAGAGAGAGAGAGATAGAGAGAGAGAGAGAGAGAGAGAGAGGGAGAGAGGAGAGAAAGAGAGAGAGAGAGAGAGAGAGAGAGGGGAGGAGAGAGAGAGAGAGAGAGAGAGAGAGAGAGAGAGAGGGGAGGAGAGAAAGAGAGAGAGAGGGAGGGAGGAGGGAGGGAGTGAGAGAGAGAGAGAGGGGAGAGGAGGAGAGGGAGAGAGACAAAAGGGAAGAGGAGAGAGAGAGAGATGGTATAATGCTGTTATGCAAATTTGTTCTGTAATGGAGGTCATTAGTTAATTACATACTTTGGCACAGGTCATGAGAAAACAGAAATCCAAAATTACAAGGGTCCATCATAGCTTTTGTCATAGCTGCCAGTTTGTCATGTATCCGTAAATGCATCTGTATGAATATATTTTTGTGAACAATGAAATTAAATCCAGTGATTTCTGTTAATGTTTATGGAAACTCCTAGTGAAAACTTTTCTTTCAGGGTGCGATTACTTTCATGGTGCGATTACTTTCATTTTTTTTCAAATAAAGAATGTTTTCATGCAACAAAAATTGAAGTTAATGCTGTCGTGTAGTTTTAATATTTAGCATTTAATCAATCCACCTGTAACATCCATTCATCTGTCCATCATCCATCTACACTAAATCTACCTATCTGTCTATCCATCCATCCATCTATTAATTAATCTATCTATCCATCTATGAATTGAATCAGTCAGAAGTCCCATTTACTTCTCTGTCCCTCAAAAATATTCTCTACATGTACACAGTTTATTGTATATTTTCTAATCAATCCACCTACCAACCAATCTGTCCACCAGTCAATCTATTCATCAATCTGTCAGTTTATCTATTAATTAAATCAATCAGAAGTCACATTGACTAGTTTTCCTCTACAATGAGTTTTCAAGCTCACCAATGTTATTTATGAGGTGTTGTGTTCATCTTTTAATCTATCATTCCATCTGTCCATTCAGCCATCCCTCGATTTATCCACCTATCAATATCTATCTGTCCATTTAATAAAAAATAAAAAAATAAATAACCAGAAGTCATTCAATCCCTACAATGACTTCGTCAAACTAATCAATATTTATGTGGTTTGTTGGTCATCTTTCAACCAATGCACCTATCTACAAAATCATCCATTAATCTATCGATTCATTTATCAGTCAATCCATTCCATCCATCAGTCATTCAATTATTAAAATAAGTAAGAAATCACAATGTCTCCTCTAAACCTGCTATCAGTATACTGATCATCTTTCAGTCAATTCACCTATCCTCCCATCCATCTATCTATCTATCAATCTATTCATTTATCCATCAATCAATCAAATCAATCAGAAGTCATCCAGTCCCTACAATGAGTTTATCAAACTCACCAATGTTTTCTATGTGGTTTAATGTTCTTCTTTTTAATCAATTGCTTGAGGGAACCGGATGACTCCTGTATCGAGTCTATGAGAATTCAAGAAATCAGTAGTCATTGGGTTGACCTACCATTTATTCATCTATCCATCCATCAAACAATCAAATCAATCAGAAGTCATTCAGTCCCTACAATGAGTTTAAGATCAAACTAACCAATGTTGTCTATGTGGTTTGCATTCGTCTCACCGGTCAGCAGTAGGCTAGCAGATTAAACCCTTTATCTGGAGAAGTTCATATTTGAGCTTGGTGGTCATAAAGTGATTAGGACTAATTAACTTGTTGTCTTTAGATAAAACAACACGCTTAGCTGACCAGTGAGTCAGTTTAATCATTATTGATATCAGAACCAGAATGGCTTCCTTTATTCTCATTTTCTGCTCTTATTGTCTGTTCTTATCAGTTACCTAGACTTACAATGAGTTTGATTGGAGTATTGTGGTATATTTGTGAAGTCTCTTGACTCTCTAAGTCTCTTACGAGAAGTCACAGGTTCAAACCTTGCTCAGTGCCTATATCTCTGGACAAGGCATTTCCCCACATTTGTCCCTCTCGACCCAGGTTTATTTCATGGGTACCTGGTAATGCTAGTGTAATTAAGTGCAGGGTCCTCCAGAAGAACAGTATTACTGATGAGGCTACCCTGGGTTAAAAAAAAGGCCATGTTATTATTGTTCTTGGTCTCAACCCCAAGAAGTACATTAATGCTACCAATTTTGTATTCAAATAATGGCATTTTCTTTTACCATTGCTGTCATCAGGACCCCAGGTCTTAACTACAACATATTAAAAAAAAAAACCCATACTTGTTGTGGGAAGCAAATCATGCCCTAGGAACATATATGTAAGTTTTGAACTATGTGTTTATACTAATTATGGCTTCATTTTACTTTGTGAAACAGAAACATGGAACATATTTAATACCCAGTTTAACAATACAACATAACATTAATGGTCAGAATTTTACTCATATTGATAGCTGAGGCACAGAAGAGTTTGATACCTGAATGAAACCAAGTGGGCAAAACTAAGGACTTTAGCAAGATTCAATCAATGACTCCCTCTTGAGTCTGAGATTGGACAGTTTGTGAATTACTTTTCATTGTTCATTGGTTGGTTTATGAGGTGCCTGTCTGATGTTATCAGGTTATCTAATAAACCACTTGTTGGTTAGCTTGTGGTTGCACTGGTTGACAGACAGATAGGTGACGTTAAACCACTGTCCATGGACATTGTGTGTGAAAGAGAGAGATAGAGAAAGAAAGAGAGAGAGATATATAGAGAGAGAGAGAGAGAGAAAGAGAAATAAATAGTGAGAGAGAGAGAGAGAATGAAATAAAACTACCAGCTATGAGAGAATAATTATCAGAATAGAAACGAAAGGAATCTTATATTGAATATAAAAGAGAAACAATGTAAATCAGTGAGAGAAATAGAAGAAAATACCGGTAGCGCAGTAAAGGGAAATGAAAGGAGAGTTTGAAAAAGGAGCATGACGGAGAAGGAAAAAAAGGGAAGAAAATCAAGGACCAGTTGGGGAAAGGGCTAGAAGGTAGAAAATTATAGGATAATTATTTCCAGTTGTTCTTGGTAATTGTTGGTTTTTCATCATGTATTTACATTCACAAGTGATTTAAAAGATCACAATCATATTTATCAGTATGTGTTTAATGTTCAGTATGGATGTCTAGAAATTTTATAAAGAGCAAGAGCCAATTTAGATATTAAAACAAATGACAGTCCACCTCATCTCTGAATCTAGTTTAGTATTAAGCTATTATTTGTTTGTGTATTACATTCTTCATTTCTTATATCTTTGTTTTGAAATCATTATCGCATCTTGGGTTTCACTGAAAACTGACAGTTACTCAAGTATAAATAAAGTATGTTTAATTTCAAGTTGAAAGAAAACGAGACTACGGTGGTAGTTGTCTCATGCACCACCGGGGTCATCATCTTCCACCAGTCGTGAGGAGTTTCGGCCGTTTTGAACTATACTCTCTCTAGGTGGTGGGCCAGCAGTGCAAAGCACCACCTCCCACTCTCAAGGAAATTCAGATTCCACCCTACTTTATTAGTCAGCATTAGATCTTGGTCCTCTCCAATCTTCTATGATAACATGTACTTGAGTCAGCTCCATAAGTGGCATGATTACACCTCATCAAGAACCAATTAATAGCTCTTTTAGATGTCAAAATTGCGTAGCCAGTATGGCTGGAATAGCCCAGTTAGGGCATGACTCAGTCTAAGGCTATGTCATAAGGAAACACCTCTTGCTGTTCCGTCTAATACTAGACCTGGTCCTAAAGTGGGCTCTCCCAAAGTTAACATTCTAAAGTGACTCATGGTGTGTTTTGCATTTGAATTATTTCTCGCTGATGTTTTGCTTTTGGAAGACCAGTTTCAAATACAATAAATTCATGTAAAAATGATTGTAATATTTGTAATTTTTTTCTTCATACAGCTCTGCAATAACAGTACATGTGTACATATTACAGTGATGTTATGGAGTACTACATGGATAAACAATAAACATTTAAAAATAAAAATAAATGTTTTAAATGCATGAAAGATGAAAATAAACGAACGAAAGGATGGGTCAAGGGAATTGATAGAAGCGTAAAAGATCTATGAAAAAGGTACATCGAGGACTAATCGTTATGAAAATTTAAAAGAAGATATAGGAAAATATAAAATGGTAGTAAAAGAAGAGAAGAAATGATATGTATTATTAGAAAGGGGAATGCAATGAGTGATTTTTTTAATTATAATTATGCATGAAAAGTGAAAGATAAAAAGTGGGGATGGAGTAGGAGCCTAAAGGGCGATTGCCCCTTCGGAAAGTATTATTCATTACCGGTGGTTATTTTCGAAGCTCTCCAAAAAATTGGTCTGGTCATAGTTTGGATTGATTCTTTAACCGCTATCTCCCATCTCCCATCTCATCATTGCCTTTAATGATGACTAAGCTTTACATCATCTTGTGTTGGGGTGGGATGGGGCGCTAATTATTCACTGGTATGCATTCCTCAAACCAATCAACACCAATAACTTTGACTTTGAGCTGTCCCTTTTGGGAATCCCTTTTCTTTTTCTTCCTCCATTATTTTGTTTATTCTTTGCTCTCCAAACAAAGTTAAGAAGTGCATGTAACTGGCTTTTAATTGCATCAGACGTGATTGCCAACTTAGTGATGGGTTGCCAATTTAGCGATGTGTCAACAGACGGGCTGTGAATCAGCTCTAGGAGAATTTCTTGTCTTGTTTGACTCCAAGGGGGATAACAATCTTGACGTCAATTCAATTTGGGATGATTCTTCATATTAAATTTGTTAATATCAAGTCAAGCATGCAGTTTATAGATTAAAATCTTGGGTATCATGCAATTTGATTTTGATTGACTGTTTTGGCTGGATAATTTAATGCTTGCTCTTTCAGATATCAGTATTCAATATTTAGAAAGATAAGCCTAGGTACAAAGTTATTGGAAGCAATATTGGTAGATAGCTAATATAGAAAACAAACAGGGCAATATATCTCCAAGAAGTTAACTATGTAGACGATTATGACAAGTTTTGTTTTATGCGTGTGTTTGCTGACCAGACATTATGATAAATTCAAGGGAAAATTCACTCTTTTAATACTCTAGTGGATTATAATATTATTGTAAACTGAAGAGTATGTTGATAACAACAGTTCAAAGTATATTCTACAACATCCAGTCATGTTGAAGAGTACTTTTCACAAATGTATCCGTCTCTGGAAACTAATTGAAAGAAATGATCTGCAAGAATCCATTTTCTAAAGTTAAAGGTAAAGACCAGTTTTGGAAACGCCCCTCTCTCAAAAAAATGAAATGGAAGCTCTCATTACCAATTATGTGAAAGAATATGTTTTGACTAATACGTGATGATACACATTTTGCCGGGAAAGTCGGGAAACCGCCTACTAATTGATATATTTGGTAAATTATTTTATCTATTGGGACCAAATAGATATCGCGCACGTGGTCGCGTAGTCCCATATACATCTTTCTGTGTACAGTGCTTGTAACTTTACCAAGACTGGGTCAAATTTCTTATCATTTTGATGATTCCAGAACCTTGCAGTACACACCAATACTTATATGCTAGATGATCAACCTTTTCTGATCGATTCCACAACGTTTCTTTCATAATGCAATCGCATGACCAGAACTGGTCTTTATCTTTAAATGAGACATTAAGACACCAAGTAAGAAACCATTATTTGATATTGTGGTTTGGATACATGCACAGATCCACTGTGCCTTCCATTCAGGAAAGGTTACACTGTTTGAAAAAGAATGAAAGAATGAAAGATGAAGTTTACTTGTAGGATTTAATCCCTGACCTCACCCCCTCATCATCATAAAGTCATTAACCCAATCAAGATGTTGGTCTTGTCAATACAGTCCCATTCAGGGATTTTAATCCCCATCTTGTCTCCACTTCAGGTTTTTATCTCCATTCTTGATCCATCCTTTTGTTTATAAAGTTTTGTTCACTTTTAAATGCCTTTTCATTTTTTCTTTTAACACTCCTATACGTGTCTATTTATATTATTTTATACAAACATACACCCACACACACACACTTTCTCCCTCCCCTCTAGATCTCTCTCTTTCTCTCTCCCTCCCTCTCTCTCATGTCTTTCTCTTTTATCTCCCTTTCTCTCTCTCTCTCTATCTCTCTCTCTCTCTCTTTCTCTCTCTCTCTCTCTCTCTCTCTCTCTCTCTCTCTCTCTCTCTCTCTCTCTCTCTCTCTCTCTCTCTCTCTCTCTCTCTCATCTCTCTATCTCACTCTTGTCTCTCTCTTTCCCCCTCTTTCTTTCTCTCTCTAACACCTATCCACCTTTAACAGTATATTTGCATTAAAAAAAATGAAAGCTCTCATTTTAAAAGTCTGTTTAGTAATTTTTCCAAAAGGATTTGGATTCTGTCTGTTTTTATGTACATGTACATATATATATATATATTAATCATATAATCATCTACTTGATGCTACAACATCTTTGAAGTTCTTTTTATATATTTGTTAATCCATCTATCTTTTTTGTTAAGTCTTTATCCATCCCTTCAGCTTTGGTGATTTTCCAGGTCACTGATTAAGTTTGGTTCCCCCTGCCCTCCACCCCCGCCCCCAACCCTTGACGATGAGTCACCCTAGGTGCCCTAATCTTATCCATCTCCCTTCTCTAACTTGTTTGATGTCCACTTTAACCTATTATGTGAGTCACCCGAAACAATACTGACCCAAAATTTGATCAAGGAACTCCAAAAGTGGCAACAAGATTTGGTACTTCAAAAAAGGTAGTGCTCTATAAAGGAGGTTCATTTGGTGTGTGAACACTCTTTCATGTGCCGACTTAGGCCCTTGTTTTCTTTTTTCTTTTTTGTCTGTACCCATAGTGTTTTAAGTTTTACAGGCTATACCCTACTAACAGTTATTTGATCACCATAAAACTATTGTTGTTGCCTGTATGAGTCATACAAGCCCAAAACTTTCTCAAAGACCTTGAACATGATAGTGCAATTTGTTTCTTATTTCTTAGTAAGGAGATTTTTTTTAAGGGTTACTTAAACTTTTATTTTCTTAAATAAATTGCTCTTTCTTTTGTTCATGTTTCACAAACAACTTTACAGATTGCTAGTGATGGTTATATAAATAAAGTTTGTTGTCCTTTCATGTGACAACAACCTAGACCTTAAAAATCAGAAATAGTCCTGGAAATGACCTGAATAAAAGCAAAATGCATATAAAGTCTTAACAAATAGAGGCAGCTCTTTATATCTGGAGAAGAGTGCTTTTTGCAGATAGGACATACAAGGTTTTGACATTACAAGATGGAGAGTCCAGCTATCCCATTATGAGAACAAAAATGATATTCTCAATTTTTTTTCTTCATTTATCATCCCAGCAATGTGACATGTAATATAGTAACATGCAATAGACCTGCTTACTAATTGTATGCATACTTCTTGAAAAAGGGTTTCCCTTGACAACTCAAAAGTTTACCAGAGGTGTGCCAGACATAGCAATGGATAATGTATGCAAAGGGTTCCATCTATAGAGATGTCATGATGTATAGCAGGTGAATTAAATAATTCAGTTTGCAACCATCAGTCCTGGAGAGAAGTATGCATACATCATAGTGCATTGGTAAACAGGTCTATTTGTAACTTATTGCTAAAGTGTAACCAATCTTTCCTTTCTCTTTCCTTCATCCTGTACAGATGGGGCCACACCCCTCTTGATGATGCAAGGCTCTTTGGTCACACAGAGGTTGTTGAGATGCTAGAAAACTTCAAAGCCCGAAGGCAGCAAGAGACATGAGAGAGATTCTGTCATTGTAAGTAAACTCCTGATTGAACCTTTCATTTGTTATACCATGAAACATGTCTATAAAGACCACCCAAGGGAGACAAGAAAAGTGGTCTTTATAGGCAGGTGGTCTTTGTAGACAGGTTCCTTTAGTATGTGTTTCGATGAGAAACCATTATCAGGGAATCAAAAAACATGTTCTTTGTAGACAGGTGGTCGCTAAAGCAGGTTGACTGTACCATAGTCACAACTTCTAACTAATCTGCAGACACAGACTCCAAACCAACAGATTTTTGGGGTCATTTGTCAGGGTTATGTAACTTTTTTTGTTCGGTCTGTTGCCAGTCTCATGGTGGTCTCGATGGTATGACCAAGGTATTACTGGGATCAAATTGTGATGTGCTGCTTTTTAGTGTTTAATTGTCAGGTAGCTTTATAACGAAATGTAGGGACATGAAAAGATGGGTCCGGAATGCATAAGGCATAATAGTTGATGTTTGTAAATGTTTGTATTTTGACATATCTGAATGAAACTTTAAATATTAACATTAAGCCTTAATCAAGATAGCACATGTATTTACCAGCTCAATATTCTAACAATCTGGTTCTACCTCTGTGTGATATTATTGATTAAAATTGATTAAAATTGATTAAAATTATGATTTTCAATAATTATGCATTTTGCATTCCATTCGTGTCTTTTCGTACCACTATATTTTGCTAAAATACCTTAATCTTTGTCCCTGATTGGTTAAAAGTAGGAGGCATGTGATTCAACTAAAACTTCATTACGTTGCAACCATTACACATCGAATCCCAGGTCAGCCAATTGTCTGATAGTTATAGCTCCTACTCAGTAACCAAGAATGTAATATATGTTTGTTCAATGGGCCCTGCCCACTGGATTGCTTTAATTAATAGTGATTCATGCGCTTGTTTTCTTAAGGTGCTATTCCAAGGTTTTTTTTCTTCCTCGTTCTGCTTCCATCATATATCTTTCTTTATTCTCATTTTATTCTTTCCTCACCATTTTTATGCCTCCGCTACAAAGTAGCCGGAGGCATTATGTTTTCTGGTTGTCCGTCCGTCCGTCCGTACCTCCGTACGTACGTCCCGTTCTCGTGATCGTGTTATCTCAAAAACCGATTGATGGATTACCGCCACACTTAAGTCATGTATGTATCTTGCAGAGATGTATGTATCTTGCAGAGCTAATGAACTGATTAGATTTTGGGGTCATGAGGTAAAAAGTCAAAGGTCACAGGGCTCATTATGTATGCAAAAATAGCTCGTGATCACGTTATCTCAAGAACTGATTGATGGATTATCGCCAACCTTGGCTCATGTATGTATCTTGCAGAGCCAATGAACTGATTAGATTTTGGGGTCACGAGGTCAAAGGTCACAGGGCTCATTATGTATCCTAAATTAGCTCGTGATCGCGTTATCATTAGAACCAACAGATAGATTACAATCCATCTTGAATTTTTAAAATTGCTTCCATTTTGGTTTGTAAAATTGCTATTTGGCGGAGGCATCATTTTCGACTGCACGCAGATGAAGTTCCATCTAGTTAGATTAATTTGCTTCTTTTGATATTTTATTCTCTCTCTTGGTATCACTGGTGTATGGACATGATGGCACATGCCTCCTAATCGAAAGAGAGAAAAAAAATGAGAAAAAGAAAGGGAGAGATAAAGGCAACATAAAGAAGAACACCCTCCCATCTCCCAATGGCCTTTGGGGGGGGGGGGATTTTTTTTCTCTCATTTTTGTCCATGCCAGTGGTGCTACAGTGAATCGTGAAATGCATGAATACCGTATAGAACCTTGAGAAAGTAAAGGCTTATACATTACTTTCTATGAAAAATTCTTATAAACAATTGTAATCTTGTAATTTTTGTATTTGTTTTATTTGTACTGTTTAAATCACTATCATTTGATTTGTATTCTTTTTATTCTTTCAGCTCAGTAGAAATTATATACAGCTCTTCTATTGTATTGACGACATACCAATATTGGACAAGACATGGTGCCATCTTCAATCGTGTTCTCCCATGCTGGCTGCAAAGACAATGGTTGGCTTGGGACACTTTCTCTGTTGGTAATGGTCTGGCATTCATTGGGTTACGTGGATATGTGTAATGTTAAATAGGAGGAAGGGGTAGAAAACGTCTTGACTATGCTGGAGCTCATGAATCGGTGCACAAATTGAATGAACATAGTAAAGTATATCATGTACAACTTCAGTCTGTATACTGTTGTACCAAACTCAAAAGAAAAACTTCACAGCCATGCTAGCACAAACTTGAGTTTTGTGACTTGTGCATTTGTTTAGGAATTTCATCCATTTTTTCCCATTTCCCACTATGGTGGGTAAATCATATATATATTGATACTTCAAATCAAGCTGTGCAAATAACACCTGGCCTGAATTTAGATCTATGGATAAAGCTAGGTATATCTACAGTGCCAGTTGAATGTACTCAGACGAATCTGATTCCTGATATTTGTGTGTTTTGGCAAAATCTTAAGAAACCACTGTTACTGGAATCATTAGTCCCCTTGAAACTAATATACAGAAAACTCACAAATATAAAGAAAGAAAGTACTATGAAGAAATAAATATTTACTATATTTCAGCATTTTTCAATACTTTATTACATTAATCACATTACGTGGTTACATAATCTGTACAACTACCATATTGAATTTTAAGTTATTTTTTAATGATTTGTATTTTTCTTTTTACGTTACCTGCCCTGCATGGACCATGAATCAGGTCAAGTCCTGGGCTTTTCTTAAAACGTTTTCCTTTTCTTTGTATGCCTTTGTCATAAAATATCTGTTCCTTTGTTGTTGAAGCGTCAATAAAGTGATGTACCAAAAAGAAGAGAAGCAATATTTCTTGAGGGATGAATTCATACATTTTGTCTGAACATTGTTTATCATTGCTCAATTGTTTTGTGCTCGCAGACAATTTTTGAAAGGCACATTCTTCTCTCCTCTGTATCAAAATTTTAAACATGGGGATAAACTGCAATGTGTTGCAATGACAATGTTATTTCAATGGAAAGCATCTCCTTGAAGCAACAAAATGAAATGTTGAGGTATATATGTATATATGTTTTTTTTCTTCTTTCTATCCCTCTATTGTCTACTCCTTCTTGCCTTCTCTCTTTCTATCCATTGTCTATCCATTATCTGTGTTACCTACAATGTCTCAGGTTTTTCCTCGTGAAATTATATAGATTATCTCTTCTTTTGTATCATGAATAGGCTGTTCTTTTGCATCATGAATAGGCTGTTCTTTTGCATCATGAATAGGCTGTTCTTTTGCATCATGAATAGGCTGTTCTTTTGCATCATGAATAGGCTGTTCTTTTGCATCATGAATAGGCTGTTCTTTTGCTAGACTCTTATCTTCTGAGAGATTTGCTGACAGCCATCCAAATGTCAAGTATTTAAAATGATTATTATATAAATATGAAATCATGTCACTGCCCTGTCATGCATGATGATAAAGAATTAACAGTGCTTTTACCAGCCACAATGATATGCAAGAAATTTGCTGTAATATAACATGTAGAGTGTCCAGGGATAGAGCAATGATACTTGAAGTCTACAAAACAAAATATATATTGTTTGAGGATTTAGTCTCGTGTGATTTTGGGGTTTAGCTTTTCTTTATGACACCTTTAAGTTTTTCTAATAAAGAAATCTCTTATTAATCTTTACAGAATTTTAATGATATTTGTACTTGTTTGGGGTATTTTTTTGCCTTTTATTAGGTGCTATTTTCCAAATAGTACAAAAGACATTGCAGCCACATTTTTCCATATTAAATTTGTATGTAGATAAAGTTCCCATTAACATCCATAGTGTTTTAAAATTGAGCTTACAATAGTCATATTAGAGTAGGTTTATAACAAAATGTTAAGTTTTGTTTTAAAGCCCCACTGTACTACTTGTAGCTACTTGCTCCCTCTATAGTAAACAATGCCTAAGCGGTGCCTGTTGGTCCCTCATGATCCTCTTTTTCTTATGTTAATTGAGAGCTGAGTTGACAAGATAACCACCTGTCAGTGACCACACTGGGAGGTCTAATCCCTCCTGGCCAAACTAGTGCAGATAGGCTTTAAATGTTATCATTAATTTAAACTTTTATATCAAACTACATGTAGTTCTGATGCCAAAATATAATTTGTAATAAATTTGCTCAAAGAAATCTTATTTCTAGTATGAAATATGTAGTTGGTGAAATGCTGCATAATAATCTCTTTGAATGTTAAATTGTAAATCAAATTTGTTTATTTAGTATTAAGTGTACCGTAGTTTAAGTCAGTAATTATCCTTACTCTGTCCCTCAGTGTACAAACAGATAATGAATAAACTTTAAATAAAAAGTGACAAATTTCCCCTTTCATTCATATTCAACAAAAAAACACAAGGAGCAAAGATGGTTTTATCATTTGTAATTTGATGGTAAAATTTTACATACTAATGAAATTTTACAATTGACTTTACAGGAATGTTTTATACAATGATCTTGTAATATGTTGTAAAGTGTGAGTATTGGTATTAGTTCTGATGTAGGAATAAAGATTTTTTTTTGTATTTTAAACACACATATTAAAAAATAGAGGAAACTAACAACAATTTAAATTGTTCATTTTGAATTTTTAAATAAATTTATTGTATACTACATAATATCTTGGCGATACCATTGTTCAGTAACATTCTAATATTAATTTGGGAGGACCATGTGAAACCCTTTAGGCGTAATGATATAATGAAATTTTCTCTGCTGATTATATATGGTTGGTATGCTTCCTTTTTATTTTGTGTTATGTGTCTTGTAGGTGGGTGGGTGTTTTGATGATGGACACACTAAAATGAATGTATGGGACAATATAAACTCAGGGTTGTAATAGTTATCTTATCCT
Organism: Mesocentrotus franciscanus; assembly: GCA_037976565.1. NCBI lineage: Eukaryota > Metazoa > Echinodermata > Echinoidea > Camarodonta > Strongylocentrotidae > Mesocentrotus > Mesocentrotus franciscanus. Next base: position 11,393,650 of record CP137668.1, read on the forward strand.
TGTTACCTATAATATTAAGATTTTCAAAGTAATTTTATTGCGTTTTTTATTTTTTATTATTTGATTATTTGATTATTCAAATTTGTTGCATAACATACAATCTATCCTCTCGGGACCCTTGCTGGAAAGACCAGTTATGAACTACTGTCAAAACTACATGTAGCAAATTTATTTCAATGGTGTAATTATGGCTGATTTCAAAGAAAGAAGATTTACAATTTTTTCTTGTTCTACAGTAAATCATGCATCAAATTGTTCCATTTTGACCCTGATAACTGGTGTGAATTTACGAACAATGTATTGGCTAATAATTTTTTATAAGAGTACTGAAGTGTTTGGGTGATGACACATGTTGCTGAGTGCTCTAGGCTGGACTTTGTACATTAATGCCGTGCATGGTATATCTGATTTTTTTTTTTTTTAACACAATCGTATGGATGACAATATTTTCCTTCTCAAAATTCATGGGAATGAAATTTTCATCATTATCATGTCTTGCTTAAAGAGTGTTAATGCTGTATTTGCTTTTCCAATTAATTTTTATGCATTACTGCTTTTTAATGAGAAATAATTGTTCTTGCCACTGCTAACATCGGTGGCACTGGCAATAAAAGTTGTGCTGAATTTACCATATGTAAAAAGACGAATTGCACAATGATTTTATAGCAATGTGTAAATTGTGATATTTGATTTGCTCTCTTTCACTTCTATAGCAACGATATGAAAATATATACATGTATATACATTTGCCCTGTTAAAACTGAGCAAGAAACGTAACGCTTCAAACACACCCTAATGTATGTTGTATGGAAGTAACAGTGTGCAATGCCGGGGGAGGATAGATAAGCAGTTAAACAGAGACAGGTCTTGGCCAAAGAAATCTAAGGGAGATAAAGAGATGTAAGGAGAGGGGGATGGAGAGAGAGAGAGATGAGAGAGAGAGAGAGAGAGAGAGGAAGAGAGAGGAGAGGGGAGGAGAGAGAAAGACAGAGAGAGAGGGTGAGAGACAGGACAGAAATGAATTGAGAGAGAGAGAGAGAGAGAAAGGAAGTGAGAGAAAGGGAGAGAAAGACAGAGAGAGGATGAGAGACAGAGAGGAGAGAGAGAGGGAGACAGTCACAGAGGAGAGAGAGAGAGAGAGAGAGAAGCCTTTGATAAGCACATAATGGTCGTCTCTTCAGAGCCAGAAAGGTGTTAGGCCTATAGCACAGGATACAAGTTAATACCCTCTTGGCTCTCAAGTGACTCTTTTTGATGATTCTTTTGTTGTTGTTTTAAGAGAGAAGGAAAATGGCTGAAGAAATGTGAGACAGAAAATGTAAGACTGAAAAAGTGATAAAGAACAGACAAAAAAGGTAATTTTTTTCTAAATAGCAGATTTTGAAGCTGGCTCGATCACAACCCTCTCTCCCTCCCTTACCCCCTCTCTCTTTAAACCTCTATCCCTCTCTTCCCTTCATAACTCTTCTCCCCTCTCCCCCCCTCTCTCTCTCTCTCTCTCTCTCTTTCTCTCTCTTTCACCATTTCTTTCAAGTTTCTCATATCCCTCTCAACATTCGGGCGAATCTTCAAGCTAACAATTCAGTATGCCAACACACATAATATGCTGATTAGCAGAAACTTGCACTGGTTTATTCTGTATCAATCCTCATATAATATTTAAAAAAAAACAATGTTTTCTTATTGAAAACTCATGAATCTAATTTGCATTCAAACTAGCAAATAATATAAATCCTCTAATTAGAAAATAATGCAAAAAAACTCACTGAAAATAATCAGAAAATCCACTACAGTGAGTTGTTAAGTTTGAATGTTAAGGTGAAAATGAAATAAATAATGGCAATTTTACATACCTATTTACATTAAAAAAAGGTGTACAGCATGTTCATATAGACCTTCAGTTTTATATCCTATAGCAACACATTGATAACTCTTGTCATTTGTTTGTCAAACATGCTATGCAAAGACATTTGCATAATTTTACTACCTTTCAGAGAATGTTTATCACTTAACATATTCCTGAAAGTGTCCTAATATGAAACTAAGCAGTCTGACAATTGAAATTTAATCGCTGGCGAATTTAACTTTTCAAATAGCGAAATACTGACATGCATAGTTCATTTCATTTTTATGCTCCCCTTCTCTCTGCTTCATATGAAATCTACACACATTGTAGTTTTCAAACACACAATTCAGGAATGCTAGATAGTGAGCTTCTATTGGAATGATTTTGTTGAACATATATATATATGTTTATGTTCAAAATGGAGATTAAAAATCACTAGAAATTCAATTGAATTATTTCAATGTTGATTCCATATAAACATCTACAAAAGTTATTATCTGTAGTTTTTATTGGTTATGTATACACTGTTTAATATGATACATTTATGTTATAATTCAACAGCACAAAGTTTGAAAAGTATATCCTCCAATTTATTGCAATTTCAAGCTAATAAATGCACGCTTTATCACAACAAAATAGGTTATAGAAACTGAAAAGGCAATTCAGTGTGAAAATCTACTATGATTAACAAATTATTCAAATAACTGCCTCTTTGATAAATGTCTCTTTTAAATGATAATATTTTGGCATAGTTTATGGTGTATTTACCAATTATACTATCATCTTGCACCACAAAACTTAATGCATAGGCCATTCCTGAAGGTTTTTAAAGCACCGAAATATGATGAACACAAAATCAATTAACATCTTTAAAACTTGCCTGCATGCCGAAGCTTTCAAAACAACTTCAATATCATATGTGACAATAACTACATCAGCTGATAATTTATGTACATCTCTACATCTATATACAGTCGGGAATCACACAGCCCAGCTGTGCCTTGCTTGTTTAAAAAAGAAACAAAGTATTGCATCAAATGCTTAATTACCACTATTCAAATGAACTTCCTAATAAATAACATGCACTTTACATTCAAGCAAACTTGAAACAAGCATCTACATACAATGTATAGTATTTACACTTTACACTCCATGCTATAGGCAACTAGAATTTCAAATTCTAACTGTACATTTTGCAAGAAGCAGAAAAGGTGATACGTTGGTTACAAAATACAAAAAGTGTTTCACATGAAGTACTATATTTGGAAGTTGGAAGTTGGCCTCTTGGCATTTGGCATAAGGACAATAATACTTTGTGATTTGTTTTGATCAGTAAGACCCCCCCCCCCTTTTTTAAATTAAAAATATGACAAATTCAAGACATTGCCTTTGGTGATTTGATCTAGTAACTGTTCATATGATGAGATTAATACTTTTGCTCATTCCAGGGATATTTTATAAAAGAGAAAACGGAAAAGATAAAATATGGACAGAATATATAAGGAAAGTTGTAATAGAAAGGTGATAGATGATTCACAGAAAAAAATTGACAGAGATATGTAATGACATCACTTTAAAGTTTGAGCATCAAATCTACTGAATTATGATAAGGTAGAAAGAGAAGAAGAAAAACAAATTGAAAGGAAAATCTCAAGATAGTTTGTTTGCTGTAAAAACAATTGTTGTCCTTTTCTTATTACAAAGTTTTTTGGTAAGCGATTTCAAAGTACTTTTTTTGCCTTTCACGGTTGATCAAGTGCTATTTTTTTTTCTATATCAAAAGGCATATCAAATTGACTTTGGGTAAAACTGGTACTACCGTCAACAGTACTGAGCGGTTCAAAAAGAGTATCCACATCTTGCATGAGAGCCATTTATACAAATCGTCTTCTAATACAGCAAACCTGTCTAGTAAGGCCACCCACGGGAAACAAAGTGACCACTTGTAGGCAGGTGGCTTTCTAGACAGATTCTACAACACACATTCCTCTCTCGAGGGAGACAAAATGCTTGGCCACAATAGACAGGTGGCCTTTATAGAGAGGTGGCCACTACCACCGGTTCGACTGTACATTTTATGTTGATTTTTTAAATTAAATTTAAGGAGTTGATATAAGGCATTAGACATAAAACAAAACATGAAGTCGATTTCAAAACTTCACAAACTTAAACTTGACTAAAGTAATACTAAATAATTTTAACTTTGTCTGAAAGTTTGCAATAAAATGTCTGGATATTTCCATCATTTAAAAAAAACATGGTTCAAATAATAAAGATGACCAAAAAATGCTAGCACCTGTAGTTATACATACACAATATCAGATTTCAGTAAGTAATCTTAACTATTTCTTGGCTAGAAAACCCAAAACAACAGACTGCAAGTGGCTATATTTATAAATATTTATACTAAAACAACTTACAAATTCAAAGTTCTATGCCCTTTTCATCGCCGAGTTGGTGCATCAGTATCGCCCTTGAATACAATCAAGTATTTACAAACTGCCACTTTAGCAAATTATATTCTAATATTTTTTGCAAAAGTAGTCTTTGTCGATGGGAACAGAAAAGGAAACAATTACATTTTTCCAAGTTGTACTCGTTAGATTTGCTGATTTGTTCTTTATTAAGTATTTAATCATTCTTCCCTGCTCACAGCTTCTCAAATGATGAAAAGTCCACCAACGACAGATTGATCATCACAGCCTATATTATGATACATAGTGATGCATTTGAGGAAATATCAATAATATCCTCCAATAAATTTCAACCTCTGCTGTGCCAGACAGTCAAGCAAGTGCAGGAAGTTCATTGGCTTGGATGCAAAACTTCTCAAAGGGCCCTAATTGTACTAAGTCAAGAATACTCAAAGTACTCGTATTCTTATCCATTCATCAATGATAACCCTTTTAAAGTGAAGCACTTCAGTCTTTGTTGGCCACCTTGAAGAGAGTCATACGAAAAGTCTTTCATCAGTTGGCAACCTCTACAAGTGTGGCGCAACCAGTGTGCATGGACTCGTTCGTCATCGACCCCGTGCTGGCGGCCGCAGCAGCTGCAGCAGCAGCAGCGGCCGCAGCCTGGATAGCCCCGACGCACTCGTTGTGGGTGAAGCTGTGCCGCCTCAGGTCGCAGTTCCGTCTGAACACCTTGCCACAGTTGGGACAGTTGAAAGGTTTGATGTCGGTGTGAGTCAGGAGATGGGTCTTAAGGTTGCTCCTTTGGTTGAAGGTTCGGCCGCAGGTGGCGCACTTGTGAGGCGATTGCTGCATGTGGAGGGTCTTGTGGACAGCCAGGGTTCTTGCTTGACAGAAGCCTTTACCACACTCTCCGCATTTGAAGGGTTTCTCCTTGGAATGGATGTACCTGGGATAGTGAGAACAATGAAATAAGAAATTCATAAGGAAAGGGTCTTTCTTCAAGCTAAAGTCATAGACACCAGGGGTTTGTTTTTCCAGACCATCATAAGTCTAAGTTTATGGACATCCTAATGAAATATGTGTTGTTGAATTAACACATGTTCCTATGTGATTTCCACAAACTTGGACTAATGACAGTTTTGAGTCACTGGCCCCAAGGCAAATTTTATTATGTATTGAAATATTCGGTTTGCATCATGGACAAAACTTAATACTCTAGACAACCTCAACAGCTATTTCTAATGACTACAATGCATGCACAATAACCACCCCCTAAAAAAAATAGAAAAATAAAAAAATAAATACAATACTGAAAATTTGCAACAATGACAAATGATCGTTTATATTGTTTTACATACAAATGAATAAACAAAAAATGTATTTTAAAATGGTTCTTCCCTTTCTATTATTAAGAGGAACTAAATTGCAGCAAAAAAATGCTACTTCAAGAGAAAACACAAGAAAGTCCTTCCTGTGTCATCGGCACAAACATGGTAGTCCAGCTTCCTAAAAGTACATTATTTCAGAAGCATGTTCCTAATCTAGAATAGTTCACATGAACTTTTTGTGCTTTCATAACATATTTGTTTCCTTCTTTAACCACACGTTCGGCTGGAAGTTGGCTTCAATTTCACTTCACAATAGGTATATATCTGACTATTTTCAAGATCAGTTATCAATAAGGTTAAAAGGGAACTCACAGAAGGGCAAGGAGCTCTTTGTTTGAAAAAATAATATTTATGTGGTGGCAAGACCACTGCACTTTACTGTTTACAAGTCAGGAATGAAATCAGAGAATTCTGAGTGTGAACTGAATCGAGAAGCACAAGTCTGGAGGAAGTGCAAGAGGGAAGTTTTATGGAGGGTTGGAAAGTTTAGATGGAAAACAGCAAATGGTTGAGAAGCTACTAAGAGATTCAGGGGTTACTCTTCATGGGTATAAGTAAAGTCTTACTGATAAGGCAGGGATGAAAAAGTAAGGTAATAAATGTGATCTGATGGAAGCTACAAAGAAAAGGCATTTGTCTAGGAAGGGTGGGAATGAATGGATGAATTAATTAATAACACAACCCAAATATAGCACAAGTTCTGAATATTTTAGTGAAACCTTTGTAATGAAAGCTTTTACAAAAACAAAGCTCCCCCCCCCCCTTCTTGACCTATTCTAGTGTGTTCCACCAAGAACAAGGGAAAAGCCTTAGCTTACTGTTCTAAAAAACTTCATTTTTTAAAGGAGAAATCTGTCATCTCCGTCTTGCTCTTTCTGAGACCTCATACGTTTTTTACATCTTCTCTTCCTCCTCCTCCAAACTGGGGATTAGGGTAGCGAAGGTTACCCCTCTTTCCCAGGTGTGAGGCTCTTTCAGCCATCTCTTGCCGCTAACGAGGGTACCAGGCCGACTCAGCCATCCGCAAGATAGGCGGGGTCATACCAAAGATGCCTTGCCTGGTCGCTGCCGCCAAAACCGCTACTTGCTGCTCAGGAGCAGAAGTTTTGGGCATCTGCTGGGTGATCCAGCGAGATTAAGCGCTCCTTGTCCTCTTGATCAGGGCATGACAGACAAGGCAACCTGCTAAACTCATTGTGGATAATCTCCAGCTTCCCTTCACAAGTGCTCTTGGCGGTCAAAGCATTATCTCATCATCTCCACCAGCAACGAGATGATCTACCCAGGTATCGGGGTGAGAAGGGGTTGAGGGGAGGAAGTCCAGGGTTATCATAGAGTTTACTCTGGTAACTTGGGTTATAATTGGATATTACCGTCTTTAATTGTTGCCATCTTGTTCCGGGATATTACCCCCAAATTGTCCTGTATCCTTTGGTTACACCACAAAGAAATCTCAGGTATGATTGATGGGCTTACACTCCTAGAGCTCCTTGCCCTCATTCCCAGCAAAAGACATCTTGAAGTTTTGTTAGGTTTTTAACCTGTGGTAGACTTTTATAATACTTTTCTTTCAAAACTTAAATTCTTGTTTCAAAGAAGAGATCAATGATCTTGATATGTACATATTTAAGGATGGATATAGAGTAATATAAAGTAATATAAGGTAAAAGAAGTTAAAAGAAGTTAAAAGAAGGGAATGAGGATGACAGCTGATTAGGATAGACCAAGGAAACACTCTAAGATTGGAGTTGCAAATTCATTAGCAACTGCAGGTACAAAGAAAGATATAAAGCTAGCATCAGCAAGTATTCAGCATACTGCCCTCTTTTGGCAAACCAAATGTATTATATTTATCTTGTTGATAGGATCTAATCTGGGTATTTTTGATAATGATAATTGAGAATACTTGGTGATTTTAAATTTGGTATAGATAGCCCCCAAAAAAAAAGCGTGGAAAGAATTTCATTTCACATCTTATTTATCCAAACCTGGGTACAGAAAGCCCAATAGATCATAAATGGATTGCAAAAGGACACACTTCCAGCAATAACCTTAGACAAACCAGACCTATATGCTAGATACAAGTAAAAACATGTTATGAGCCACGACATGATCCTAATATTCATGTTTCAAAACACACTCTGAATTTGATGGGAGCAACATACAGGCAATCTACCTGATGCAAATCAATGTCAATAGCCTTATCCATCAAACTTGGAAATGTGTGAACATTAACAGTAACGTACTTATGCAGTCTGAAAATGATTTCTATTGGCAGTACAATAGGGAATTGAACATGTTTTCAAGTTAATTTCTTGAAAGTCTTAGCAATTATGTTTCTATTGTAATAATACAACCTAAATACCTAATAATATAACCTAAATGTATCATTATATGGAAGTTTTCAAAATGTTTCTTTGTGAAAATTATTTTTAGTTAACAGTACTGATCATTGCGCTATATTTTTGTTGCTTTTTTGGCCCTGTATCTACCAGTAATTGGGTTTTGTCCTGGGCTCTTATGTCTCCTTCGATCGGCAAGTGATGTTAAAAAAAATAGATACAGGTATATATGGACAAAGCTTTGGATGGTGCACAGAAACAAATCTCCAAATCCCTGGCTACCTAAAGTCTGGCGGCCAGGTGTGCATGTCTGTCGCCCTCGTCTCTGCCGATTCTACCGATTCTGCTTGCTTGAGGTGACACGAGCAACCTTATCTGCACTCTTAGATTAACTTTTTTACGACTTGTAGTTTAACACCGAGTTTGGCAGGCCAGATAACACTTGGTGCTAAATACTCAATTTGCCAATCGGTTTGTATGCTTAGACCGGAAGCTCGTGAGATAATGGTATTTACCGAAAGATAAAACCACCTTGATGAAGGAGGATGGAAGCTCGAAAACATAAATAACCTCTGAAAGACCTCTGAAAGAGTACATCCTTTAGAATTGTTCAAAAGGAGAGGTATATCTCTTTGAGGAAAAGGGTGCACTCCAGTTACTTCCGACATATAAACACCAACTATTTGCGATTAACGCTTCTGTGATACCAAGAGACATTTTTTTTTAGGGCTGAAGTAGTTGTGCTTCTTTTCAGCATTTACAATTGTTTACTTAATCTTTGAATGAAAAAAACAAATATTTTGTAACATATAATATCTTATAGGTGATATAATCTTTTCAGAAACATTTCCTGTGAAATGTAATTTATTTTTATTTCTAAATGAGCATATTTTAGTAATAAATAATAGACACCTTTTTTCACCTGAAGAGAAATGTACTTCAAACAATTAAAATACACCACTGAAAAGGAAAGGGGGGAAAAAACAGTGAAAAGAATAGCTTACCCCTTTGGCGAAATCTACAAAGAGAGAATGTATTTTCATAAATTTGAATATGTAAATGTAATCTACTGATTTGAGCATTTCCTCACACTTGATTCTCGCAAGTGTTTTAGACTCGATCCCTCATCACAGCTTCTAATTTGTCATCTTCTCTTTTGACAAACACCTTGCTTCTTGAGCTGTCACTCAAGATGCCTGGTCCAGATAAGACCAGGTCTAACAACAGAACCGGAAGGCGATGTCAGAGATAAGTGTGCCCAGATCGTGTAGGTACTGGACCAGCTTGTTTACTGCGGAGGCGTACAGTAAGGTGCAAGCGAGATGTTTACCGTTGTTACTAACCAAACTTCCTGACGTTAAAACAGTTTGTAAAGCGTCCCACGCATATAGAAAGAGGTTATTGAAGAGTCATTTTATTTAATAAATGATAAATCATTAACAATAAATATCAATAAATATCCAAGGATGCCCCTCAAAATATGTCTCACAAATACAGTCATTTGTCAAACATTTTTTTGTTTCTTTTCTTAATTTAGATAAAATGATCATTATTAAATACATAGGACTTGCAGGACCAATTGTTAACCTTAAAACTTATGGTGGCTCAAGAAAATGGTGGGTAGTTGCTAAATACACTTCACAATATCATTTTAATAAGGCTTTGTAGGTATCAATTAAAAAAACCCACAATTCCTTTATTCAAGAGAAAACAAGAGAATCCAGAAAAGCATGATTATAACGAAATGTACTTTTAAATGCTACAAATGTCCTCCACATGTAAACTAATTGGAACAAGTTAATGCGTACATTACGATACATTTAATACAATGCCTGCATTTTACTTCTTGTATTACACTAAATGTATACCAAATAGAATATCATAATATCTTCAATCATCATAAAGCTATCAATTGACCAGATAAATGAGACGTTTACAACATCTGAGAATATCACTACTGTTTCTTTTTAACCCACGCTGTATGTGTTCTCTTTTAAATATATTCCAATTTATCACTCAAATAGTTTCAGAAGCTCAATAAACTTTCTGTGTAAAAGAAAAGAGTAGCTTGATACACGTAATCGAAATTTGGTTCTTTTATAGTTCTTAAATCAATCCATATCCCATTGAGGACGGTCTGTAAATAAAAAGCAATTACATCTTCCAATATCATTGCCAAATTTACAAAAAATACTAGAATAAATACAGAGAAACTGCATAAATTCTTCAGCATGGTATGAATAGACTCATCTATTCATTTTCAACTTTCAAACCTCTTAAACTTCTCCGATACAACTGAAGTACAACTGCTTTTATAGGAAGTACTTCTGGGTACTGTAAGCCTACTGTAAGATTTATATCCACTAAGAAAACTTTTACATTTGTGTCCACATGCCTATGCTTGTCACCGAGGACATTGCTGAAAAAAAAACAGAGACAAAGCAAGGAGGTAGTGATTCACTTGGATTGAATCATCATCTCATCTGGAAGATGGAAATATTGAATGAATATGCCTCTCTTTCCCTCCACACCCCAAAATAGGCCGAATGACTGGCTCAAAAAATTTTCAAATCCCAACTACATCTTAATACGGTTCAGCCTGGTGAGTCGTTAATCTGGAGCGCGGATTTCATCGCCACGTGATTCAGACGACGGTGATAATTACCTGATAGTTCCCCGCACCAGATCAGGCAAGATTAAAACGCTAATCATGCATCGCGATTAATAATGTCTAAGCCGGGGCGAATTTCAAACAGCTCCCTTCGAATACAAAGAGATGACGCGTACGGAAAACACAAAGAAAACTTTGAGATGTTACTTTAATCTTTTAAAACACTTATCACGCATCATGATTAAAATTGTCTAAGCCGGGACATATTTCAAACTGCTTCCTTGAATACAAAAAATTGGCGTACGTGGAAAATCACAAAGAAAACTCTGAGATGTCGCTTTTAATCCCTCATTACTTTCATGAGACAATAGAAATATAGGTTAATATTGTTGTGAACCTTGCGTGATGCATACCGAGTCAGAACATATGAGACCAAAAGAAAAAATGAAGATGGTAAGAAAATGACTTTCTGTGTATCTCATTACTGGCACCACCCTTTTGTCATAAAGATAAGTCATTTTTAATCGTTAGTTCGACGACCTTGACAACCATGGGTGCATTGAAAGATCAAACCACTTATGTGAGAGCCAAAAGGCTATTAACTCTATGTTACGGTATATGAGTTACGGCCCTTCTAGCTCTCAGCATTCAAAACACATACATATGAAAGCCAGGTATTAATTTATTGAGACAATGGGAAACATATTGCATCCAAAAGTTATGGAAGCTTTGTAACGCCTATTAAATTAGAACATATGAAACCAAAAGCGACTGTGAAATATTGAGGAAAAAATGGCTTCCTTTGTACGTTTTTTTCCAATTATCCTTGGCATCTCAAGAGCTGCAATAAATCTACAAAAAAATGTATTAAATAGTTCTTTCAGTTACCTATCATTGAAAGCTCTAAAGGTATTCAATTCATTCAATTCAAAAAGGGTTTATTCAAAATGACGTTCTTGCAGCCGATGCTGAATTGCATGGTCATTTACAAGGTATGTTATATATATATATATGTTCAGTATGTTTTACATACAATTACATTTTGTGGACATTACATTAATCACATTAAAGAAAGAAATATATTGATAATGAACAAATACATTGATATTGTTAATTTCAAGGAATAAAAGGCTCAAATGCGAAAATTGGAAAGAGGGTTCACATACTAAATTGAATTGAATTCATATCACATTTGTGACAAAGAAATTTCAATGCTCCTTTAAAAAAACTAAATAGACCTCTAATTGAACTAATTAGAACCTATTAATATTGAAATTTACCCTCATACTTGGGGCACATTTAATGCTTGGCCAATAAATAAGCATATAGAAGATCAGCATCTTAAGCAATTGGCCTGCCTTCTTAGATAGCATGAGTGATAGCCGAGCAAATGCGACGCTTCGTAACTAGGGTGTGTTATAACACAGCGGAAGCAACTGCAAATCCAGTATTAATAGATAATCATCAACGACCAGTTCTTGCTGTCTTTCTTGAAATACAAGTTCATCTAAGCCTCTCCCTCTCTCTCTCTCTCTCTCTCTCTCTCTATTTCTCTCTCTCTCTCTTTCTATTTCTTTCTCTTTCTATTTCTTTCTCTTTCTATGTCTTTCTCTCACTCATTCTCCCAATCTTTCCGTCTCCTCTCCTTGTCTCTTGTTCTTATTCCATCTTTGTCATTATCTCCTTCTTTCTCTCTCTTTAAAACTCTCATTTTTATCTACTCCCCCCTTTATCCACTCTCTCTTTCATTTTTCAGATCTCTCTCATTTATGTTCAGCGAAAATATGTTTCTCTCTCTCTCTCTCTCTCTCTCTCATACAAGTGATTCATGACAAGTTAATCCTAATCATAGATTACTGAGACACTATGACCAACAACTGTTTTCAATTTTGTACAAAAATCATAAATAATTATCATAAATATATGTACAAACTCCTCCCCATCTTGATTAACCACAAGATAACAATCATTGGTCATTCTTCCTCAAAGTGCCCTCCCTTTTTAATCATACCTCAAGCCATATCCGTCCTTCTTTGTCTTTTAAGAGGCAAGCGATTAAAATCACCCGTCTGTGCGTCTGATCCATGACTCGGCCAATTGTCACTCGATTTGACCATTGAGTGTTATCCCTTTAATCTCTCTCTACTCCTCTTACTCCTTAACCTTCTCCTTCTCGCAGAATATTGAGCATTCCTACGAGGAGTAACGTTAATCCCGGAGCATAGCGCAAAGCGTTAAGAACACTCAAAGATAAGGATCATATACATGTCCTTCCCAATGTACTTCCTCTCATTAATGTTTCATATTTCTTCATTCGAAACTGATCGTTCCCTCTTCTTATAAACCCTTTCAACACCAACATCTGATAAGAAGCTCCCATCCCATGTAATCTGAACATGCCTTGGTGTCATGGGGGTTAAATATCATGAAAGCTCTCCTTCGACGGATCTTGTTGCCATTCTGGACAATGGGGGCATCATCACGTAGGGCGTAGATTAGGATTAAGAGAAGTGAAGGATTAAAGCATATCGTCTTAAATGACCAGCTGAATCAAACAGTTGAAACAACTCTTTTTTCTTTCTTTGAATATAAGCAATTTTGATAGTTTCTTTAATTTCCTGCCATAGATAAGGTTACATCTACTTTTATAACAGGGAAAATCAGATGCGAAGACTTTCCTAAAATTTGTTCAAACCTTTTTTAATAAAAAGAAAATCATTTTTGGCAAAGTGCCTTCTTGTGGCATAGGTCAGCATTTAGCTTCTACCATTGCTACTTCTTTTTACCATAATCCTGTTCCTTGTTCTATTTGAGATCTTTCCTATGATTCCTCGTTTCCTTCCTACTACTCCTTTGCTTCCTTCTATGACTTCTACTTCTTCTACCTTAATTTTTGTTCTTACCACCACAAAAATGTACCCTACAACATTTAAAGAAATTCAATCTTTGTGCATTAGCTTTGAATGTTGATCAATCATGACATTCAAAACTTAGCTATAAAGACAAAATTTATTGAAATTTAAGGATAAATATTTCCATTTGTTCCTTCAGATATAAGACATCGATGTTTGAAATGCTTCATTCTCTTTATTTTACATTGATGCGATAAAATACATAACCTTTGAAAGTAGCCATTTCTTTGCATCAATACCAGAAATTTAAAACAAGAGCAAACTGAATGAAACTGTACAAACTATCGCATCCACGATTCAAAGTCATTATCGGCAATGACCTTGCGTTGATATCTTCTCAATTAGGGGTAAAATTAAGGAGAGGAAATCGGGGAGAAAACCTGATATCTGTCTGGTTATGGAGCTAAGACTTTCCTAATTCCTGGCTTCTGTTCTTCAGGAAACTTCCAAAGTCTTTCTAAGTCTTCTCACTTCCCAATAAGATACTCCGATTGCCAATTTGACTAATGAGGATGAAAATCGTGAAATTTGAAGATGGTATTCAAGTTTCCTCCTTTCCGCTGCTCATTTTGTGAACAAATCTCTTTGAAAAGAACAAAGTACTTGGTTTGTTTGACTGTAATCATAGTACATTTAGGAAAGCCTTATCTGTGGTATTTTGTTATACTATTCTTTCCTTCCTAAATGAAGTTTCGGAAAGAATACAGCTTTAAGCTATTATCCCTCCCCAACCCCCTTTCCCGGTTAATAGACTTTGTATTTTGTAAGTAGATTCAATTCCTCACTTCTTTTCTTCATAACTCATAACAGATTTTAGAAATCAAGTTCAATCCATTTTTGCTTGTATGAGAAGAACATAAGCTTCAAATAGAGCCCCCCCCCCTTCAAAATATGTAACCCAAAAAGGTATAAATTGATATTCAACTATTATTCAGTAAGTTTCACTCTTTAACATCCCTTTTATGATATCTTTCTTCTTATTTTCCTCTCCTGATCAAGAATTTTTGGTTTCATTGATATTAGTTTCTTGATTTTTTGATCAAGAATTTTTGGTTTCATTGATATTAGTCTCTTGATTTCCTTTTTTCATATTTTCTTTTATTCATTCAGACTTTATGCAAATCAGCTCTCAGACTGATCTGTGAGGGTTAAGCCTAAGAAGCAGAGTCACGTTGCTACAGACCCAAAGGTTCATGTATTTTGGGGAGGGCGTGCCCGTGGCATTCAGTGTCACAGAAATTACAGTAAAGGCTTAAGGCATTAGCCAAAAAACCTTATACGACACAAGAAACATGATACAATTCTATGACTGTGCCATGAATGTAACCCCAACTCAACGAGCACAAGACGCGAGCCGAGAGCAGAAAAAGAAAAAAACATGTCAAAGAGTGCCCACAAACCCTCGCAGCCGCTGACTACTGAATTATGTATCTTCATTAATGATTAATCCGATATTCATTTGGCAGGGAAATAAAATCAGTAGTTAGGAATAAGATTTAGGGGGAATTAGTGGTTGCCGAGGGGCACGCCCTCTTGGCTTAATCTCGCATTCTATAATATCAAAGTCAATTTTGTTAATCTGCGACGTGTTTGGAGACTTGTGAATCACGCAAGAGGGGGCTGATGAATTACTGAACGCCAGCGGATCACGTCGTTCATAGATCCAAGCAAAGTCACTTGGAGATTTATTCTTGTGGATTGTGCGGCTATGTCTCAACTCGGCAATGGCACATGACAGGTCTCGTCCAAATAATCATGTGACCTAACACATGCATAAAGATATAGACCTTATTTTGTTCAACACATTTTACAATTTGAGTTCCTTTTTTATAGAAAGTGGTAATTTCTAAGCCGATTAAAAGTCATTGAAACTTATAATGAGCTTCATAACTACTTAGTTTAATTGTATATATTTTTTAAATTCTTTGTTGTCTGAAGGGGGATATCAATTCTTTTTCTTCAAAAGTCATTAATATGTGATGAAAACCATTCCTATCACTATTTTCCTATATGGATTTTCCAAGGTTCCTTGTTTCACTTTTGTGATTAAATGTGATTGATAAGCACATATATTGAAAGTAATTATTTGCTGTAACGTGTTAACAATAAGGCAACAGTAGGAAGTAATGAAGTCACAAATGAAATACAAATATAGCACTTTAATTCACTTGAAATACTGTTAATTATATCAATCATTTAGGAGCGCTAAAAACAAAAAGTACCATAGCGCTTACATAATTACAGAATGTGAAGTGAAACATGAAATACCTAGACTCATAAAAAAGAGTTAATGTAATCAGGTGACTGAGGGAAGAATTATGTTTTAAGGCATCTTTTGAAAGAGGCCGGCAAGGCAGGTTAATTCTCTGATGGAAAGTGTGGTATTGTTCCATGTTTTTGAAGCAGCCACTGTAAAAAAAAAAAAAATTGGTAAATGAGAGTCTGGATTTGGGAATAATTAGTTTATATTATAATTTTATATATATTCTTTACCAGCATCTATTTTAAGACTAATCTGCTTTTTAAAATAAGAATATATATATCTTATTATTATGTCTGAGAACTGCAGTAAAAGTAGGGCTTCAACATTTAATGATAAATAAAAATTACTTGCCTTATAAATACATAACCTCTTCAGAAAAAAGGAATCCTTCAAGACTTACAAATGAAATTCAATTTGGATTTAATTGCTCACCAACCAAACTTATGACAAATGAATTTTCCCCCAATTTTGTACGAAACTGCTGCCAGACCTATACTTCTTTCTTGTCTTGTTAATGAATGCTTGTTTAAATATTGAAACAAATGAAAGAAATACAACATACTCTGAAGTTGGGAGTTAAACGAGTTACGAGGGGCTAAAACGTGACAGATATTTATTAGTAAGGAGGACAGACGGACAGAAGAGAGGTTTTTAGATTTATGAAGGAAAAAAAAGACGATCTTCCCAGACAAGAAGAAGCCTCAGTGAATAAAATTCAAAACATAAGATGGTTGAAACGGCTCCTAATATTCTACCAAACTTCCAGCCCAATTAAACACATGATGAATGATGGTACGCGGACTACTTTTGAGATGAAGTTGAAGTCGAATAACAATCTGACGGAGCATGATTTCAATATGCTGAGAGCCAGAAGGGAATTAACTCTATGTGCATGAATGCCCTATTTGCTCTATGCAGACAGAATATATTTCCCCCTCTAGACTATGAATTAAGAGCAGTGTTTTACAAGGTTCTTTCATTTCTAAAAGTACTTATGACTTGAAAATATTTGGCAAGAGTGACTTACATGATATGAAGAGTTAATGGTTGGAATAGCGCTTCCTTTCGTAGCAAAATAACTTCAAATGAAAACAACTTCAAATGAGAAATATTAACCCCAAAATGTGTATGTTTGTTGATGATTCCTATCAGTACAAGGAATTGTTTTAATAATTATTGAAAAGAGAAGTAATAGATTTTCAAATTGAACATTTTCTCTTTGTAACTATTTTGAAGTTGGGAGCTGAAAGTTCAGAAGGGAAATTAAGTGCAGAGGGAAAGCAATGACAGAGGGGGGGGGCATGAAGTAAGATGGAAGAGGAGATGAAGAGGTGATAGTAGGCAGTTACACTCTAAAGAGAAATTGGAGAGGTATATTGATGAAATGAGAAAAAAATTATAGAAGAGAAAGAAAGGAAGTTATAATTTTCATAGACAATGTATAAAAGCAAACTATAAGAGAAAGAGAGGATAAAGGAAGGATAAAGGAAGGGGGAGGGGGCAAAGAAAAGAAACAAGTGTTACAAAGAAATAGCTAATAAAATAGCCAGAAAATAGTAATTTTGGGCAAGAAAGGACACGTGAGACAGCAAAATGATAAAAAGGAAAAACAGGGAAAAGAATGGTTTTTACACAGGAGGGGAATGTTGAAAAGAGTGAAATAACAGAAGAAAGAGGAAGTAAATAACACAGGGAGAATGATATGACTGTTGAAATTAATAGCTACTACAAGTATGGAATAATATATCTAAATGAAAATATCCTTGGTATCTGGTCACTTCTTTGGTCAGAATTAATACTGGGAGAGAAAGTTAATCAATTTCCTTGTTTTCCAAGTTTTCTTTACAGATTAGGTAATATTAGACTACTGAGAGATGGAAATGATCATATAGGCCTATTTCAACCTATCCTAACAGAGTCTTTGAGCCATTTTTTTTTACTTCTCTTTAGTTTGAAATGCATTGGAAATTTGAATTCTGGCAAGAGCTTTGCTTTTGCCACTTTAACGTTGTCTTTCGGCTTCCTCAATCGGTTGCCAGCCACCGATCGAGAAAGAAAACAAAGATCTAAATCTCTTGCACAAATGCACAAACACCCGGAGAACATCTCTAAGAAAAACTGATAGTTTATTCAGAGCCCCTCGCCATCTTCTCTTTGCATGAATCCACCAAATCTCAATTATTCTAGCAGCCACCAGTCCTGAGCTAACGACGGATTCAATCGATCCTGTGAACTCCTCAAATTGACAGGATTAGCCTTCTATGCTTTATCCTCCCCTCCCGATGCTGCAGCCTTCGCACCCCTTTGGCCCAGTTTTCCCAATCCCCTCCGACCTCTCGCCTTAACCCTCACACTATCAGGTAGTGCGCTTGAGGACCACAGAAGAAAAAAAAAATCCCCTAAACAGTACTTGTCCCCACCCACCTCTTCCTCTCCACTTCTAAATTTCCTCCATTTCAACCACATGATTACAACCTTGTTCATTCATGTGCATGCTATTACACGCTAATAGACACAACAACTTCCTCAATTGAGAGAAAATGACACCTTAATCTATCTCAATCTCTCTCCCACCTCTCTCCTTCTCTCTCATTAAAACAAATGTTTTTCCATTCCCGTGTATCTTCAGCAATCAAAGCGGAACTAAGCTTACTGAAAAAAAAGAGAGGTTGTAGTTCCTCATAAGGTATTTCCTTACAGGAAAACGCTCTCATGTCAGGCTCGAGTAGTTGAAGTCCACTTGATGTTGTGGAGCAGCCAATGATAACGCTACTATATACCTCTTTGGCAGCCAGTTATTTTTATTTTTTGGCTTGATTTTTTATGTTTTTTGGTAGACATAATTTGTAAGGTACTTTCCCTCTCATTTACCCAACGATTAAAGTCATATTTTCCCCAAGTCATGGAGAGGCCCATTCAAGTACGCGGACTGTTTGGAGAAGAAATACGAATCAACGGTTTTTAGTGTTCGTATCCTGAATCCTCAGATTTCATTACTAAGAACGCCATCTCTCATCTTTGTTTTTCTTTGTTAAAAACAGAAACTGGATTGTTTTTTCAGAGAGTAAATATTCCCACCATATGTTATATTGTCTCGGAAGGGCTGAGGACAAAACAAAAAAATCATTCAAAAGTCGCAAGGAAAGGAAAACAAACGAATCACGAGGCTCTGTTTGGCGTCATCTCCAGTTCTCCCACGCCATTTTTTCCTCTCTCTTTAATATGGCATTCTCCAACTTACTATTCTCATTCTTAATGTATTTCAGTGAACGAAAGATTTGTTAAACTTCAAGCTGAAAAAATGATAAAAATAGCTAATAACCCCCCTAAAAAATGTCAATATCCATCAAAGTGGAATATAAGGAAAAGAAAAGTGTGATACTTTAACCAGATACAGACAAAAATACACATACAATATGATTTTTGTCCATTTAGGTTCTTTTCCTCCCTTAGATGACATAAGAAATAGCTTTATCTAAAATTTGTATGTATTCCCCCCTCCCCAATACCTTGGGAACAATTACATTGCTGCTTTACAGGACAAATTTGCATCCTAGAACATTCCTGATTTAAATTTGCAGAACCAAGGCACAAGCATTTTTAAAGAAGTAATCCACTGTTTACTAAATGTCTGGCTACTGGTTCTTTCGTAAGGCAGTGACCTTGTTTTGTTTTACTTTTAAGGATAAAATCAGAGAAAGAAGAGAAAAATTACACACAAAGAGGCCAGATTTCTGGTGTTTAGCCCACTTCTTAACACCAAGAAGAAGGAGAAAAATGCCATTGTCCACCCTAAAAATCTGTTTGAAGAATTCCAGACAGAGAGTGATGAAAAAAAAATCCTGAAGAGAGAAAGAAGAGATTATTTGCGTAAGTCTTGTTTCCCCTAGATTTACGCACATCTTCTTGAGTAAACTTTGAAGAGCATTGCAATCAAAGCTACAGTCACCAAAGATAAATCACTTAGTTTAAACTTTAGACCTTCCTGCATATATCATATAAAAAGAGAAAGCTATTAAAAAGGATGGCAAGCAAAAAGAGCATTATTCCACTGAATGTG
The DNA here is from genome assembly GCA_037976565.1 of Mesocentrotus franciscanus. Classification (NCBI taxonomy): domain Eukaryota; kingdom Metazoa; phylum Echinodermata; class Echinoidea; order Camarodonta; family Strongylocentrotidae; genus Mesocentrotus; species Mesocentrotus franciscanus. The sequence goes on from CP137668.1 coordinate 11,413,489, forward strand.
AAATGAAAAAAAATGATGTAAATTTTATGGACTGTCTTACCTGTGGTCTCTAAGATGGTCTTGTCTTCTGAAAGCCTTGTGGCAGATGTCACATGAGTAAGGTCTCTCATCTGTATGGGTCCTTTCATGAATCAGAAGGTTGTAAGACTTGGTGAAGTGGCGCCCACAGAACCTACAGATGAACTCCTTCTTGGCTCTCATCGGTCCTCTCCCTCGGCGCCTCTCTGTCGGTTGCAACGGCATCAACCTCGTCTTGCTGCTGTCGGCGCTGCACGGTTGTGTCGCGGCGATGGCCAGATGGGCAAAGTCAAACTTGGGTGCCTTCTTGGGCGGTGCCGACGATGACCCCAATGATGTGTGCTGCCGCGAGGATGGTACCGATGAGGAACCGCTGAGTACTAGGCGCCGCAGGGTGCTATGTGGATGTGGTACCGTCAGTGAGGCATTTGGTGAGGCGGTGACGACGCCAGGTGGTACCTGCCAGGTGGCGAGACCCTGTGTCCATGCAGCAGTACTGATTGCACCGAGGGGTAGGAAGGGGACATGGTCGGCGCCCTTCAGGGTACCAGCGGCACCACAGGCTAGTGCATTGGGTAGATGGATAGGACTTGGGTGGTGAAGGGTTGTCAGCTGGTTCTGGCTTGTTGGTGTCAGAGGAGGTGTAGGTGGTCCAGACAGTTTGGCTTTCTTCAGCTCTGAAATACACATCAAAAAGACAAAGGAATAAACACTTCTGATACCAAATCAAAAGGCACGAATGCCTTGTATAACGTAGGTGACAGTAATATATATATATATGGTGGTACATATACAAAAATCGAGTGTCTACAACTCTACATCCATGAAATCGGTGGCTAAAAGTCTCATTATACAACCACTTATAATATATTCAAATCGATAAAATGCTCTGGTAATGGGAAAAGTCTTCCATTTACATAAATCTTTTAAATCTACCACCACAACATTCTGTATTTTATCAATATACTGTTGATGAAAAAGAAGTTTAGGATCGTTTTAGATGGGCCTAGATGGGCCTAGATGGGCTGTAGAGAAGTGTGGAAGACATCAAACTTGATCTAGTAACTCAACTGATACTTTTCAATCAATTTATCAAACTACTTGTCACATTTGAATTTTGTTTATTAGCATCAAGTAATTCAAAAACACCGAAGAAAATGTGTGGAAAAGGTATTCTTAATCCTAACACAGCACTCATGAAGTCCTTTTTTAAATTTCTTTTCTTTTGATTTGGTAAATTGTCCATATATACAACGGCCACCTGCCCCCTTAATTAACCTCCAAAGAAATATTCGAAGAAGCTAGGCGATGTACCGGTAAAAGAAAAAAAATTAGCATCCATACTGGTCTTTGTCCCAAAACTTTGCCACCAGTACCCAAACAGAACATTAGGGTCTTGTTGGCTAACAGGACTAATTCAAGGAACAAACAAAATTAGCGGCAACCCATTGCTAAGATTTCAACTACTTACTCACACATTTAGCGGCATTGACAAAAGACTGAATGGTAGTCCAGTAGTACTAAGGTATATTTAAGTCACATCAACAGATACTATACTAAAGGGTGGTCATTTTTATCTTTCTCATTGATTTCTTCCAATTTGTTTCTGTTATTTTGTTTTTTGCTGATTTTCTGTCTATCTCACTTTTTTAAAGTCTTTTTCTTTCATCTCTCATACTTTCCTTCCTGTATACACATCTGTCTTTCCAACTCTCCTTCTTTTGTTCCCAAATTCTCTTTCTCTATTTCTATGTCTCTCCTATTTTCTTATTTTTCTTTCTTATTCTTTTCTTTCTTACAAACTCTTTTGACCACTAGATTCATTCTCCCACTCCCTCTCTCTCTAAATCCCTCCCAATTATCTTTCTCTCTCCCCTCTCTCTCTTTCTCTCTCTCCCCTTCTCTCTCTCTCTCTCTCTCTCTGTCTCTGTCTCTGTGTCTCTTGTTTTTGTCCCATTTCCATGTAAGTCTATGCACAGAAGAAAATGTTTAGTGAGAATCCTTGTAGAAATACAATCATTCCATGCTAGATGCGTTACCGTATAAAGTTACCAAAGCCGAAATCTGTAATCAATTCTATCCCAATCAAGTCCAAATTATGCTTCCAAATGGGGCTCAATACCCCACACAAACCAAATTGCTACTGAACTTTTAGAGAAAGCCGCAAAATTTGCCCAAATTCCTGCCAAATTTGTCGACTCCTTTTGTTTCACCTCGCCACGTTTGTTTTTCCAACCGTGTCTTCCGATCGCAGCTCCCAACGCATGGCCCTGATAAAGGAATTGGAGCTGAGATACTGCAGCGGCAGCCTTTGAAGACCGGCATTGGACCTGTTAGGGACGAATTAGCTACATTTTGCATTCTTGTGGGCTGTCGTTTTGTGAGGGAGGGTCGGGTTTCAAACTATTCAACCGGGTATGTCCAAGCACACCCTGAAGCTTAACATTTGAAATAGCTCCCCAATCAATTTGATTACAGGTTTCTCTAAGTCACCCTAATTGATCCCGATGGTCTCCTGAAGCAGGGTGATGGACTGGATCTTGGCAAGCCCGATCGGGGGCTCTGAGTTGGCGGTGTAATAGATTTAAGAGGGTCTCTCTCCAATGTATATGTAAGCCCATATCCTTGAGGCGAGAAGCCACGGCGCGGCCGCTTAGCCCAAAGCCTTTGAGACAATTGGTTTGATCCTACCAGGCAATTGCAAAAGTGTTCCCTTGACACTTCCAGCCGACAGGTTTGATTGAGTTGTGTGACAGCGGTGACACAACTGTACCTGCTTCAAGTTTTCTCCTCTCTCTCTACCTCTCTTTCTCTCGCCCTCTCCCTCTTTCTCTCTGTCTCTCTCTTTGTCACTAAGGTTTATTTTGCCTCCGCCTCTCAGCTGCGCAGGGTCTCAGTTTCACTGTTGGGACTAGCAGAATTGGTATCCCCATTCCTCACCCACCAAAATGCCCCCCTGCCGCTCCCGTTTGCTACCGACATCCCCAATACAGTCTGGTAATTGTGGCCAACACCAAGGAACACATAAGCTCTCGCTAATAGGGCTCTTGGCTGCCCTGCGTGTTGCCTCTTCAGAGCAAAATGGCCAGGCGGAAATGCCTCGCCCCTGCACCCCTAATTCGCTCCTACTTGACTGGGAAACAGCGGTGTTGATTTTTTCAAGCAAGTGCACCGGAGCTGGCTGTTTGGTTCCCCGACTGGGTAGACCGGTCGGACGAGAAGTTTGCTCTCCCGTCCGTGCCTCTGCTCTGGCTACGCTTCGGGACCGCGGCGCACGCAGCTGTTCGGGAGAAAGAGAATTTCATCTTGGGTCTGGGATGGCGAGGCACAGGGGTGGAGGGACCCCGGTGTGACGAGCTAATTGGGGTGACGAAGATGTAGCAGCGGATCGGAAGTGCTCTCTCCGCTGCACCATTCACGACAGTAATACAAAGATGATGGTATCATTACACATAGCAGGGTACTGGACAGCAGGCAGCAATGCAAGACTCTTATTTAATTTCATTACAGGTGACTCGATCAAACAGTCACTGCTGTAAAATGTTGACCTGGTACATGGGAAGTAATTTGGAAGACCAATTCACCGGATATTAAACCGATACATATAAATGCACTTCAGGTCAGGAAATTAAATATTAATTCCTAAATACTTGGCATTACTGTGTTGGTCGATGAAAGGAGAACACAACAAAATGAACATGAAACATAATTATAACTACACAGCATGCCTAACATTTGTACTTGTCTACTTGATGATAATCAAGAACAAAATTGTAGTTTAACTTAGCTCCATCTTTAGTCAAACTATATGCCTTCTAAAAAAAGAGAGAGAGGAGTCATGGGCTTTATGGCAGACCCTGTGCTAAAACATGTTGTCCAATTAACTTTATTCCTACATCTACTACTAAAGCACTTAATTAGGGACTTTGAATAGAGATCATCATACATGGAGACCTATGTATTTCCTTACTACAGATAACTTACTCCTCTTTGGGGTAAACCCTTTAAATTTGAAAAAAATCTGGGAGACACAGAAAGAGAAAGAGAGGGGGAGAGAAAATTGATATTAATTCATAGTTTTTAAACGCTCCAGCTCCTTGACATTATAATTATAACAAACAACCTTATCATCTATTTTGTTATTCCTTGCTCTTATTTGAGTACTATTGCTCTCCCCTTCCGTCCCTCTTCTCCTCCATCTCTCCTCTCTCTCTCCTCCTCCTCTCTCTCTCTCTCTACCCTTCTTCTCCGTCCTCCATTCCCTCTCCTGCTCTTTCACCCCCTCTCCAGTTCTATCTCACCCACCCTCTTTCCTCTTCCTTTTCTCAATCTCCCTCCTCCTCTTTTTTTCTCTCACCTTCTCTTACATCTCAAACTTCATTTCAAACTTTATCTCCCTCTTTCTCCCTCTACCTTTCTTTCTTCCTTCTTCATCTCCCCTTCCCCTACCTCCCCTCCATCCCTCCTCCCCCTTCCCCCTCCTCCTCCATCTCATCCAATCCAGGAGCATTTGGAAGTGAAGTGGGAGGTTGAGTGAGCACAGCAGGAGCAGGAAACAACATTAGATTTAATCTTGGCAAGTTTGTGCCCGTCCAAACGCCCCGGTGCGGCGACTGTGACGGTGCAAATAGAACACCTACGCCCACACTAGGTGAGAGACAGAAAACGAATCAGCGCATCTGCTGGGTTTATTGCTGGGATAAATCAACATTAAAACCTTGCCCTTCTAGGTCAATTCAACCATCTCTATCTCAATATCATATGACTTTCTTTTGTTCCATATAACCTTTCCTCTTAATTTCTTTTTATTTACATATAATATCGTCTGTTTGGAGCCAGAAGGGTGTTAACTCATTGAACACAGATTTAATGCCCTTCTGGCTCTCAGCAGTAAATAATCTCTTACCTACGAAAAGTTGTTTATCTTTTACTGAAATAAGATAAATCAATGAAGTTCGTGAAATATATCTAACATAATACAAATATTCTGCATTTCGGCATCTCATTTAGAGATATTTTAAACTGACAATTTTTGGAGAAGTAAAAATACATAATTTCTGACATCGTTATTACTCTATCCAAACTTTCGGGGTTGTCGGTGCTTCTCGCATGGAAATCAAGAACTATACATTCAAACATGAAGAACAAACACAAGCACACTTCTCAAGACACCTTTCTAAAATGACCAATTGCACCCTGATCAGTGTCTTTAAGAATCAGAAGGAAAGGTAAAAACAAAAATTCTTGACATCAAGTCTATGCAACATCCTCTCAAATCCCCAGGTGTGTGCGTACCCCCACCCTCCTCTCTCAACATTTTCCGTCTCTCTCACTTCATCTCTTTATTATTAAAAAAAAAGAGAAAATATAGAGGGGAGAAGAAAAAAACAGGGACATCCTACTGTATTTACAGAGTGTAATAATCATGGCAAACAACCATTTGGTGATATGAGAACTACAAATTCTGAAATTTGTTGGCCAGCGGGGCGCCGACGCACCGTATCGGCCTCACGGGGAGAGGTTAGTGAGGAGGAGCGAAATTGCATTAGTATCCGCTGGCAACGAAGCACACTTTCACCTGTCATGGGTCGGGTGGGATGAGAGTGGAAACCCCCAGACAAGCATGTACCACACAAGAATTTCATCATTGGAACAAAATGATGCAGAGGAAAGAATAAGGTGTAAGATTTAGGTGGGTAGTGTATTTTTTGTTGAGAAACAGAAAGATGTTAATTCTATATAAGTTAACGTCACTTTGCCATTCGGGAGAGGTTATTATAATTTCTTAATTTGAATAAAGGCTCTTCCATTAAAAAAAAATTAAAGAATAAGAATAGTTCTAAAGATATGTTGGTTTCAGCTTGTTTTAAGTACAACTAAATCATAGAAGTCTGTCAAATTACAGAAGTTTTTGCTTAAACATGTTGGGAAAAGGGAATGAAAAAGGGAACATAACCCCTCTTTCCATATTACTTAATCGTTGTACAAGGAAACTTTGCGTGCCTTGACAGACAAGACAAGACAGGGGATGTTGATGGAGAAAAGGGTAAAAATGATAGATAAATTAAGAGAGAGAGAGAGATAGGAAGAGAAAGGAGGAGATACTGAGAGAGAGACAAGGAGAGGGAGACAGAGTAGAAAAAGTGAGCTCAAGAAAGTCAGAGATTGTAGGCAAGGGGGACTGTGGTAAAAGAGAGGCATAAAAGTTAAGGGAGAGTTTACTTGAGACAAGCATAAATTAAGATAAAAACAAGAAAGTACAGAGAGAGAGAGAGAGAGAGAGAAAGAGAGGGCGGGAGAGAGAGGGAGGAAGAGAGAGAGAGAGAGAGAGAGAGAGAGATGGAGACACATTGACGGACAGAATGCGGAAGAGAAAGTAAAATAAAATGAGAAGCCGGAAGGAATAGAAACATACCACATAGAAAACAACAAGCTATAATCATTGCGGCATCATATAGCTACTCTAACTCGCCTGTTCAGAGCGAAAAGGGCATTAACTCTGTGTTAAAGTACAGGGGTTAACGCCCTTCTGGCTCTATATGAACTATAAGTAGCATGAAGCAATCAATACTTCTATGAAGCCCATTAATTTGTGATTATCACTATATATAAGCAAGTCTTTAAATCACCATTAAGAAGATAAGAAAGGAAAAAAGTAGTCAGAGAAACTAAACTTAATTAAGTTTCCATTTTATAAACCTCCATACTTGCTCCAAGCATTATAAGTACCAAAAGAGCCATATTCACTGCCTGAAATAAATATTTTGAAAAATATTGGCAATTGAAACAAAATTTGAATACGGTCAGATGTGTATATTAAACATGGGCATGAAATTTTTAACTCCAATTATCAAAGTCCATGCATCCCAGTGAAAGAATGAGTGCTTTCTATAGGGTGTTTGAAAAGGTATTAACGATTGGGATGGAGAAATAAAGAGGGTCATTAAGAGAAAATGTTGTGAGAATGCTACAGATCCTGGAAGGGCATTCAATTATTAAAACAGAATACAAAAAGTAATAACTACTTTCCATGTAATAGAAAGGATTTGGTAAGAATGAAAGATCATTTCTTTCAAACAGGAATAATTACTTTGGTTTCGTGGTAGGGAGAAGAAAAAAAATCAATGCCACAACTGGCAAGGGAAATGAAAAGGATCGCTGTTCTGGAAGTTTGCAGCAGAAGGAAGGATGCAATACTAGAATATGGCCTTTTTCTACTAAAATGTTAACCCAAAGTCAGGTTTATCCTCTTGATCGTTCAATGTTCCGTTTATCAAAGATGTTATTAGTCTGAGGTCTGAGTTTTCCTGAATTAAAGCCCTTCTGATTCTCAGCTAACGATATTGTGACATCAGCCCAGGGGGGTGTTTCACAAAGATCCTAAGTTGAACTTATCTTTAAGTTGGACTTAAAAATTATGGAAAGCCATTAGCATCTTTGAAAATATTTTGTAAAAGTTGTTTTTAAAGGCATAAAATGTTGATTCAAATCATTCATATTTTCTATTATCAAGGAGATTTCATGTTCTTGATGTGGAATTTATGAAAATTCTAAAATACTCCCAATTTTTGCTTTTGAATATATTTTATTTGAAGGCTACAAATGGCTCTTCATAATTTTAAAGTCCAACTTAGAGTTAAGTTCGACTTAGGATCTTTGTGAAACACCCCCCAGCTTTATAAATTTGATTAGAATCCTCCTCAATCAATCTGAAAGTATCTGTTGAGAGCCGGAAGGGCATCAACTCAAAACTCTTAAACATGGAGTTAACACCTTTCAGGCTCTCTGTGTCTCTGTAGACAATATGAACAGACACTGATGAATGTTAAACACAGAAAACAGAAAAGATTCATCTTCTGTAATGCTGTCACATTTTTCATTAATCAGTTGTCCACTTACTGGTCAGCCAGCACTATATAATGTCACTTCTAAAATTCACAACCATAATGAACAAAAAATTAGATTTTAAAATCACATTCAAAGGAGAAAACAGTAAAAACTGATGCTCTTCACTTATTTGGTCACACGTTTTCATTAATTGCTTGTCCACTTACTGGTCAGCTGATTATAATGTCACTTCTAAATTTTGCAATCATAATAAAACGAAAGTATAAATCACTGTTTATTCTGTAAGGTAAGAATCACATCCTTATTGATGGTTCTTCTTGTTCATGGAGAAAACATCTTCCTTGTGCACTTCAGAATTACTTTACTTCGTATTTTTAGCATATATTGTTTAACTATGTTAATCAAGAGCAGCGGAAATCCTGCACCCAATATTTTTAATTGCATTAGGATTGATAATGAAAGACAAGATGAAATAAAGGAGTTTCAGACAAGCAGCTTAAGAAGATATTGATAATTGAAGTACTGAAATTCAACCAGGTCCTCAAAAAAAGGGAGCACTCAGACACGATGAAATAATGCATATATATATGTCTTCTAATAACCTTTAATATACTATGCAGAAAATATGTTTGTTCAATAACAGTTCTAAAATAAGAATGGAGAAAAATGTTTCATATTGATGTTTTCTAATAACCTAAATTTCCACTTGAGATATTCTCTGCACTTTAATAATGATCTTTCATAACTTTCTTGGTCTGCGGATCAATACCAAAATGAAATAAAGGCAAATCAGTTTCAGGCAATGATTTTATTATCTAATTTCAGACAAACTGCCCAATCTTTCAAAAACTATATCATCAAACATGCCCTAATGCCCTTCCAGATATATGAGGCAGTGTTTTTTTTAAAATAATAACTTCAAATGGATTTGAAAATCAATAAAACTGTATTTTACAATCTTTTATGAAGCATATCTGAGCATATATCTGAGCATGTATAGAAAGCAGTCCATCGCTTGACCTACAATTAAAGTGACCATTAACTCTGTCCAAATGAGCATATACCTGTTTAGTTATATACTAAAGCTACCAACTATCTAACAATTAAAAACAATGACCCTTAAACTATAAACCTACTATAATTATGATACCTGTCATCAGGCACATGTAATCATGTACCAGTACATATCATCAAATACATATAAAATACCGTGAAGACTATTTCATTTCCAAGAGAGATATAATTCTATCAAGATTTCAAGGACACACATTAATTGTCTGTGTGTAGTTTTTCGTACAACTTGTATGCTGGATTTTGTAATAAAACAGTCACAGTGAATATGTTTTTGCAACCAAGCTAGTAATGTAATAACGTGGATAATGTTTCAAGAAACACAGAGGTTGAACAAACAACCATCTAATGGTTTACAAAGTGTTTAATTATCTGATGTAAAGGAAATCTTAACGATATATATATCATTCTTCACACGCTGATCAAATGATCTGTAAAAACTAGTGGTGGAATCTATCCGAGTAAAATCAGAAGATTCTGACAAGATACTTTGTTTGAATGTAGTAATTATTTTAATTTATGCGAAGTGCTGATCAAGTAATCAGGCTTGAAAAGTATAGTGCCACTGATTTGGATTTTTTTTTCAATTTCCTTTTATGAGCATATATGCACAAACAGTTGAACTCAGCAGCTCATCAGTTTGAGAATTCATGAGAAATAGAACACATTAATTTCCACTGACACATATCTAACAAACATACTAGCGGTTTGATTGAGGTGAGTAAGTATTTCTATCTGAACACCCTTTCTAAATACCATTTCAGGATAATGTTTGTTTTTCCCATTTAATGGAACTCACACAGTCCATACAAAAATGTTATCAATTAGAATGTGTGTTTCTTCATACTTTTATTGTTTCCCTGCAAATATGAACTTTGACCCCAAACTGAAACCCAGTCAATTACATACCAAGAATCAGGTGAGAGTACAGGTAACCTCTGCTTACGCTTGAACTAGACATGCCCCCTCCCCCCCTCTCTCCTACCCTTTGAATGAAACATACTGTGAAATAATTTCTAGAGCTACCGCATACCAAATGCACAAAGTAGACCAAAATTCAGAATTTCAAGGAAAACAAGGGTGTAAGGGTGTAAGGGCAAGGATTGAAATTATGCACATTTGGGAATTTCATCATTGAGGTAGTGAGGAATATAATAATAACGAATTAGGAAAAGCTGAATTCTTTAGATATAGAGAAAAGGCCCAATCTGTTCAGTATCTTAAATTCTAGTACATAGTCATGTGATCAGCTAGACATTGATCCAATTGGGTGCGAAGTGCAAATGTTCTTGGATAAAAAGGTGTGGAAGACCTTGCTATTTTCATCCTAAATGTTATTTAACCAACCAGGGGAGTGTTTCACAAAGACTAAGATCGACTTTAAGTTGGACTTAACTATGGCAGGCCGTTCATGCCACTGGTTGCTCTCACCATTGGTCTCTCAATTATGATCTTTAGAAAATGTTTTTTCCTTCAATAATGAACTATAAAAAAGGTAAATTCTGTAGATTTGTGACCACGATTTGTACATCCCTTGAAAAACCAATGTCAGGAATGGTTAGAGGAACTAGTAGCATGAACGGCCTGCCATAGTTAAGTCCAACTTAAAGTCGATCTTAGTCTTTGTGAAACACTCCCCAGAACATCAAAATATCTATCTAATTATTATAACAGATGCATGACGAGAATCATTTGATTAATTGACTTATTTTTACAGCCAAACAGGGTCACAACTTTTGATTTCAAATCTACCATCCATACGAAGGACTCTTATTTACAATTATTACAATCCTTCCGTTATTGTTTCTTCCCTCCTCCCCCTTTTTTGTTCTTCTTTAATTCCAAATGCTAATGAGTTTTCTAGTGACATGGAAAAAAAAAAAGATATAGGTCTTGTTAAATGGTCTGGAGAAGAAGGGGTTGCCTAGAGCAATACCAACAGACAGACACATGATATATATCCCTTCTAAATATATAAGCCTATGAATTATTTATGAGTAGCCGAAATGTCAAATTACTACCAACCCACTTTTGAGAGTTGACAATCTGCAAGAATTTATGGATGAAATCCTACTTCTAAGAAACTGCAATCTGAGAAAACAAAACACTCATAATGTGGCACGTTTACCTTTAAGTACTTAATTACATCACATATGTTATATGATCTGTTCAGTGAGAAGGGGGTAATATCCATGTTGAAGGTTGTGAATGAAGTCCCTTCTGACCAGGACTCTTAATAGACAATATATATATTTTTTGTTTTCAACATCGAATGAAAGCAGATTTTAAAAGTACTGCTTATGATTTCGAGCTATATATTCAGTCCGTGCCACAAACTACTTCCGGTGTAAACGAAGTGGTTAGCTTAATAGGGAAAAACCATACACAGACCTTTTTCAATCTAAAATAAAGGATACAGGTTATGACATATCCACTTGAAAATGTTATTGAGGCCGTGTCACTTTTTTTTGGTCGAATGATTCCTGATATCTAAGAAGTTGAATAATCAAACATAATCGTCATTCTTCAAGAGAGTACACTCCATAAATCAACAGAGGTTAAGTGATGAAGATATTAAAACAAAACAAAAAAATGTTAAGTAGTAGGTATCAAATTGTTGCTATGAAAACTACACAAACAAAACAAGATCTACACGATGGATGGGCATATCATATTTTCAAGTCTATTACTCCTTATTGACTTTAATAAGCCTTCTTGAACTATCAATTGTTCGAGAAATGGATTTCGAATTGACAAATCGTCGTTAAGATTGGCTTTTTTTTGGGGGGGGGGCAGCTTGAACCCCATAAAGCAGGAGAGGTGTAATGGGTGTAATCACCATTATGCTTGGAGCCACCAAAACTCGTATGCACACTGAACCCTGTGCAAGAAATATTTTCAACCGAGCCATCCGCAGACATAATTTGTTTTCATAAGTAACCATTATCTTGGCACACCGCCGACACTTTTATAGATGTTGATGAAATAAAAAACTACTTTATTCCACGACTCAATAGCTCAGTCCATTTTCTCAATGGTAAATGAGTCCAATGCGAAGCTTTGTAGGTTGTGACCCATAGACCTTAATACAAACACATGTTTGTAAATTTTGAATTAGAAGTATGGGTTATAGTTTGGTGTGTGTATTTATTCATGTCAGTTTCCCATATCCATTTCCTTATAGAGTGTGACGATATAACAATTTTTGTTGTTATGTCTCTGGAGAAAGACGGTTCTCATGACACTAAAATTACAAGTAATGGATTTTCTTTGCAAAAGATGTTGATTTAATGGGAAATAACAGTCACTTAAAGAGAACTTGTCATCTACAAAATAATTTGTGCACTGCTGATATTTACTGTATAAAGAAAATCAACTCCAGTCAACTTTACCCCTCATGTTCAAAGTTATTTGAGATATTTCTAATGTCATTCTATAGGCCTACATACCAGCAATAAATAAAAATAGATTTATGAGATACATAATAATTATATATCTCTCTCTTGTACTTTATCATCCTCTGTATAATACCTGCACTTTCTTCAGCCTTGATCATTATTATTGAGCTAGATATCGAAAAGTTGAGATATTCAATAAAAAATTAAGGGCAAGCTGAATCTCAAATCCTCAGGTTTTGGAATTGAATAAATCATATCTCTTTTGTCTCCTACAAGACAAATACAATTTTTTTTCCAACTGATCTTTTCACAGTTGTGTCTTCTGATATGACTCTATAAAAAGCAAGAAGAACAAAAATATTCTCTTCTCACTTTTTCCTTACAATCACAAGTTTTCACATCCTAATTTTCAATTTAAGTTGAATTTCAAGGTAATGTCACTTATTTTTTAAAGATTGTCAATGTTTGGTGTGAATCCTAAACAAATGTTTCTTAATTCAATGAAATTATTTAATTGAATAGAGGGGTATCAACTAAAAACACTTTTCCGTAAGTAGAATTAATGCCCCTCTGGCTCTCAACAGCTGAGGTCAGGGTGTGTGTTAATTATAAGACAGGTAGAAATTTTTTTGTAATGATGGATTAATTGCCTCCGTGTCAATACCAATCATAAAGTTTACGATGAAAATGTTACAGCCATATTGAATAACACATTAGTAACTGGGTGTGCAGACCTACTATCCTTGGACAGAAAAATGCATGTAAGATGCATTTGCACTGCCAGCAAAACTCATCGATTTTTGTCACATTCCGGTGTTTCGTCACCTGACTCTCCTTGCTTCTGTGGGATCGCACGCAGGGAAGCATTCACACTACTCGCAAAATAATTGGCATGATTGGTATAATTTGACGATTTGTTTTTCTTCTTCAAAATGGTGTTTGGGATGTCTAAATTGGCCTGTAGTGTACTTTCTGTGTCAACATTGGCCTGTTCAAAAACGAGTCAGAATTAAGAGGATATTTATTCCAATTTGATTGAGTTACAGCAGATTTTCTTTAGAAATCTCTCCCATGAAGATTTCAAACATCTATTCTTGATGCTATTCAGCAAAGCATTCTGCACCTGGATGCAATGAAATGAGGAGGCTTCAATCAGCAACTGAAAAGTTGGTTGATCACACAAGTAGCACTGGAACCCTCATTAATATATTTTTTTAAATCTTTTATTTCTCTGGTATGCTCACATAAAAAAACTTATCCATTGGGCCTGTTAGGTTTTGTATGCCCCCCCCCCCTTTATTGCCACCGTGTGTAGCTCACAACCAAGATAGAGACCCTCTTGTTTACAGTCATTACGTGTTTTAATAAATGTTGTCTCTGTTGGCCGCTATTCTTCTTCGATTGATTATGTATTTCATCATACTTTTTTCACACTCTTTATTATCCGAGGGGTCCACAATTTACAAGCTCTGCTTTTCAGTGGACCTCTCCATTTCCTCAAAATATAAATGCAGTTAAATTTACAATTTTTGTCTTCTTCAAAATGTATAAATTACTGTAAAGATTTGTTTATTACAATTGTCACTATGTTTTGTATGTATTTTACATTGCATTTGTTATTATGTATTGTATTTTGTTGGAAATGAAAAAATAAAAATGAAATGAAATGAAATGAAATGATCATATTCTATACAATAATAAATTACTGTTTTAGATGTTAGAACAATATTTGCCTTGATATACCTTTTACCTACAATTGTTTTTTTGTTTTCTTTTCCTTTCATGTCATGTATCCTACTCTCATCTCCAATATACAATATAATTTACTCACTTTCGATTATTTTAATCTCATTTTTAAGTGTAGTAAAAAGGGGATTAGCCTTGACAGGTCAATGGCCTTTGCTAATCCCTCAGATTCATTGTTACTTTTATTATGTTTTAAAGGGATGTGAAATGAACTGAATTGAAAATCGAGATGGAAAATACAGAACACTATGAGTTATATCTGAAACGTCCTGAATTACAAATGGGGTCTTGGTCCAAGAAAAGACCCTCCAAAATACATTTGATGATAGATATATGCGATCATCACAATGCTGAATATTAATACCCATTGCCTACCGGAAACGGGACCTGTGCGGTCCCTGCATGCATGTACAAATTAGTCTATAAGAATGAAAGAATTCGGTTGCTGACAGTAAAGCCAGATCTCCGCAGGTGTGGGAACAATATACCCTGCGGGTATGTATGGAACGGTGTCACGATCATATGGATCATGAAAACATATGAGGGTACATGCATGTCTGACACATTACAGATACAAAAAGAAGGAGGAATAAGGGTTATTCCCCTTATATCTGTTACCCAACCATTGTGTTACATTGAGATCACATTCGCTAATCATGCTGGTACTTACTTACCAGAGGTTCAAAGCCCTTGTCCAAAGGGGTGTCTAATTCAAGACGTTCATTGTTTTGCAGATTCATACTAATTCCGAAGGTTCTAATACAAGTTGTGATCACATTCTATTCAATTCCGAAAATGAAAAAGGGTTTCATAATTCTGAAAATGAGGAAGGGTTAAAAATTGTGATAATGAAAAAAAGAGTTTCATACTTCGGAGGATTCATAATTCGGAAATTAAATAGAACCCTGTATCATTTTCGGAAATAGAAACCTTCTGAATAATGAACCCTATTCAACTTTCAGAATTATGAACTGTAGTTGATTTTTTTAACTGTGAACCCTATTTAATTTTCAGAAGTATGAACCATCGTAATAATAATCCTTTGGAGTAACGCATCAAATGGTTTATGAATCATGAGGGATGTTTCTGCTGATGTGAATGTATTTCATAGAAAAATAAGAACTTGGTCTATATGTCCACCAATGCATTTAAAGAATTCTTGCCAAAGCAGAATGGGTTCAGAGTGTTCAAATATCTGTAATTTCTAGAGCATAATTTTGTAAAATCTATAATCTATTGTAAGATGAAGTTTTGTTTTCAATTCATTTTCTTCAAGCAATGATATTCTGAATCATAAATTACCCCCAAAACAGCTTTCTTTCTTTCGTCACCTAACCAATAAGTTTTAGAATTAAAAGAATATGGTGTACGCATATTCTCATGCTAAATATGCAATATAACTTTATAAAACAATGAAAGAAAATATTCTTTGATAATTTGATTACCATCACTTTGTAATTTATCCTTCAAGTAACAAAGAGTTATAAAATAGTACATGGTTGCTTTAAAAATGATTAAAAGCTCAATTAACAGTAGACTTTAATTGATGCTTTTGTTAATAATGCATTTAATTTATAGTTATTATGTATTACTTCACAATAACAACAACAAATGTATTAAGTATAATAGTTTGTTGCAAATGTTCTGTTTCTCTCTTTAACTGACAAAACATTAGTTTTTTATGAAATGATTGATTAAATTGTCTGTTTAGGAAAATTATGAAAAATATCAGAGAATAACATCTGTTTGGCGCCAGAAGGGAGTTAAGGCATTCCCTTCAACACGCAGTTAACGTCCTTCTATCTCTGAACAGACTATATTACATAGAGATAGATACAAAAATTACACTCCACAAATCCCTATCTCAGTATTACTTGTATGAAAACTGAAAAAAAATCATCCTCTCTTCCTCAAAATGTCTTGAAAATACAGTTGTTTCAACCCAAAGTTTTTAAATAGGGATTATTTCTTACATTTCTTCTGCAGAATGCTTATACTTATTGTGTAAATCAAAGAGATTAATTATTTAGGCTCAAAAATCTTGCTCGAGTTGAACCAGTATAATTTCCCCAAGAGCAGCAAATATGACTACCCTAATGCTGACCCAAACTCCCCCAGAGCTCTAGGGCTGGGATTCTGGCAGCATCCAGTGTCTCCTACCAGCTGCCTCGACATGACCAGGGAAATATTATTAGCATTTGTCTTGGTGCATGTATTTACAAGTGACTGCACTGCACATATCTTGTAATTTTGTTGCCTTATGTATTCTTCAATAAGAAAACTACCTGTGTATTCTACAACAACATTGAAATATGCAAATAAAAATGATGAATAAACTGATCATAATCCACTCAATATGTTTACATAATTTCTTCACTCAAAATCGTTTTCTTTTTCAGATCTAAATTTTGGTATAATCTAAGTCATAACTGAAATTTTCTACCTCATCAATATTTTCATGACAAATTTAGCTTCTCTTTATCCAAAAAACTATTTTTACATCCACTTATCCAAGTAAAGTTGATTGAACACTTACAGGGAATATGTAGAAAAACAAATTTAGATTTTTAACCAAAATATATATTTTGTATCAGCAACAAAAAAGTGGTTTTTATTATAACAGGTTTTTGCTTTTATAATTTACCAAATTTGTAAACTAGCTGCTATCTCTTTTTTTTTGTAATCCACAAACATTATGAATTCAAATTGATCAACTCCTAGAGTACTTTTGTTTATTTTTATTGTTTTAATGCAATAATAGTATACACATTTTTCTTTTAAAAAAAGATCCTTTTACCAATGTCCAAAGATCTTTTTTATTACACCTAGTCCTATAATAGAGCCTTTTCACACCCTATATAATTATCTAATCACATTAGCTTAACTGATCTGAGTACCTGTCGACGGATTTATTCATTCATTTCAATCCCAAGCCATTATTAACACCCGAGTCCTTTTTTAGTTAAATCCTGGTCTAATCTGCCTCTTGAGACTCAGCGCTGATAAACCCTTTCAGCACTTGGCTTCCAACAGTTAACAGCTTCCAATACCCACAACACGAAGAAAGGAAAAGGCAGGTTAATCTTAAAGCTAAGACCAGAAACTGGCTGGAAGGGTTATTTATGGTCAAGTGCAAAGTCAAAGAGAGAGGAGAAAAGATTGAGGCAAAGAACAACTTGTGGAAGAAACGGGTATGGTTTTCTGCTTAATGCAATCTGCAATTAGGGATAATGTTGATACCCTTCTATAAGCTCATTAGTAGGACTATGTGTTATTGTTGATTAGATTAAGTAATGTGATTTCCTAAGTAGACTCTTAAGAAGCACATGGTATGGTTGGGGTTTTTTTTAAGAGAGAAAGAAGATAGAGAATGCTGCTGGTAGCAATAATATTGCACCTTTCTCAATATGCAATTGATGAAATTAATATAGATCAGATTTTCTACCATTGTGTTTATAGTCAACATGTTCCAAATTCAAAATTATTCCAAAAAGTTATAAATAATAAGAATTAATAATAAATCGAAATAAATCATTAAAATAAAGAGTTTACCATGAAAGAACACAACCTGAAGCAGTGCATTGATTGTTCTTAATTTCCTATTTAAAAATATATTGTTGACAAAATGTTTAATTAACACAACTAAAAATACTGACTTAATTCTTTAAAAGGAAGAAATTTAACTGAATGTAAATGATTTGGAAGAGAGAAAAGAAAAGATATTTTCTTTTTTAACATTAAACATTAAAATACAATGCCAAAATTGTTAAGAGAATAAGCAGCTTTACAGAAAAAACTAGTACTAGAACAGACAGAAACCTTATGAGTGTTTAAAAAAAAGGTCTTGGAGGGAAAATTAGGATTGACAACAAAAAATCTTAATTCCATAGTAATGACCCAAAACCACATAAACTCAAGAAAGTACCCTTTTTCTTAATTATATAATTAACAGTTCCTTGCACCCATTTTCCTTCCAATAAAATAGTTAGCTTATTGTCCCCCCTCCGATTATTATCAGTAAACTGCAGCTGAGGGGGAGCAATCACTTAGCAGGTCGCCACCGGATCTGCCTGCCTGGCCTAGCCCACTGGAGCTTCCTTTGTTTGCCCCCTCTGTACACTACCACTTCCACCCAGCCACTGTTTCTGCATGTTGGAAGGGGGAAGTCTTTGATTAACAATTAATTCTGTCCTTCCCAGGTCAGTGTTCTCTTAGATATTATGAAACATATATAAAAGGGGGACAAACTATACTTGTTTATGTCTAAAAACACTAATTTAGTCTCAAAGAGAGTTTCAAGAGTTCAAAATTCAGGTTGATTCAGTATATTCACAGTGGCAGCATTTTGCCTACAAATGCATGACAGAAAATAAGATTCTTCCGATTTTTACACAAGGGAAGAAATAATTTTCAGTTCTGATAGAGTGTGATTTGAGGAAGAAATGTGGATATTTTTTGTTTTTATCTATCTTATGTTTCAAGTTGTTAAGCTTTACAATATTTTCTATTTGCCAAATTAAGAGTAAAAACCTTTCATATCCTAAGCCTATTTCTTGAAAATGTTTTCTAAACTGTCCCAATTTCTGCAAAGCTCAATTTTTTACTATAAGTCCACTAATGTTAATCTCTTCTATTTACAAGTAGATACAAAGTCATTGCATTTTCAAGAAAGTTGCTAAAAGCATGCTCTGCCATTACTCTATATTTTTAAGACTAATCTATTTTCAATAATTCTTGGAAAGAACTGTATGCATGAGAAATTACAGATGCAATTTTGTTTTCTCTACTCTAAAGACAATTTCTTTTCTCCATTATGTACCAAATCTAATTTGTAGTGAGCTCAATCAACTATTAGTTCTCTTCAGGAATCTAAAAACTGCCCAGAGACAAACTGATATCTGCTATAAAACCTGCCAGCAATATGAAGGTAGATACCATATGTGGTATTCAAAGTTGATGGTAGCTTTTGGCGACAATGGGATAAAGCAAGCAAACTTATTACTACAAAATTATAATTCCAAAGTGGGTGAAGAGAAATGTTTGCTAGCACAGAAGTCTCCATTTCAAGAAAGTCTCTTACTGTACCATCATAGGCTTGTGGTATATAAAAAGAATGATTTTGAAATGAAAGGGGATGGGCTTTTACCTTTGTGCCACAGATAGAGCTGAGGGTCCCTACAAGCAGAGAGGTAGAGCTGCCAGCTGTAATACATAGACATTGATCCTGCATCCATGGTTGACGATGGTTACTCAACATCCAAGAAACGACAAAAATTTCCTTGAGGATATCGTCAATACTGAGGAAACAAAAATCTCAGATTCTCTTTTTTGTTTTTGTGGCTGAAGGAGATTTTTTTGTCCGCGTGTTGTTTTAGAATTCACAGCACCAATTCAAGATGATGAGAATGTGGAAGGATCAAACTGAAGGAGCTGCTGCCAGCTACGAGAAATAGAATGATGATGAAATCGAGGTTAGCGAGTGATGATCTAGTTTGCTTTGCATTGACTGATATCACTTTTGAGAAGAAATTCTCAAATTTGGCAGATTTGAAATGAAGGAAACAGGAGAGACGAAGATGAAGAAGTCAAAGCCACACAGCGCTTCTGATAAAATGAAGGTTCGATGCGAAAAAACAGTGGGCGAACCGTGGTTTTCGAGCGATGTCTCAGACAATGGCTGCCATAGAAGCAGCAGTGGAGAGTTGGGCGGTGTACGCTAGAAGCAGTCATGAATCGATGTGAAGAATGCGACGCCAACTGCGGATGTATGGAAAAACAAGAGTAGCCTACAACGCAATGAAGCTATTAGGGATTTGATGAATTGGTCTTGATATCGTGGATAGCGTTTCGAAATCGGGGCGCTCTGACCCAATGATGGCTTCTACAAGAGGAGTAAGCCTTGAAAGAGATCGAAGGTTGAGGTATAGCTACTTCCCAAGGACAGATAGCATGTGAGACAAGATCACAATGATCATCAGCAAAAATAGTTCTTCTCATACAAGAAAACAAATCAGAGTTGCTAAAAATAATCAGCACGCTATGTTTTTTCCTCCACTTCCCGAAGCTCGCGTCGTGTTTGGATGAAGGGCGGTCATCAGAAATACGATAAGGAAACTGTGGTGGCGCAATTCAGCTGCGGCAGATCGACACTGGGGAAAGGCAACACTTGAATGACATGTGACGTGGGTACTTGCGATCTCGGTTTAATATCAAATCCAGAAAAGATGACCATACGGGCTATCCCAAGACTCTCTGACTCTGAGTCATGAATAAATCTGGTCGAGGAACAAAATATGCATAAGTGCGTTTGCCAATCAGGAGTCGTTATCTTTGCTGCGTCAATCTCCTAATTACGACGTTATCACCCCAATGATGGGTCTGTGGTATCTAGTCCAACATCCAGAGAGCTTTTTCAGATTGGCGTTCATCCGATGACATGATATCTCCGCCCCCTTTTGACAAGAAAGCAGTATATTCCTTTTGTCTTGAAGCAATATGGTTTGACTGTTTGCCTATCTCATTAAGATCACAATCTGAATAGTACACAGCTAACTCGTAAACAACACCTATGGTCCTCCTTTTGCTCTAAAACAAACAAGGTAGTTCTTCTTTTTCATACCTGGTGGATCAAAAATGAGTATTTTCAGCCCAGTGCTCCCCGAAAAAAAGTAATAAAGTTATCCCTCTTGTTTGGAACCTGGAGTATATTTTCCAAAGTAGGAAACAGGAAGTTGATATAACTTTCTAATCATATTGGTGTGCCTCTCCTGAGCACCGGGTACATGTTATATCTCTGTGGCTATTGGCTGGAAGAGATAAACGCTTGTGTGCATGTGTGTGTCTGCATGTGTGTGCACCCAGCATGGACTCATGAATATTCATAGGATGATTGACATCCTTTAACAGCCAATCAGAGAGCAAAGCTGCAAGTCCAGTGACAAGTGTGTGGAAGGAAGTCAAGCATCTTGGTTCATATACTTCTCTCTCTTTCTCTCTATCTCTGTGTGTCTCTCTCCTCAGTTACCATTTACAGTAGTAAAGTTCTTCAATACAGTTCTACCTTTCTCTCTCTCTCTATCTATCTCTCTCTTGCACACTTTTGAAATATCAACTGAGAGTAATGTAGCTTTTTAAACTGTTCTTTAGACTTAATATAGATCAAAATCTTGTAAATAAAACATTGTAGCACAACTTGACAGTAGACATATTAAGATAACTGCTGGGGGTGTTTCACAAAGATGCTAAGTCGAACTTAACTCTAAGTTGGACTTAAATATTATGGAGAGCCATTTGTAGCCTTAAAATAAACTATATTCAAGAGCAAAAATTCATATATTTTAGACTTTCCATAAATTCCACATCAAGAACATGAAATCTCCTTGGTAATAGAAAATATGAATGATTTGAATCAACATTTTATGTCTTTTAAAATAACTTTTAGAAAATATTTTCAAAGATGCTAACGGCTTTCCATAAAGGCTTTTAAGTCAAACTTAGAGATAAGTTCAACTTAGGATCTTTGTGAAACACCCCCCTGGTCTGATTTTCCTCTCATGTATTACATTTAGAGATTAGACTTCCAGATTAGAATTTTCTATATAAAAAATACAATGACATTAAACTTAGTTTGAAAGCTGAAACAGCAATTACAATGTGAAAATTCTAGTCTACAGTTACAGTATCACTGCTGTGGTGATTAAAAATCCTCCATTAATTATTTTTATGAATGGTCTCTTGAATGGTGAAAGTCTTAACCAATTATGACTACTTTGTTGATTTTGTTTTTTCATTTCACAATCACACATTAAAAGCATGTCTTGGCATTTCTCTAGTTCTTATGTCCTTGTGTTTGAATTGAATATAAGAATATTTTAATTTATGATACAATCGATTCCTCATTTCAAAACAGATGATTCATATTTTCCATTTTAATGCCTTTTAAGATTAGGTATTCCTTCAACACTGGGTATCACAATTATTCTAGAAATTTCAATGACATTTCTCTTTTTTCTTGTTTTCATAACAATTCTCTCTTTGAACAATCTCCTTCTCTCTGTTCACTTCTCTCTATACTGCATTTTCTATACCCCCTCTCTCTCTTCCTCTTTCTTTTTCTTTCTCTCTCTCTCTCTCTCTCTCTCTCGTCTTTTTCTTCCATCTCACCTATTCTCTTTCTCTACTTCTCTTTCCTTTCTATCTTTCCCCTCTCTATCTCCCTATCCTTCTAATTCAATCTCATCAGCTCAACAGAAGCAAGGTCTGTACACTCACAACCAAATAAAGGGGGAGGGTTAGTAGGCCAATAAAAAGAGAGACAAAAAACACACTGCCCAGCTAAACATGCTCTTATGCACACAGAAAGCAACCCGGTCCCGTAGCAAGTGACGAATCGGGCGCTCATTTTGAGTAAATGTTTGCCCGGGCCGCTGGGTCGTGCAGCCCATCCATTCATCACAATTAGCAGCAAAAACAGCGAGAGAAAACAATCGCGGCCTGAACTTCCGATATTTTGTATCCATTCTATTGTGAGGGTTGGCTTGTTTGCAGGTGAGGGACTCGAGCTGAGACCCTTATCATCCTGCACAAAGCTCTGCCAAACTGCATGAAGTTATGGCATGATTGTTACTGCAATCAAACCTTCATATAAAGACCACTCCAGGGAAATGAAAGCGGTCTACCTAGGAAAATCTGTTCCACTTCCCTGGGAAGATAGTCTTCATTAGTACAGCTGTCAGTAAAAAAAAAACACTGTTCAAGCAAGGGAAACAACAACAACAACAAAACATAATTGCAACCAAAAAAAAGCAATTTCAATAGCATTATCACCTTTTGAAATGTGCGAACATCACCATGAGTTTATTTTTGGAAATTCATTGCAATTTTGTTTTGGTGATTTGCACATCTTGATAAAAACTTTACAAGATTCTACATTCTGAGGCTAGTCAAAAACCTATGAAGCACCCAGAAAAAAGCTTTTCAACAAAATTCTAAATGTTTCAAAAGTACTCAGATAGGGAAAAAATATATAATAGGTTTTCAATCATACTAAGTGCTTATGAAAGGCATGAACATCATATTTCTTTCACTCACTCTCACACACAACAAAGTAGTTAACACAAAAAACATGCGTACACTCATTGCAGAGATGTGTAAGGAGCATACAAAAATACATTAACAAGAAGTTAAAATCTCAAAAATTCAACATGATTTGGGTGAAAAGAAACTTATGTCACTCTTGACAGAGATGCCATTCACAGTGGGAAGCAAAAAATTCCTTCTAGAGGTGTGAAAATTCCAATTGGCTTGACTTCTGAAATGATGTCTTTTAAGGGACAATTCACCGCCTGCCTGCAAGAGAGTCGTAACAGCTTTGTACTATCAATTTAGCAATGGCCCTCTTGCGGGGCAGCTGACAAATTGACTGATACACAGTGGTTGGTAATACAATATCCTGAGAGTCAAAAGGTCATTATCTCATATCATGTTTCATAGAACTAATATCCCTCTGGCTCTCAGCAGATAATACAATAGGGACAACATGACATTAACGGATGACTTGGGCAGAGTACCTAATACATTACCATTAACTGACTATGAACCGTACGGCATCATTGAACCACAATTTGATATCTTTGGTATGCTGGAAGGAAAGAAATGAATAGGATTCAGGAGGATGAAAATACGTCATCATTATTGTGTATTTGATAGCTTTCACCCCTCATTTGCAACACTCCATCTTTCTACCGTTTCCACCCAACTTTTCAACTGTTTCTTTTCTCTCCCCCCCCCCCCCCCCCCCTGTATTCAATCTGTCTTGCTCCCTTTTCATGTATTTATCCTCCTTACCCCTCTCTCTCCTTGTCTCTCTGTCTCTCTGTCTCTCACTCTCTTTGTCTCTCTCTCTCTGTCTGTCTCTCTCTATTTGTTTATCTATCAATCTCCCCTCTCCCTTTCTAATTATTAAAGGGAGTGTAGCATGGCAAGTACGCCATCTATGTCTTCTTTTGGACAACTGCACGTAAACGAATGGACTTGATTAACGGTAGTCAGCGACTTAATCTCTACATGGTCAGCGCGCGCTAGTGTCCGCGAAACAGACCGAAGTTCTCCTCACGCTTCGGTGTCGCGTATGTTGCACACACGTGAACGCTGTGGTCGCGTCGTCCGTAGTCGTATTATATTACACAGTCTCGTCATGCTATACTCCCTTTAACATACTGGTTCAGTTGCTCTCTGAATTTTATGATTTTAAAATCGATTCCCGCCACAACCACACACAATTTTTATCACTAATAGTACAGGAAAGCTACTTTTGACTGACATCCCTTCCATATTCCGTAACGGAGTTGATGCCTCTTTAAACTCTCAACAGATTATAGGGTGCGTTCAATCGACACTTTTTCACCCTAGAATCACGGTTTTCGAAGAGTTTAGTTTAAAACACGGTTGCGTTCAAGCAACTTTTTGTTGGTCGTAAAAATAAACGTGTTTAAAAACACAAACATGAAAAGCTGAAAAAGATGCGTTTTGTATCGTGATCGCTAAAATTCGCTTGAACGAACGGAGATCTCAATCATGATTCTATGACATCATTATCCTGGCCTGCTTCCGGTTTGACCGACAGTCGACCGTAAACACAGACAGAAAGCACGCGGCGAAGTTGACCTATACTTCCTGGGTCAAACTGCAAAGTGTGATGAGCAGTGGCTGGGCTTGAAATGAGCGAGAATCAGCATTGATGAAAAATCGCTTGAACGCTCTCCCACAGTAACCGTGTTTTTTAACGGCGTTTTGATTTGTGATTCATGTTTATGATTCTAGCTTTTAAAAAAAAGGGTTGAACGCACCCCTAGTATACCAAGGGTTCGGGGAGCAATTGGGGCTACTTATGATATCAAAGTCATTGCAATCAAGGTCATATGAATTGGGTTTATAGCTGAGAAACAAGGTTCATCACACCAGCACAAAATATACTGATGGATGATATCATCAACCATGACTTGTCATGAATTCAGTGACATGAAATTGGTTGTTTTCAAGTCTTTGTAGAGTTTTAGGATGTCCATAGGGACAGTTTATATTTCCAGCAGCACACAATGTTGTTAAAAATCATTTTAAAAATACAAATGAGAAACTGAATAGTGTCTCAATCGTTTCATCTTCATATACTCCTTACATTGAGTAACATTCACTTGAAAAGCCCTACATGTTAAATTTGCTCAGATAAAATAAAATAGAGAACATTCAAAAACACATTTCTTATAAATGTGCTTCTGATAATTTATTCAAAAGGTGAATGGGAATCAAACAGAAAAAAACTGAAAAAATATAAAAAATACATGATACTTCAGTAAAATTGTATATAAGATTAATATAATTACTAGCATCCTTTGTGTTTTTATTCATATTAAAAAAATTAATTAAAACAAGATAAAAGGAATAGAGAAAGAGAAGCAGAAGATTTAAGAATGTGTTAGAAGAATTTTTTGGAAATAAATAAATAAATCCAGTACAACTACTGGGGGGCAGGGAGTAATAAGAACAATAGAATGTAATTTCTCGTCAATTTATAGTCCTGCTTCCGGATGAAAAGCATACTGTGTACTTTGCTGGTAGTTCTAATGTTCCTGGTAATGTTCCTGGTAATGTTCCAGCTTTTTTTGACCTCTCATCAATAAAAGCGACGGAACTCACATACCAAGCCCTTTCAGGGTTAAGGAGGTATCATAATATCTATTTTCCAAGGTCCCTTTCACAGATAGACTTTTTATTGACACGAAGGGCCTCTTAATTTTCATAAATTTAAAATATACATTTAATGTTCACTTCTCATTGTTTGATTTTCTATGGTTTTCTTGTTTTTGTTTTTGTTTTTGTTGTTGTTGTCACTGTTAATGTTCCTGGTGATGTTCTAACCTTTTGTGACCTTTCATTAATAAAAGGGATGCAACTCACATACCAAGCCCTTTGGGGTTAAGGAGATGTCATAACATAATATATATCTATCCTCAACCCTTTCCCAGTTGGACTTTGAAATGACTTAAGGGACTATCATTTTCTTGACTTGTTTTTTTATATTTTTCACCTTCAACTTTTAATTTGTTTAATTTTTTTTTTTTTTTTTTGGGGGGGGGGGGTGGTAGTATTAAATGTTGCTAAAGATATGCCAGTCTCACATTCTCCTGATAAAAAGGAGGATATTAAAGAATTAGATCAACACAAATAAAATGATGAGAAAGAGAGTGAGCAAGTGATCAGGAAAGTTAAAAAACAGCAGAACAACAAAGAAACATTGGGAAACACTGCTTCACAGACACATAAAATCTACTTCAGAGGGTAAATTATTTAAAACTTGAGAAATAAAAGAACAATACTGCATGTTATCTTCCACAAAATTTTCAATTTTTGACTTCTCACATATTACTCACAGCTGAGATGTTGAGGGTCATTTTTAACTATATCCTACAGGCGTACTTTAAGACAATCTGGAATAAAATTGTATTCATTTTTGGTGTCAGAGAAATACTTATAACTGTCCCTAAAAGATTTTGTCAGGAGAATCCTGACTGCTCTGAACACCGGGGTCATGGGTGCCTCCTACCAACAAAGGGGTAATAGAGTTACACCCCTCCCAATATCCATCTGGGCTAATTGGTACTTGGGCACCTAGGCAGTGTGTCATTCTATTCCCCAAGATGCTCTCTGAATGTATCTTGCACTACCTATCTGTCACATATTTTGCCTCCTCTAATTCATTCTGTGCAAAGGTGATTTATATATTCTCTCTTTCTTTCTCTCTTCTGGATACAATTTACATTAAAAGTGTGGTCAAAAGTTCTCTCTCTCCCTCTCCCTCCCCCTCTCTCTCTCTCTCTCTCTCTCTCTCTCTCTCTCACACATTTTCTGGATATGAATGAGATGAATAGGGTAATCAAAAGTTGATGTGACCTATGCTGAATTTAATCACTGTCCTTCGTGTATAACTATTACACAAAGTCATCATGAAATGGATTTATTATCAAACATATTGAAATCTTTATCACTTCTTAGCCTAATAAGTCAGATTCAGTCCCCAGTGCAAG
>CP137668.1:11441151-11483651 GCA_037976565.1 Mesocentrotus franciscanus
AGTGCAAGTTATGCATACCGTGCATTTCTTGAAATAGTCATAAGTCCTAAGAAAATGGATGATCAAAACTTAACTAACACTAGCAAAAACACATCTATCACTTCAACAACCCAAGTAGGATTTTCACCTATAGACTAAATTGGTGAGATGCATGATAATCTAAAACACCTACAAACATCATCTCTGTGTACCATATCTACTCTCTTGAGAGTGATCTACTTTTGCCACTAATGCAATGGGTCATCACGTACAGGCATATCCAATCACACAATTCAGCTCTCCTCTCATGGGTGCAGAGCGGCAAAGTAAATGAATTCCCTGCTAACGTGTGGTAGCACAGATTCTGACTTCAGATGCTGACTTCCAGCACCATCAAACTCATCATGTACCAAGTCATGTCAAACAATATGACAAGATGAAAGCTAACAGTGTATAAAGGGTAGCTGGTAGCATCCAGTTCTATTTGTATAGATTTATTTGTTCTAGGGGCTGTAAAATAGACCGCTCACCAAACACCTGAAGTTTTACTCATCATTCAAGTAATTTTACGATTGGCTACCATCAAAGTGATGAATTTATGTCAAGCCAGGTGCAGAGTACTCCAAAATCACAGTTCTTGGAGTTTTGAGTACATACATTTGAATTCCACCAACTCATTGCACTTTGCTGACAGTTTGAGATGCAATAATGCACTCCCATAAGGAATACCAAATTGATTTCTATATCCTGAGGTGGTAAGATTTAAAATAAGGGAGAGTGAGTGAAAGCAAAAGAGGGGGAGAGGTTGATGGAGAGAAGAGAGATATGGTGAATGAAAGAGAGACAGATAGAGGAGAAGAGACAGACAGACAGACAGACGAAGAAAAGGACAGATAGAGAGACACACATGGACAACGGAAGACAGAAAAATAGAGACTGAAAAACACAGATAGAGAAAGAGAAAGAGAGACAGACTGAAAGTGTGTGGGGACAGAAGGAGAGAAGGGAGGGGGCAGTCTTTATCTTTGGCATGCACAGTTCACAAAAAGGACCTCAGGTTCTTAACTCTGTACAAATGTCACCTAAAACACCCCTCTCCATATGCAGATGGTATCAAATTTCCAACATTAATACCAAACAAAACACTCCACCAATGTTTGTGAACTTCTCCTTCTCGCAAACTTCCTCGCCTACCCCTTCCCTCCCCTCCCACACTACTGCGGTTCAAAGTCACTTCAAGTAAGCAATCAATCTAAAAGAATATCAACAAGTCGGAAGGGCAGCTACAATTGGAGTTTTTTGCGGCAGCGGCAAGATCAAAGGGGTATTGACACAAATGTGGGCTGGATAAAAGAGTTAATGATGCTAATTTGGGAATTGATAGGTAAACTCTAAATCTTTCGGCAGCCCAAACGGAAAGAGCTTGAGTATATTAATAGGGTGTTTGTGGGGTTGTTCAGGTTAATAAGATGTATAGGTGAGATGGAGAAGGTTTGAAGGTTAGTTGTTTTAATTGTTAAGACAACTCAGGTGCTTGGTATGACATACAAAGTAGTGTATCAACAAGTATAGGGTGAGACTGCCTTTTTTTTAAACAATATCCAAAATCGTTTTCAAAAGAAACTTAAAATAGATTATCAGTTATTGCTGACATCAGTTTGCAAAACATTTAGAGCAGAACTCATTGTTTCAAA
Source organism: Mesocentrotus franciscanus (assembly GCA_037976565.1). Classification (NCBI taxonomy): domain Eukaryota; kingdom Metazoa; phylum Echinodermata; class Echinoidea; order Camarodonta; family Strongylocentrotidae; genus Mesocentrotus; species Mesocentrotus franciscanus. The sequence goes on from CP137668.1 coordinate 11,442,825, forward strand.
ATTATTTTTTATTTCATTCCTGTACGGCAAAATGTAGCCAATCATATATATTTTAATAAATTGACGAAATATACTATCCACAAGGAATAATAACCAGTGACTGTTTTTTTTTTCTTCTTCAAATGTCATTTTTTCATAAAATACTCAACTAATTGTTTGTTTTCTTTGTAAAAAATTGGAGCAATTATTATTTGGACTCATCAAGCTTTTGATAATTTTGTATATTTTTTTGGGGAGGGGTCTTTTTGTAGATATCACTCAAAATATGATTGTGGTTTTGAACTAGATAGCTTGAACTCATATCCATAACAAGGAACTTTAGCTATGCTTGTCTGTTTTACCCGGGTGAAGAAATGGTTACCTCATAATTTGGCAAGATGAAATTCTGTAACATTCCTTCAATACAGCGTGCTATATAAGACAAATCACGAGAATACTTTCAAAGAATGTACAAACAGTTCATATACTACATGAAATATAAGAATAATAAAAATTCAGTATGTCTAGTACTTCTCTGTTGCGATTATTACTATTTTTCCCTTCCAAATAAAATTATAAGTACATGTATCAGAAAATTATTACATTTAGCTTACCGGCCATTTCAGTTTTGTGCACTGGAAACAGGACCTGATACGGCATCACAAACATTCTTGAAGGCAAATAATTCTTGGCGCTTAATGTCTGGAATATTCAGAAAACCCTTCTTCAAAGAAGTACACAATCTTCTCTGAAAGAAAGTAAAGATGGTACTGCAAGCAAGAGGAAGAAAAACTAGCTTGATGATATGTAGTTTGGAGAAATTACCAGGATTGATGATCAGAGCTTCGGCTCATTGCATAAGACTTGGACTCCTCTACCAGCAACGATGGGCACCAACAACTCATAAACAAGACAGTAGCAAACTAAGAGATAAATCGGCAATTGCGCTTCTTTTAATCGCCCCACGTAGACCTGTGTGGTCCTGATGCCACCGTCATCCAATTCAGCAAAAATAACAGTTCCATTTTATATCTCTTGTGGTGTTTTATTCCTCCTTGGTTCATCTAACAAAAGGAGGAAGCAGGTCTTTCTGCATCAAATACTTTTGTAGGAGAGATAAAGTGGTCATAAAAATCACTGATTGATAAAAGAAAAATTTGGAGGGCTGTGTTCAGCCGGGTGTTCTGTTATAATCGAATAGAGCTTAGGTGTGAAGTCGTTGGATAGAATCTAGTGAGCGTGTTTGCGTGTGTGACTGATTTGATGAATCGGATCTGTATATTAGTCACAGTGATCAATCGTGGATGAAGTAGATATAAAAAGTTTGTAAAGAGCAATACAAAAGTTTGTTGATCGACTGTTTACTACTTGGAGATGCCTGACCCATTAAACTCTCCATTTGTTGCTTTCTACTTTGAGCCAAAGGAAGAAAAAAAAATCCTGTGCTCACTTTCCGAATTGATTTTACATTAAAAGCACTTAATAAAAACAGATATTCCTTCAAATTTTCAAATAAACACTTATAAAGCATTAGAAGGTGCACCAACATTTTTGACATAATTGTGATCCAGACATTAAGTACCCAGTGGCATCATGAGGGGAGGGGAGGAGGAGGGGCACAGGTCTTAGGAGGTGGATGGCAGGGATAGCCAAGGACATCGATTACAGGGTGTGGGATCGAGGGGGTCCCGGGATCTTCTTTTCATGTTCCCTTCCCCTGCCTTTCTCTCTATCTCTATCTCTCTCTCTCTCTCTCTCTCTCTCTCTTTTCTTTCTTTCTTCTTTACATTTACTTTGTTTTGGTTTGGTGTTTTTGCCATTAAAGAAGAAAAAAAAAGGAGCTCATCACATTTTCAAGTAAATTTTTGCCAGGCAAGAGCGCGAGGGGGATTCATACAAACTTTTGTTACCCATGTTTTCTCCCTTTTTTTACTTAAAATACACTTCATTTGGTTTTGTTGGACCTCCCCCCCCCTCCAACAGAAATATTGCCTATCTCGCCAGGCTTCATATCAATTATATTCTTGATTTCTAACAGCTCGAAAGCCGTAAAGTGACAGAACTGGCTACTATGAAAATGGGTACATACAAATAACAAGGAAATCAGAGAAATCCCCAACTAATCCAAAACATATATCTCCTTTATCTCTTCCAAACTATTGAAATAAATTTCGGTTCAGACTCTTTTTTTTCTTTCTTCTTTTTTCAATCACAGCTATGCAATAGTCATTCAATAAATTGGTTATATCCAGTACCAGTTAGCAGGTAAGTGATGCAAACTGACTCATTTTATGGCTGATTAATTTAACGAGAGAATCTGATTCTGAGCCCCAGCTTACCAACTTTAAAAGAGTCTGAATGAAAACAAATTATTACCAAATCACCTTTCTCATGTTATTCAAATAAGGAAAAGAGAATGTGGTGTAAAAAGCAAGCAGTTAGAAATGTGGGACAACTATATTTTGTGTCATCAATATCTGATTTCATACTATCACAAACTAGAGACAATAGAATCTAACACAAGTCTTGTTCATCTTCAAACTTGAACTGGTAAACTTCAGCAAAAAAAAGGGTTTATTATTCTATCAAATAAGTGTTAAGCTATGAGTCATACCTGAAGCACAGTTGAAAGTTCTAAGAAAGGCTAGGTTTCATTTCAGTTTCTGGCAGTAGTTAAACTTGATGGTCCCTTTATGACTTACATCTCTCTCTCTCTTTCTCTTTCTCTCTCTCTCTTTCTCTCTCTCTCTCGCCCTCTCTATCTCTCTCTCCCTGCCTCCCTGCTTCCCCCCTCGCTCTCTCTCTCTCCCTCTCTCTGTCTCTCCCTCTCTCTCCCTGCTTCCCACTCTCTATCTCTCTCTCTCTCTAGTACAAGGGAAATGCACAAAAGTGTAAATCTATCTTTTGGCAGTAGTCAAACTTGAAGTTCCCTTGATATCTTACATCTCTCTCTCTCTCTCTCTCTCTCTCTCTCTCTCTCACTCTCACTCTCTCTCTCTCTCTCTCTCTCTCACACTCTAGTACAAGGGAAATGCACAAAAAGAGTACATCTCTAATTAAACAGATCTACATCGACTGAAATTTACTTTTCTTTTAATATTAAAAATAACAAACTTTTTGTTTCATGATTGAAGCTCATCTTTGTTTCACCAGAAGCATGTCAGTATCCACACTGTTTTGTTTTCCTTTCCTTTTCCTTTCATACATTATACTTTACCGCACGTCTTTACATACAATCCTACATTGGGATAATTGAACATTTTAAACCTTAATTTCCTTCTCAATCATAAACAAACACATATAACTATGATATGAAACTAAAACAAAAGGACAAGATCTATAAACTTTAAAAGTTTATGACTGGCAACTCAAGAGTCCTTGGACTACCCATGTGTCAGGTTACAGAATGCGTGCATGTAATATTATAGGAAGTGTTGCGTTACCTGTGGGGTCTATACTGCGCCAGCAACCTGTACAAAATGAATGACAATCATTGAAGTTAAAGGGGGAACACTGATTATGTTATTACACCAATGTAGACAGTTTTCCGCATGAATTTTATGAACTTAATACCATGGATAATTCATTTTTATCATTTGCCATGCATCATATCATAACCCTTAACTGCCAAACAGTTATGTATATCATACATGTACACTGTATGTGTGTCAAAAGTTGACTGTGGCAGTCCCCTACTTGTTTCATTCGTCAACTGAAGCTGGGAAAGACTTAAAAGTGAATACAAAATTGCTCTTTAATCATCATTTCGGAATGCATTTGACATGAAAGGAAAACGCAATGTCATTAAAAAGTGATGCCTACATTGAGGAAATGAAAATCATACTCTCCACACAAAATTTATGTTTACTATTTTGTCAAAAGCTTCAGAGTTCATACTGGTAGTGTCAGAGTCGATTCAACATTTCAGCTTTAATGGTCCCACTTATCAACAGGAAACCGTTCTAAATAAGTCAAATAACCTTGGAATTTTAAAACTTCAACATGCTAAAGAGATACAAAAGCAATCCATGAATTTATTGTTAGAGTAAACAAACTGTCAATTTTGAGAGGGGGGAAAACACTTCCATTTCTATTCTGGTGGATGTTGCAATCAATGTACTAAGGAAGTCCTTCAAGAGTAGCATTGTTGCTACAGATGATCAAAAAACCCTTGGTTTCATAACCTAGTCTTGATCCATATTTTCATCATCTATCACAAAGGAAAAAAAGACCCTTATCCTTCTGAGTTTAAAGAGAAGGTTGAGTTCTGGGGAGAGGGGGAAAATAATTTGTGAACGTTTTCATTGTTATCATGCAAGTGTGGAAGAACATCAGAGAAAAAAAATGTTCCCTGAAAAGCATGGCTCTTCAAATGCCTTCATAATCTAAATATGACATGTAACAGCTTAAAAACGAGGGCCTCATTTTTAAGCCACATGTTTGTGTAGTCCCATATACATCTTTCTGTGTTCAGTGCTTGTTACTTTTACCAAGACTGGGCCAAATTTCTTATCATTTTGATGATAACAGAACCTTGCAGTGCACACCAATACTTATATGCTACGTGATAAAACTTTTTCGGATCGATTCCACACCGTTTCTTTCACAATGCAATTGCATGACTAGAACTCAACTTTATCTTTAAATATACATTCAAAACCTTTTCTTAAATCAAGGTTAAGAAAACCGATCCTGAGAGTCACTTTTAGGATGTTTGAATTTACAAGACTAGAATGCACAATGGTTCAGAACTCAGAAGTAAGAACAGGGGTTTAGATACTTTTAGAAATCATCGAAAATCTAAGTTTTTCTTGAAGTGCTGGACTATATTTTTCTTGAATTTAACCATCATAAAACTGTTTCATGTTTTTTTTTTTAAAGAATGTTGCATTCTTTTTCAACTGAAGAAGAAGGAACTGTGATCAATGGAAAAATCAAACTTGGAAAATAATTTATTTTTTACAAAATTAGAGAAAATGGAGACACCGAGTATAAATGAAAATTTGAGGAAAGTCTGATAAGGAGGAGAAATAGGGATTATCAATTTCTTTTTGCAAGCAGCTTGTCACTTATGTTTACTAAAACTTCAATAAATGTCTCCCCCAATTGCAAGGTGTAGAAAAAGAAAGAGACAAACAAAAAAGAAGAGAGAATGAAAGGGAAAGGGGGGAAGGGTTATGAAGGGAATATGAATAGAAGATGGGGTAGGAATAGGATACATGGCTACCCAATTGAATGGTGAAGCAATACACCCTTCCCAAGACAGAGAGAGAGAGAGAGAGGGGGGGTGAGAGAGAGAGAGGGTGAGAGAGAGAGAGAGAGAGAGAGAGAGAGAGAGAGAAGAGAACAGAGAGAGAGAGAGAGAGAGAGAGAGAGAGAGAGAGAGAGAGAGAGAGGGTGAGAGAGACAGAGAGAGGGTGAGAGAGAGAAAAGAGAAAGAGAGAGAGAGGGAGAGAAAGAGAGAGAGAGAGAGAGAGAGAGAGAGAGAGAGAGAGAGAGGGTGAGAGAGAGAGAGAAAAGAGAAAGAGAGAGAGAGAGGGGGAGAGAAAGAGGATAGAGAAAGAGAGAGAGAGGAGAGAGAGAGAAAGATGGAATGCATGGAAGTACACCACTCCACTAACTATGGAGGCTTCCTTCTCCAAGGAACTATATCAACTTTTTAAAAAGAAAATACACCCTCCCAAAAATTCACATTGTTGTTACTTGTTAGCACTTCGGTTGCCATCTTTGCCTCTCTGCACGGCCGTTCATTTCCCACACATGTGATTTTGCACAAAACAATGGGCATCAATCGATAGAAGGATTGTTTTGCTGCTTTGTGCAGCACAACATCTTTGCAAAATTACCCATTTCCCAGCTTGATTATAGCTCCATGACAACCACTTTAACACCAGTGTAGACTAAACTTGCATCAGAAACAGTTAAATAATCTTAAAGCCTCTATCCAGTGATAAATACAATGTGGCACAGGTATATTATTTGTGCCACATATAAAGCGTTAGAAGCTATCTACATTTGATGTGAAAATAGTGGTCCGGAAAAATCATGTTTCCTTCTTGAATAACAATCTGTACTATCTCAGCCCATAGAATATTGTACTTGAGAGTTGAGAATACCCTGATTCAAAGTTAAAGATGAACTGCATGTACGTGAATCAAAATTAAAACTTTAAAAACCCTTATGAATATTAAATGCAGCCTAAAAGTTGAAAACACCATGCTTCCTGTAAGCTATTAGCGATGTTTTAATTTTTCAAAAGGTTTCATCCAAAATTGTCTCAGACTTAGTTTTCAACAAGTTGACGTTTAGTGTAAATTTTTGTTTATGCAGTTGTGAATTAATTGTTTTAAACGTAAAGTGTCCTCTCAGTATCATACAAAATGACCAGTTCCCTACACGAGGCCTACTTGAATTCTTAAATTGAACCATGGACCAAACATCACACCTAACCCTAACCCTTATCCCAACACTATCCTTAAAATTAAAAGCCAAATGCAACCATACAACCCTACAACCCTGTAGCGAAGAAATAAATCCCAGAGCAAAACATAAAATTAACTGCACCACACAGACAGCAGCTCCCTAACTAAAATCTCCCCCCCCTCCCCGCCCCATTTCTTAGATGCAATGCAATCACTTGAAGAAATAAAACATGAGAATTACTTCTTTTCGAGACAAATTAAATGCTCAAGCACCTCTAGTGTCCAGGCCTGAAGTAGCAGAAACAAACACATCTCGACCCATAATTGAAACTAAAGCGTAGAATTGCCTAATTAGGTTAAAATGACAAGTTTATGGTCCGGGGTTCCACATTGACTGGGAATAAGGCAGATATTAACCAGGTTTTATAGCCCCCTTTTAGACCAGGGAGCAGTTCATTCAATAATGCCCTATTCATACTGTAAACTGCATCAAATCCAGATTGAGGGCCAACTCAACGAACATATATTGCCTATTTAGCAGCAGGAGAGTCCACGTTTTGAATAGCGTTTTACTTATCTTCAGGGTGGGGGATTTATATTTTCTGTTTGATCTAGAAGGGCATTAGCTCAAATGGTTAAGGGCGGTCCAAGCTACTATGTCCCATACATTACCGACACCGCACTAATGTCATTTGGCAAGGCATTAATCTATATTTGCCACTCATTACCCTAGAGAGAAAAGGGGACCCGGTAGGATGACAAAAGCATTTGTGTTAGTAATTGCCTATGCCCTCGCGAATGGTATGAATACTCCCCAGGGAGTGGAGATGGTGCACATTGTGCATGAAAGAATCCGATGACTGGGGTAATAATTTCTGTAAAGCGCTTAGAGACGGTATTCCGTATTAAGCACTAAATAAATCCAGATTATTATTATTATAATCTAAGATTTCGGTATATCTCATGACTGTATGAAGCTTATAGCTCTAATAGTCCTTGAATTGGACAAAAGATCAAATAAAGTTTTTAAGTCAATTAACGTTAAAAATTCAATAATACTTGGTAGTGTTTAGGATACACCATGGTCTTGCCTTTCTTACAAAGGCTTAACCCGTTGACTACTGTAATTTCTCAATCTCTTTAGGCTAACTATGGGAGCCATCCAGTTTCTGTAGGCAACAGCTTAACTTCCTTCTGACTCTCAACAGACAACGGTCTCACGTATCTTTGGGGCGTAGTTTGATCATCTTCACTGAATCATCAACATTTTGAAAATGGCGGTTTTAATTTTTTACGGTCTTTGAAGACAGTATTTTATACATTATTTGAAAATCAAAATGTTACTTGCATGTTATTTGACACTTTCATCTACATGCATCACATACGATACATTTCTTTTAAACAAATCATTCAACCCGGATTGCAACCCTGGACTGCTGCACTGCTTGGAGTATAGTATACATGTACACTGTACCGTATGTGTGCCAACAGTCACATGTAGCAGTCCCCTGTTTTGATCCACTGGCCAACCATGCAAAGCGAGTAAAGAGTTAAATGTGAACAGGGTGTGTATATATAACTCTTCCGGAAGTTTGCCCATTACACCATCTCACTCTTCATTGATAACATGGCTACTGATTGTCACAGGTTGGGGATTAGTTAGCGCTTTTTTTTTTTGGGGGGGGGGTAGAATTGGGGGTGATTATTATTAATTATCTCATGCTACTCATTACCATTAAAGGGAGGGCTCACTTTCATTCTGGCAACTTTATTATGGGGCAATGCATGTCATTTAAAGCCCCACTGCACTACTTGTAGCTACTTGCTCCCTCTATATAGAAAACAATGCCTAAGCGGTGCCCATTGGTCCCCCATGATACTCTTTTTCTTATGTTAATTGAGAGCTGAGTTGATGAGATAACCACCTGTCAGTGACCATGCTGGGAAGTCTAATCCCTCCTGGCCAAACTAGTGCAGACGGGCTTTAAGAGAAAGAAAAACACAAAACACACACAAAAAATAAATATAACCTCTTTGGTGCCCCTAGGTTTTCAAACAATGATATGAACCTTAAAGAGAGTCATATTCTAGGCTTTAATTCTTTGTTTCGTCAAAGAACTTGGCTGCAACACTTTCATAAAGTATGTATCTGGTACATGTTTAGGAACAAAAATAACTACTTAAGTCCAAACTAAAAACATAACACTTATTTCTTTGTGAGGGATTTCTCTTTCTAAGGAATTGAAAGGCCGAGATATCTTTGAATTTTTTTCCCTGACAACTGAGTAATTATCCTACAAACTTTTCCGGTTTTTCACTCTTGTTGGCCAAGAACTTGCTGAGAAAGGTATTTTAAAACTAAACTTGATTTACTTGGCAAAAATGCGACCAAATACAGACTTTGCTTCCAGACTGGTGAAATAGTCTTCTATCATTGCATGACCACAACTTGACCATTATGAGGACATGGCAGCTATCTCTCTTTACATATGACGTTGTTGATCTACCTGTGAACTGCCAATCATTGTTTTCTCTACCAAGATACCATCTCTCATCCCACCACAAGTACCACACCCTCCTACTGATATCATCTATATCATCAGCGCAAGACAAACACTTCAGTAATAAGAAGAGGAAACAATATGCCACTCTAAGTTAGCCACACGGTGCGTTATCACTAAATCCAGATAATTTTCTTGTAATATTATTTCCATGCTAATTCTTTTTGTGATGTTTGTATCAATTATCCATGGCCATATATCCCAATGTTGTTGTGCTGCTTATTTAGGAACCAAATAGAGAAAAAATTAACAGCCTTCATGGTAGGCCTTTAAAGTTATCTTTTCAATATCTGTTAAAACATTAATTTCCAATTCAAATCTCCTTAGTACATGAAAATTAATGGGAATCCAATTAAATAAGTCAAAATTATCGAATATTTTTTCTAAAAATTAGCTAAGAATCCATACCCAATCAACATTTAAAAAAGAACTTAGTCTAGTTTGCCCACTCACATCATTTAAGTTATCTAGACGTAGGTCTATTCTTGTTCACACTAGATCAATTTTTAGGACATCTTAAAGTGCTAAAACTAATGAAATGTAAGCACCCTTGAGGCAAACTCATGAGTCATGTAATATGAATCTAATGTGATATTAATCAAATGCATACAAACCAAATGCAACATCTACATGTATGAACATGTAGGTGAACAAAATGGAGACAATTTTGCAGAAGTATTAGATCACTGGTCACTAACTCAGGAAAACATCGATGAGGCAATTGGGCTCAGTGGTTAGAGATAACGGTCTTGAACCACAATATCATAAGGTATGTTTTCATCAGCTCGAGATTGCCAAATAGCCTGCTATTTCTGATTTGGGAAATAAGCCCGAAGTTACAAATCGCGTCCTCATCAGCTCGAACATTTTGCTCAGTGTGCATAGTGCGCATAGTGTGAGTCTTCGGGCTGGTGAAGACGCACCGGACACTTAATAGCGGGATATTTTGCAAACTAACCCAAGATATCTTGGGATGATTTCCAGAGCAAATAGCCCGCCGCCTATTTCATGATCAGGCTAATATCCAGGATCAGAAATAGAGGGCTATTTGGCAATCTCGAGCCGATGAAAACAGGCCTATAGGTACTAAACTCTGTTAACTGTTTTAGACAATTTTGGACTTCAAGTAAAGGAGGTACCTTTCAGCCACTTTTAAAAAGACAAAATCCAACTTTAGGACCTTGTATTTCACATTCTTCTTCTTCTTACTCAGCTCATGGAAGTCCATACTGTATCTTAGAGAAAATAATAAAATCCTGCAAAAATACAAGCTGCTACAGCAATTATTTCTATTTTCCTTCTTATTAGCAGATTTTGGCAGAGTGGGAAAATATACAGTAACTCAATGGAGAGTTAATGCACAGTTAATGCACACTTTATGCATGCAACCGCTGAACAAAATATAAGCAGCCCTGAGCAATCGTAAAATATCAGTCTGCCATTGTATACAAAATGTAAAATCTTCAGTAAAAGAACAATAAGCCGATAATATTGAATACTTAAAATTGAAATCTTGAATCTCACTTGCATTTCTCTTTAGAAAAACTTGAGAAAGTCTTCAGGAGCCCGTTTCATAAAACTTGTTATCTATAACAAATGCTAAATTCCTATGACAAATCTGCTCTCAGCCAATCAGATGCCATGATTTCAGTAGCTTATAACAGTAGCTTGTAACTTGTTATTGATATCAAGTTTTATGAAGCAGGGCCCTGATTTCCAAGATAAATCAAATTTGCAAAGTTTCAGAAAAAAAAACATAAATATTATTTTGATATATTACTTTTTTTTCATATTACTCTCACAACTTCACAAATCTGGTGGGGTTTTCAGTCATGGAAACCAATAGGACCTAGTTACTATCACTGAAATGAATTCTTGCGTGATTGTAACCCGGATATCATACCATTTACCTCAATAAGTGAAGAATTTAAGAATGACAATTGAAAGCAATTAGGTTACGATAAAAACCTCACTTGACAGGGAATAAAGTAGCACTCAAGGAAATACTAATGGAAGTCAAGTTCACAATAACAATGCAATTAAAAAATGAGGGTAATACCATCTTCTGAACAAAGTAGAATATGTGAATTTATCAAACAAATCAAACCTCTGGTGAAAATTCAAACATTAAGCACACTTATCTATCAGAGCCCACTTACTGAATCAATTAAATAGCTAATAATCAATATATTTGAGGGAAACTGAAGCAGTTTATTCCTCAATTCTTACTGTGCTACTTTTGAATGCCTTTAGCATAAACAGATATACACCACTTACATGTACTTAAACTTACAGAATGTTTAATATAAAGAAATTTTAAAGGTTACTTTATCAATGTTATCGCAATTAAAATTTGTTCATATACACTGTCACAAAAAAATACAGCTTAAATAATTTGCTGATTTCCTCTTTGTTTCTTTTTCTCTCCCTCCTCCCTTCCTCCCTCCCTCCCTTGATATATCCCTGTTTATCTCACTCCCTATCTCCCTACCTCTCTCTCTCTCCTCTCTCTCTCTCTCTCTCTCTCTCTCTCTCTCTCTTTCTCTCTCTCTCTCTCTCTCTCTCCTCACCATCCCTCCCTCTTTCTCTCCAACCCCCTCTCCCTTCAATCATTCCTCCTCCATTCCCCCTCCCCCTTCTCACTGTATGTCTGTCTGTCTGTCTCTCTCTCTCTGTCTCTCTCTCTGTCTCTAGATCTCTTCCTCACTCCACCTCTTTCCCTCCTTCTCCCTCTCCCTCTGTCCATCCCTCACCATATATATATATATACATTTTCTCATTGTTTAATCATTCCTTTCTATTATGACATTAGCTTCCATCTTTTGCCCTTTGTCTCTACCAATGCTCCAGTCTAGAGAAGTCTATCAATAATATAAAACAAACGTTTCACTTCTCATGTCCTTATCTTTTATTACCAAACTACAAATCTACATATGGTGTTGGGTGTCCAAGAATTTCAGAAAGGAAAGTTTAATAACATAAACACAAGTACAAGTAAATGATCTTTCCTAACAATAAAAATAGATATTAATTGCTATTTCATTAATGCCCTCAATAATCTAAACCATGTATGTATGGATAGGCTAACATCATAACTCTGTTTATGTTTCATAAATCACTGCTGGTCTTTTAGAAGTGATCCCGTAACCTAATATTAAATATGATTTGATTTTGGTGCCACATGCATTTTTTATAGACTCCAGTCTTAGTAATCATGGGCTTAGAATTCAATAGGTGAAATAAGGTCATAGGTTATGTCCACGTCACAGCACAGCTTTCTTCTGTACCACTTTCCCTTTTCCTTTGATTTAGTTTGGAGAGGAAAAAAAGGATGAGTAGATTATTATGTTTGGCTTCTGTAGTAGTGAAATCAAGGTCTTTTACAGGAAGCCCTTAGTTTTAGTATTGGGTAAGCTTGGGGAAATCCCACCGGTTACACTTTGGGCATTTCATACCAGATTTAGTGAACTTATCTGTTTCATTTGTGGTTGAAACTGTGCTTTTATTAATGACTATATTTGGATCACTTTTGATGCCCCCAAATTTTCAAAGACTGTACTCTCTTATCCTAGAATTTTCCTGTAACGTTAGAACCTATATCCTCCCTCTTATATTATTCATGATATTTTTTTTAAACAATGGAATGAAATATAATATACAATGGAGGTAGTGAAAGTAGAGAGGCACGAGACAGAACAATGCAATTAACACAGATCTTCTTCTTTTTCCCCTTTTTTTTGCTCAAAAAATCATTATCTTGCTCCTTCTTTCTGCCTCTATCTGCCCCCCTCTCTCTCTCTCTCTCTCTCCTTCCCTTCAGCCGTTTGTTTTTCCTGATTTCCTTTTTTGTTCTGTTACTTTTTCTTTCCTTTTTTCCATTTTTTGTTGTGTGTGATCATTTTTAAATACCAATATTACTGTCAGTATTGCTCTTTTTGGTCTGTCAGTCTGTCAATGTCAATGTCAATTTGTCGTACCTTCCTTTCCTCTCCGCTCCCTCTCTTTCTCCTTTCCCTCTCTTTCTTCCTATCTCCCTTTATCATTCTTTGTTGATTTGTCTCTGAGTATGCCTTCCCATCTAGTTCTCTCTTCATATATCTCTCTCTGCCTTTTCTCATGATTTTGTGTCCTTTTAAGGCTGTATCTCTGTTCTTTCCAATTCCACGTCCTCCCCTAAACAGCCCCTACCCCCTTCACCCCCTCCCCCTTTTTCCCCCTCTCCTCTCTCTCTCTCTCTCTCTCTCTTTCTCTCTCTATTTCTCCTCCTCTTTGAACTACAGTCAAACCTGCTTTAGCGACCACCTGTATAGAAAGGCCACCTGTCTACAAAGACCAGATTTTTTTGTTTCCCTTGAAAATGGTTTATCATTGAAACATGTACTAAAGGAACCTGCCTATGAAGGCCACTTTTCTTGTCTCCCTTGGGTGGTCTTTATAGACAGGTTTCACTGTACATACCTCTTCATCAATAGAGAACATCATCACATCATGTAATGGTTTTATTTGCTAGAGCAGTCCTTGTGTGGATTCGGTTCAGCCATCACACACTTTTCCACCGAATACAGTCCTTAGCGGCTACCCTTTCACAGTATCTCTTTAGCCACCTCCATTTACAATTACTGTTTACAGATTTCCTCATGGTTATTGTGAAGAAAAGGCCAATTCCAGTGACTGTTGACAGCTATTTGTGAATCACATAAAAGGTTTTATAAGGGAACTGTGAATTCCGGTCACGACAATCAATGCCACCAGGTAGGGTCTAAATATAAAAAATAACAATTGATAAGATAGGCCTATCTACTACTATTCAAAACTGAATGAAATGCATGGAACTTTGCCAAATTAAAAAGGCTAATCATTCCTAAACAAAATATAGTTTTGTTAAACAGGTCTAAAGAAGAAAAAAATCACTTAAGGTGACTAACTTTTACAAACAAATTAAGGGTGCCATGGCATAATAAACGATTAACTCTGAATCCAGAGAGTGAGAGATTCAATCCTTGCTTTGTGATTTCATCAACTGGATAAGGCGTTTATCTACTCTTGCCTCTCTTGACCCAGGTATATCAGTAACTGGTAAAAATGAATACACCTTTTCACGGTTACAAAAGTGCGCATGCTCAGACATGGGCGCCTTCTTAATCTAAGATAAACAAACCATTGACCTCTAGAGGTCACTGCAATTAAGATAGCGCCCATGCAAATATGATGTGGCGCACAGCGCAGGCATCTGAAAACATTGATGACATCACTGCCTGCGCTGTGCGCACATCATATGGGCTATCTTAATTGTAAACTGACCGCTAGAGGTCAATGGTTTGTTTATCTTAAATTAAGATGGCGCCCTTAACCGTGAAAAGGTGTATTGAATTCAGGCTGTGAGTAACATACCAATAGTGTACTACTACAGTAGTGAAGTATTTGATAAGCCATGTGGTGCACAGCATTGAATCAAATTCAGTGTTGGATCAAGAAGTTTGGCATTGGAGGGACAGTTCCCTCCTATACCCCCCACCTCCCCTTCCCCCTTCCCCTGGAGCAATTTCATACCCAAATAGGCACCTGGAAATGTGAAAACTTGTTATTCTTTACTTGCTTGCTTGCTCCTTTGCTTGTCTATTTTCTTTTTAATCATCATATATTATGAATCAATGTTGAGTCTTGATAAAGAAGAACAGAGGACAAACTTTTCGCCGGATTCTGGTAAAAATTGCTAGTTAATCAATCCCCCTGTTGTGCGTGCGACAAGGGGTACCGTCTGTGTATTTGGAAGGTTGACAAATCTCAGTTTTATTAAAGAATTCCCTATACCAGATAGTTATTTGTCTAGAGCTCCCCAAGCCCCCCCCCCTCATTTAAAAAGTGTCAGAACAGAAGTATAACAGGGCCTGGTGCACCTATACCTTGTAAATGACTCTTGCAAGGCCCTGCATACAACACCTTTGACTTTATATCTCTTGTGATAAAAACACAAGTGCTAATGAAATCTGACACTGTGATCATTATGAACACACACTCACGGTCCAATGAGCTGGAACAAAAGCAGCATGCGGGACTGACCGAATTCATCAGAGCAGAAGGCCTACACTAAGGGCAATAACTGTCATGTATGACCCAGTAAAAAAAAAAGGAAAAGACTCTAGTAAAGTGTGCAAGATGAAAAGTACACAAGTATTCAAAGAAGTTCAGTCTCAGTCGACTAGTCTGATTGATGGCTAAGTGGTAGCAAAGTGTTCTCGTAAACTGGAGGTACTGTGTTCAAAACCACATCAATGAGCTTAGTATTACTAATAATCTAATTAGAGCACTTTTGTGAGGCATAGATCCTCAATAACAAGTCCGGACAGGGCTTAAAATTGTACATTTCTTTTTTATTTTGCTTTCCTTATATTCCAGTAAATAAAACAAATCATCAACCAAGCATATGACAAGGATTTTAATCACATGTCAATTTCATCTAGTCTAGAGGAGTAGAGACTAGAGTTATACACAAAAAAAACTATACCTTGAACAGGTAAAAAGTAAAAACAAATCATTACTAATGAAAGTAACTGCTCTATATTTCACTTTGATATCATCAATTTTCAAAATCACATAAGACAGACTGAAAAGAAGATAAAGGTAATTAGGGAAATGAAAGTGATAGACGCCGGTCATAAAAACTACAGGGCGCAGGCCGGGCCCCGGTCTCTCTGTGGCCGCAGCAGCGGCGGCCGCGACAGAAGTGTAGACCCTGGTCCTGACCTTGCACCGATATTGCTGCTCAAATAATTGATTTCAGCGCATTCCACAATTATACTTTAACATACCGAACATTTTCCTTTCATGTTCTCCTTCTCCGTGACCGTGTTCTCCGTGCCCCAGCATTTCTGCTATCTCTGCTTCGTGAATCTGTCTTTGAATTTGGTGCACTCTGGTACTGATGATAGACCTTTGCGAGCGAACTGGTAGGATCGGAGCACATGTTCCGCTAAAATTAGTGACGTCATAACTAAAACAGTGAGAGTTATGAAACCGGGATTTCCCTGTTTGCCTCCTTTGTTGCTAATGACGGCGCGGCGACCTTGTTGCCCGGTTCCAATAATTTCCCATCTAGTCTAATTTGGCTACCAGGCGAAATAAGGTCTATCTCGTTATCTCGAACGATACCTATCATATCAGACAATGCGAGATAGAATAACCTATATTTAGGCCGAATATTTTAGACACATTGGCGTCCAACCGGGAACACGATTCCTCGATCCGGAAGAGGGATGGTTGGGAGAGGGGTGGTGAAGGAATTGAACTGTCTAGTAACTTTCCAGTTTCCAAATTATTTTTGTTTTTTTTAGAGCGAGCAAGGAACGCAGAAGCCCTTGATGCTGCGTTATGTTGTCATACAGCCAATTGTAATTTCGTTTTTGAAATATGAAAAGTGACCAACTCGATGCCCTAATAGTGAGGTGATGCGGTTCAGCGGTTGTCAGAATATTGGTTGTTTCGAAATGAACAAGGAGCTGTATCCCATATACAGCCCCCCCCCGTAGCCAAAATTCGATCGGAAAAGGGTAAATTCGCGGGCACAAATTTCCAAGTTCACAAAAGTTCCCCTCAAATGTCTTTTCTACAACTGCCCTCCCCCATTGAAAACGTGTCCTATGATTTAAAAAAATTGTCAAATTTTAATTTATTAAAAATGATAAAAAACTGTTATAACATAATTTACATAATTGTATGCGTATCCAGGATTTCATTTCGAGAGGGGGTCACCCCACCCTAGCGAAGTGCTGGAGTTTTTACATTAATTTGTATAGACTGGAATATTGCAGTTGCTGAATAATAACTGATCCCTGTTCATTTAGATTGAGTATCAGTGTAGAGAACTCGGTATCAAACTCGTTGATATTTACACCTTTCACAGAAAATAAAACTGCCTTGTTCGAGTGCAATGATTGTCTTCCTGGGAAGGGGCCAGTTTAAAATGACCATCACGGTTGTGCTGTCAGTCATGGAGCTATAGCCTGTGGCTCCTCTGCTTTGCATTTAATATCCTTTTTATTTTGTGTAGCTGTACAATCATGAGCATACGTGTGTATCAATTTTGTTTTGTCTTTTTTTTTTGATGAGTGGAATGAAACTTAAACATTAAATTGAATTCAGTTCGATATAAATATCGATTCAGGACACACTGGTATTGTGTACGATAATATAGTATAGATTCCTAACAATAGTTTAGTCCTAACCTCCCCCACCACCGCCCATCATGGAGACGGACTCATGACCTATACTGTCAGAGAAGACTATAGGTGGTTTGAAGATTTTTTTTTTAATCTGCAAAGTCGACCTGCGTCATATCATCATGCTAAAGATAGCTTGTAAGATCACGAATTTACCAAACATATTGTTACTACACTATAAATACTACATCTATACAATAATCTATAAATAAACAATAAACTACCATCAACTAAAAATAATGGCATGCATATTTCTAGCCGGTCGCTCTCTAAACACCATCTCCTGTACTCATTATTGATATGAAACTATAACATACTCGGGATCAGTTTCATCATAGATCATTACGGATCCGTAAAGAGATCTTCTTCTGCATACCGCCTCATTCAGACTACAATGCCCGTAATCACCTCATTTCACTTCTCATAAAAATTCCTCAACACCTCCTCCGTCGCCCCGCGCGCTCCCTAATTCGTTCCAAAACAATCAACACGTTAATAATCGGCCTCCTTTCATCTGCGTGTTGCCCATGGCTACATTTGACGTCATAATTTTTTGCAGGTATAGAATGATGATAGAATGATCGAGTCCCGAATTGGCGTCAAATTCAAAGTTGGACTGATTTAAGATGATTACAGTGCAAGGAAAGATCTACATAATTATGAAGATAAAAATTATTATGTATATTTAAAAAGCGCTTTCAGATGTTCAAACAGCATACGGTAAGATGCATTGTCATAATCTGTTTATTTGAAATCTGCTTTCAGATATTTAGTCAGCAACAAAAATAACAAAAACATCAACAACAATAATTACTCAAATAACAAAAATCCGAATTTCAGAAAAATATCAACCAGATACGGTTTTATTTAGAACATCAATTCACATGCTTTTTATATATTTTTACATATTTATATTGAATGTAATTACACAGCACTGCATTATGCGACCTATATAGTCTATACTGATTATCTCGATAATTAAATGCAGGATTTAGTTTCTATCTCCAACACTGTCCAATGCTAATTTGAAATGTAAACTTCCCCAATAAAAAAAACTCACACTTGATCCGAGTTTATGTGATTTTTATTTTCGCTACCTACATCTACAGAGCTTTTATTTTCGCTACGTATTTTACATTTACCATATCTATACAAGTCATGTAGAACTTTTCATACAAAATTGAAATAATTTGTTTAAAGAAATGGGTCATTGTAAATTGTTTGTTCCTGTACTTTAGTATAAGATTTTAAATTTACCTTATAAAGCTGCGAATCTTGAGAAAGTGATACAGACAATAAAGGAAACGGTAATTACTTTCGTCCGTAAATATGGTCTATATTTGTTATTTTTAAAAGTCAAGTGGATGAAAATTTGCTAATCACCCATTATGTACTTTTTGTACATGCATATTTATGAAAATAAAAGCAAAAAGGGAGGTGAAAATTTGGGGGCAAAGTAGGTGACAACTCATAATTCATTAGTTTTGTTTATAATTTTCATTGATCGTATAATATAGTAAGAATTAAAAGTATACGATTGGAAGAAAAAAAAACACTACCCTATTCCTTTTCCTATACAGTAATCATGTTCTGATAACAGATCACATCATTATATTAGTGTCGTATTCGTTCGCCTTTGATATAATTTAAAGTATTTGCGATCGTATTAAAGGTATACTATGTCCCATTTGCAGGCCCAAAAAATGAAAAGGTTAAATTCCACCGGCATTTGAAAGATAATACTAATTTAGAACTTCCCTCAAAGGAGAAGGCACGATCGCAACTACATGTATTTTCGAAATACCAACACAAGGGCAATTTCAATACCCTATTGTATGTCAACACAGAAATCATGTTCGGATTTCGGATTATGTAAAACGGTCATTGTCATGCTCGCAAATTTCGATAGGTGACGCAATAGGCTATTAAAATTGCGTTAGGTTGATTTAAGTAGTTGCTATCGTGTTCAATAAAAATTGACTTATATAGATAAGAAAAGCACTGGGCCTGCTAGAATGAGAGAAATAGGTGTGTATATATACTGTTCAACTAAGTATAACAAGAAAAAGGAAATAATGGAATGACGGAAAGAAAAGTGTAACGAATCTTTAAAAAAAAAATCGAATGAGGAGGTTGTTTGCTGTCACTACTTCCGATTTGTAACTCTAGAAACAAACAAAAACAAGTAATGAAGAAAGTGCTATGAGTGGTAGCGTGTTGCAGATTGGAAGAACGAGCGTCATCCAGTTGCCATGACGACTACCAAAATAGACAGCACAACATCAACACTGGCTGGAATGATTGGAGTTGGTGTCGCAAAATGTTTTTTTAATGATGGGAATAATTGTTACGGTGATCTTCCCGCTTCCTTTTTTTTTGGTGGGGATCAACAAATTAAGAAACGGCAAAATCGACGTTGGAAAATCGCAACTTTTATAAACGCTATCTAAAACGATTTTGCTGATGGTATTATATAAGTACGATGATGACAGTGGTGAATGATGGTGATGATGATGATGGTGGTGGTGATGATGATAATGATGACACTGATCCTACTGATGACGACCATAATGATCTATGATGATGATGAAAATAATAATGATATTTGTAATGATTGTGTTGGTATTGATGATGAAGATGTTATCGTGTGATGACAGTGGTGTATAATGTTGAGCCACTGAGTGGCAAACGTGATTTTAGGTGATTTACAGCACAGCCCACTTCTATACCTTTTTTTTCTAGCATATCAGTGCTGAAGGCTATTTTTGCAATTTTTAAGAAAATAGTATTTAGAAATGTATTTTTTTCTCTTCAAAATGGTTATAATCATCACTTTATTTGAGTATTGAAATCAAATACTGGAACATAATCATATTATTATGCATTCATTATAGAAGAGATTACGCAAAGGTCATGGTAGTAAGACAGGTCATTAATGTAATCACAAATAAAATTAATTCGGAATTTATATAGGGGATGTTAATCATACGTCCGACAGCAGCATTATGTACATTTCTTTCTTTTTTTAACCTGAAGATCGTATCAAGTTTCTCGTATGTGTCATCACCACTGTCCCCAATCTACCCAAAAGTTTCCACTGAGCTTTTGACCAATCAGAAGCGAGCTTGTATTGACCAATAGGATCGGGGCGGGGCAATGAACACAACGCTACTGTGCGGCATCATTAATCATTAACTTGCACACTCTTCAGAAAAGTAAGCCGATTATGGTTGTGGGGGTTAGCGGTCATAACGTAATAATATCCCCCTCTAAAAACATCTATCCTTTCTTTCCATTGTTTGCTTCTTTTCTCCCTTCCTCGGCGCATGTTTAAACAACTCTTGGTCTTCCATTGTACTCCTCGTTAAAGCCAAGATAACGATTTGAAAAGGAAGATGTGTATATATTTTGCTCCCGTGTAAGAGCTTAAAACAATCTTATTTTGCAAACTACTTTTTGCGGTTCTAATTTTAGACCTGGTCTCCGCAGCGATGTGGGATTGGGGGTAATACAATTGTACGGGGAAATACTGGGAGTTTTTGAGGATATTTGTTGAATTATACGCACTTATAGACATCAATCCGCAAGGGAGCTTTAATAGCGAACGAGCGAAAATGCATTTTGATGAATGGTCATCAATATGCAGTGTTATTATGCACTAAGTTTTCATATTTCATTCCTGTCATTTCAAACATTTCGATAGGGGCACATTGGTCCACAAGAAATTTATGGGGGCATAATTATGCCCCTTTCCCCGGTCCCTGGCTACGCCGCTTGGGTTTGCAAAGAGCAATGATGCATCCATCCCCGCAGTATAGTAGTGTCTGCACAAAAAAAACCTGACAGCTAAGAAAGCATGTGTATATGCTTGTAAGTATGCAACAAGGGGACCGACGGCTTTAAGTCCTCTCCGATGGACTTGGTAATGAGGATTAATGCCTTACCAATAAGGGCACTAGCGCATCGACTTGGTTTCGAACCCGGGACCTCCCGGTTACGAGGTCACTGCTCTTTTTTGTTGTAATTTAGCAACTCTTTAAAACGCTCACGAACCATATTTATTTTTTAAATCCCCTATTAGGATTAATGTCGAAAACCAATTGAATAGGTTAAGTATTGGCTGAGATATGACCATCTGAATAAAAAGATTGCCTATGGGAACTCAGTGTTATATTGCTCTGGTTCATAACATTAGGAGCCAGAGCAATATAACACTGAGTTCCCATAGGCAATCTTTTTATTCAGATGGTCATATCTCAGCCACTTAACCTATTCAATTGGTTTTCGACATTTGGACATTATTTTTGGTGGTCTTTCGGAAAATGAAGAAAAAATTGAAAAATTCCAAAAATAGATTTTTGATGACGTCACACTTCACCACTCTATAGCCATGATAATGAGAACATTATTAATGTCTCTTTATCTAGGCTTGCACATATAATTATGATTGTTCAGATTATGTATAATTAATTTTTTTTCTAACTCTGTACTGTGAACAATCTGAGGTAATTACTACTTCGTGCCTCTGTCACTGTTCAATATTAAAGGCTCACTCAAAAATTGCAATAACAAATCCAGTGGCGTCTCTGATATAATTTACATAATGGTAGCGATCATCTCTAGTGAAGTAGCTCGGTTTCACCGCATCTTGCATGACAAACTAGGCCGACGGTTTCCCGGTAACTCTCTAACATCAACCCGCACTACCGATTTCCGGCGCTTTGGCCCATTTTCAAACAAGATGTGGTATTATGACGACTGGATTAAAGAGGGAACGGGAAAAAAAGAGTGAGATAATCATATAGAAAGAGAAGACATTGGGTTATGCAGGGTTAGTGTGAGCAAAGCTGTATGCAGAGACGGCGTGTGGGCCTGTGTCGGCTTCAAAGTGCCGCCAGATTTACACATCAAACGCCTTGATCCAACAAACCACTCTCGAATTAAACTTTTGTTCCCTTTGTGCATCGATTGAAAAGAGTGATAAGGGGAACTATACACCCAACACGAACCGCCGACCGACTCCATCATTTTCACGGGTAGCCATTCACACACAAACATGCACACCAATTTCTATTCTTCAAGTTTTAATCTTACATTTCCCGACCGCCATCAAAAGCCTAAAGGAACACAATCCTTCTGCTTACAAGAGTATAGGTTTGATGCGAAATATATTTTGTAGGTAGGCCTACATCTCAGATCATGGAAAAAGGTGAAATAACTTATCATTATCTTATGGACAGTAATTTTTAAAATGATCATATTAATAGGGCCTCTTATTAATACTCATAATGAATAGTAATAACAGTAATTATAATAATAATGATGATAATAAATTAATAATAATAACAATAGAAAAAATGAAATTAATAGTAATTATAAAACTACTTTTTGTCCTCTTTTTTGTTCTGAATAGCCGCAAGAACTTATAAATTACAGGGGCAAACCCCCCCCCCCCCTCATGATGGTAAATAGATACATAAATCCATTTTTAACGTGTGTAAAGAGTTGCACAGATTATAATCGTTGAAATGAAGACAGTATATTGTTTTCTTTTTATAGATGATTATATAAGGCCCTATCAGATTGTATTCATTTTGAAATAAAATAATAAATTTTTCAAGCGGGAAGATATCTTTCACAGCCCATTTTTCAAATGCATATAATGTATATGTACCTATAACTGATTTTTTTTTTTTAATTCATAATAATATATAGATTATTCAACATAAACTCAGTGACTTATATATATATTATAAAAGACTAAAATTATAGGATTCGTTAAAAAGACACATCTTTATCAAAATTTCAAAAGTATCTTTTGGCGGAGTGACTACAAACATTGTCTATCTACTATTAATTAATACAAGAAATTACAATTTATTTACAATTAAAAAGTAATGAAGTGATGTTGGAGATCATGGATGACCAGAAAATCATTCTTTTAAACAAATTTCCATTGGAACAATTTATTATTTGAAAATAAGATGTAAAAATTAAGCATTATTGTCGACTTTCTTTATTTATCAAGGCGTTGTTAATGAAAATTTCCTTTTCTTGGCACTTCGAGCAAACCTTCCCAAATGAAAAACCTGCCATATCATTTTCCAACTACTTATCGTTTTCTTGTTTTTTATGGGGGTTTTTTTTTTGGGGGGGGGGACATTCAGTCATTTAAAACGAAACGAATTGATATAATTTATTTCACCACAGTATTTTCTAAATATATCTTGTCAATAATAATGGAATTTATTTTAAATGATAACATTCAAATTTCAACAGTTCCTTGTTATGTAAATCAGCTTTGCTGGTGCTATTATCGTGCAAGCGTGTTTCTTGCCCCTTTTTATATACTTTCCATTGGCCTTCTATATTTTCCAGTTTATGGCTTATTTTTCTACCGAAGGTCGCTCTCTGCATGCTCTCTGGATAACCTCTTCGATTTTGGCGGTGTAGATTTCACGCAATAAACAATCATATTGCTCCTGCATCTGAAGTCCATAAAGATCGGAGACGGGACACCGAAGCTTTACCTCCCCGTGTTGCCGGGGACAAGTAAGTAGAGACAACCGCTACTTGGTGGCGGTGGAGAACAGAAGGAACTTTGTGGATTATGAAGCCGCGCGATATTTACTCCTTTTAATTAGAAAGCGTTTAATCCAGTTCACTTAAGTAAACATATCGCTTTTTTGCTAACACATAAGGTAAACATACATTATCGGTTTTAAATCCTACACATAAACATACCGACTATCGTTTGCAGTACATTCTTTTCAATAAATCTTCGAGAATGTTTGGGCATAGTAGTCTGGGTCTAACCAGTAATATTTTATTTTTCTTTAGATTATCCGTTGATCTTTCAATGTTCTTAATGATAGGCAAAATAATGGCAAAGCTGTTGTCATCAGTGACCATGCTCAAATGTATGATAAATTCAAAGAAGTTACCTTTTCAATTTAATTGTTACAGCTAAATTGTTTTCACCATCATTAAAATCACTGAATTAGTATACTCTTTATAGAAACCATGATAAGCAAAACACTAACGATGAGAACACATGTTTTCGTAGCTTAATCAAAGGGCCGTTTCATGGCAAATTTGTTTGAAAATCGAATGTAAAAATTATCTAAAATATAGTCCGACATAGAACAGCATTTGCATAGAATTATTTTGATGACTGTTTGGTAAATCAAACATTTTTCCAGTTGGAATTATTATGTTGTATCTTTCTTAACTTGGTCACTTAATGAAAAACAACAGATTTAACAATCAAATCCTCTTCAAGATATTTATACTATTGTGAAATTATAATTTTCAGTTTGAATGTGTGAACTATAGAGCACCTCTAAACGAATGGTGAAAATAACATATAGAAACACAGAAAATAAGAGAGAGAAATAAAGATGGAGAAAGTGAATGATGAATACACCCCGCGCATAGTCAATTATAGAAACCACCACCGTTTTTAAGAGCCAGTGTCACTCAAAAACTGGACACATATAAATTATTACGCCATTTTAATTTGTTTGTGAATTCAACCATATTCAGAAATAAAACTCCGTGTTTGGGGTAATTCTTTCTTAATGTTCTTTCTCACCGATTCAAAACAGAAAATAATGATACATGTATATATTATATCGTGGATGGAAAAATGTCTATTCAGTAAGAATAATTTTGCATATAAAGGTAACTGCAATCTGCATATTTCCACTTGTACAGAAATGTAGATTTGTTTTCCATCAGACGAACATTGATCATAATATTATTATGCGTGTATATACATATATATTCAGTGCGTATCAAAACAAAGTGTACCCAACTTTGGTAGCTCTTAATTAAAAAGTCATAACCAATATGACTTTGAATTTGGTTTCATGATGAAAAGTAACTTATTTTCTGTCCAATGATACTCTACTCATAATATTTCTGCCGCGGGTGAATGAGCACCAGGGTCTTTAAAAAGTGTTGTCAAAATCGCCTTGTTCCAAATTTGGGCTTAAGGAACCAATGTGGGTCATGCCATATGCATGTGCTTCTTTGGTTTTAAATCCTTTTAAAAAGTTAAATTATGCCTCGTGCCTCCGTGCTTCATTGTTTAAAATGATGCAATGTATCTAGGCTTTCACAGAACCTTGTTTCAATCCACAGGATAACCTTTAATTTAAACAGCCTACTAACTTCTTTTCTCATGATTTCTAAGTTCTCAGCTCACTTGTCCACTGCACTATTTCACACGCGTAAGGAGCATACGGTGTTTATCTCGAATAGCGTATGAAAATTCAAAGGTTACTAAACCCAAATGCAAGAAAGAGCAAATATGATGATAAATATCAAACAAATTTACAGCAGACTTTCATTTTAAAAAAAGATAACATCCCAAATAAACGCTATCCATTTTGTATCACTCAATGAAAAGGTTACCTTAAACAACTTCAAGGGAAGCGAATGAAGTCAAGATTATAATCATCATAACAAAGAGAATATCATAAATTGTGCTTGTAATAAGCATTTCCTTGAGTTTGAGTTGATATTAATACTTTTTTTTCTTCAACTGCGTAATTTTCAATGTAAATAAATGAGCAATTGTTTATGGAATGAGATAACACAAACATAATGGCTTTTGACCCACATTCATTACTTCAGCCCAGACTTGGTATCAAGAGGATTTTGACAATACTTTTTGAAAAGCCTGCTGTTCAGTCATCCTTGGCAGGACAATTATGAAAATGACATGATATCACTGGACAAAGTATTAGTTCTTATTTACAATGAAATATGATTTAAGGTCACATTGGTTGTAACTCTTTACTTAGAAGCTACCAAAGTTGGGTACACTAATTTTGATACACACTGTATATGACCGTCACTGCTTGCATGCACCAACAATAAAGTACACTCTAGTTGTGTTATTGGCGTGAATTCTGGAAGGGAAATCCTTATTAAATAAAACAAAACCAAATAAACTTTACTAATACATAGACAAAAAACAAAACTAATAGAAAAAATGAAGAAGAAGAAAGAAAAAAAACATACTAACGTACGAAACAAAGGAAAGCGCGTTAAGATTGGTCGGTGTAAGGTTCGTTTATAAGCATCGCCGAAATAAATAATAAATAGAAATTAATAGATGATGCCATAGTTCTATTAAATTATCGGATTAACCGTTGCTGATTATCTTTTGTCCAAAATGCATTTTCATAATCAATATCATCACATGACAAGAAGCCAATGCTAAGGGCATATTGAGACATAATGTTGTCGAATAAACGAAAGATGCCACAATATTCATGCCGACAGGAACAACTTGCAAAAATATTGATCAGACGAGAAATGCCGTCTCTGAAAATGTAATCGATTGCTCCAATGCATGAACAAAAATAGGCTTTCATATTTTTTTTAAAGAAGGTAGAGGGACGGAGATGGATAACAAACTGGTATTATCTGGTATTATTTTGTTGTATAGACAATGTATGGATGCCAGTGCTGGACCTCAAGTGGAGATCGGAACGCAATGGCAAATAACCGCTAGATGGCGACATTTATGTTCACAAGATTGCCATCAATGACCACCACTGGTCTCTTCCTGTTTCTTTATCTCTCTTCCTGTCTGTTTGTATATCTCTCTCTCTTTCTTTCTTTTTTTTAAAAATGACTTGCATAATTTTATTTTCCAGATAGTACACATTGGTCTCTTCCTGTTTCTTTATCCATCTCTCTCTCTCTGCCCTCTCTCTCTCTCTCTTTCTTTCTTTCTTTCTTTCTTTTTAAATGACTTGCATAATTTTATTTTCCAGATAGTACACACTGGCAATCTTTGCATACATCACAAGCATATTGCATACTTCTACACAAGAATTTACTTCAATGGTTAGTCGATAAGAATCAAAGACAAATAGAGGGGGAGGGAGAGAAAGAGAGAGAGGAAAGCCCACATTATTATATATTATGAAGGAATCCATCTCATTTAACCGTGAATTGCAAGTCCAAGGTATTCGTTCATTTTGGTTCCATATGTTTTCAAGTATCATAATGAACAGAATAAGAACTGCAAATATAATTTTCCTTGATATTTGGTCTGAGTAGGACTATCATCTTGATATAATAATCAGGTATACAACATTATTCATTTATCTGGTAACATTATGTGAAAAATAATTTGGACTTGCCCTGACAAAATTACTACAATTTTTTGTTTGACAATAGATCACATCCCAGTTCCTCCCTTTCACTATCCTCAATGTACAGGTTTAATATACATCATCTGAACTTATTTTGTTTCTTTGCCAAATAAAAGGAATGCAGATATTTTAAGCTAAAATAACAATCTATATGTACATTAGGAACCTATATCAATTTATAGGGTGGTGAGGCATATTTATCCAAATCTATAACATCAACAACAACAAAATCATTCATAAATCAAGTTGGTACATAGAAAAGATGTCATGAAATAATTGTGGCCAGAAACAATTTCCAATGTCATCCCATGCTTCAAAATTCATATACTTGTTTCACCCTGAGAGATTTCTATACACCTCTATCAAAAACAAAACTGTGAATCATGCTTTCAATCAGTCATCATTTAATATCATCTTATATCAGTAATTAATCTTCAACTGTGCTGTTATATTATTGGAACAATGGCAAGGTTACAATCATTTGTTGTCATGTTGAATACCAGGCTAAAGTACAGCAAGAATCAGGTTTCAACTGAATGACGATTTAAATGAATCGAACTGAAGGTGATCAGCAAAGCTCTCATACTTTCTACTCTTTAATTTTCTTGGTTATGGAGTCCAACTGCTTTTCGAAAATACTAAAAGATGGCTAAAAGAAGCCTACACGGACGCTAGACAAAGCAGCATACCAAGATGATCAGGTTCCACATGTCAATGGTTGCAGATCCTCCTTTCCTGATCTTTAAAAAAATAGTGTCCAACTGTTTTTCCACAGCTTCTATGGAAGATGGGAAATACATGTAGGCCTCTCGGAGGAACGGATGAAGCAGCCTATCACGACAATGAATTTAAATGTTGGTAGGAGATACACTTTTCTATTTTCATTGGTAAGAGTATTGTTCCATGTTGCTTTCATTTGTATTTTCTGTTCTTCATCTTCTTTGGTAATGAAGTCCAACTGCTTAATCTCTTCAGCTTCTACAAAGGATGAAACGGAGGTCTCTAAGAAGAACAAACAAAGCAGCTTATCAAGATCTTCAGGGTCCATGTCAGTAACCATTGCACCTTCAATTCCTCATGTTCCTTGGTATCAGAGATCATCTACTTCTAAGCAGCTTCTATGAGTGCTGGAAAGAAATCACCAAGAGGAAAAGACGAGGCAACTTATTAATATTCTGAGGTTCCATGTTAGCAGATGCTCTGTCTATACATGTATATATCATCTCCCTTGGTGATAGAGTCCAATTCTTCTATCAACAGCTTCTTCAAAGGATGGAAAAGAAGCTTCAGGGAGGAAAAGATGAAGGGGCTTACCAACTTGAAGATCTTTCTTTCATCATGCGAGTAGTTTCTATTCCTCATCTTTTTTAGTAATAGAGTCCAATTGTTTCTCTACAGCTTCTACGAAAGATGGAAAAGAACTCTCCAGGAGGAAAAGACGAAGCAGTTTATTTAGATCTTCAGGCTCCATGTTGGTTGCAGATGCAGTGTAAGGGATTGGTAGCTCCACATTCCTTCCGCCACCTCTCATCACCTATATGTACAAAATGCAGGTATACCTTGGTAATTTTCAGATACAGTTTCAGTAATACTGGGGTTTCTTTTTTCCAATTATCTTTATAGAGCAACGATCCTTTTACAGCCAAAATGGGTTATTATAACTTCAAATCTCTGAATAGTTAATATTGAAAGTTGCAATGAATACAACAGGTGGTATCTATTTTTTTAGAAATTTATTATTAAATTGTATGTAAGTTAATTGGTATCAAGCCTAAGATAACAAAAAATTCTGCAAAATGTGTAATGTTAATTCAATTCTTCATATCTGAAAAGTGGGCAATATTTTAGAGGTAGTCTTTTTCTCTTTTGTGAAGGTCAGTATAGAAAGACCATAACAATTTTTTTTGGTTAAATCAATGATGGATAATTTAGTCAATACGAGGTGAAAACAAAATGTTCCTGTCTCAAGATAAATTACAAACCTGGGATACTTCTTGAACCGACACCTCACCTTTCAACACTTCTTTTTCAGCAATCTAAGGAAGCAAAGCACAGAAGAGAGACCCAGAGAGATGAAGAGTAACATGCACAGACAGAAAATGAAAGAGTAAGAGAGAGAAAGACAGCGATATAACAGGGAAAGGGACAGAGAGAAGGGGTCGGGGGAAGGGGGAGATTGTAAGATAGCCAGTGAAAAGGGGCAATGATACTAAAAGAGGACAACCCCCATTAAGAGTAGAAAAGTAATTATAAGAATTATCATTTGTAATTATCTCTACAACACCAAGCTCTGATGCTAATGGGGATGATCAAGCAACAAATTTTGTGCAATTATTTCAGGGTCAAAATAAATTCCACACCTGCATTAATGTTTCTGTTTCTGTTTCTACTTGTAGAATTAATAATGTTATTGTGAACATGATAATCTCGAATTCTTTTATAAATAAATACATAACAAGTACTTACCGGGACAGGGAGCTTTGGTCTTTCCACTGGTTCATACGGTCTAACAGGCATTAATGTTTCTGTTTCTGTTTCTACTTGTACAATTAATGATGTTATTGTGAACATGATAATCTCTAATTCTTGTATAAATAAATAAAATCATGAGTGCTTACCGGAACAGGGGGCTTTGGTCTCTCCATTGGTTCATACGGTCTAACAGGCATTAATGTTTCTGTTTCTGTTTCTACTTGTTGTACAACTAATAAAGTGATGTGAACATGATAATCTCTAAATCTTTTATAAATAAATACATCATGAGTGCTTACCGGAACAGGGGGCTTTGGTCTCTCCACTGGTTCATACGGTCTCACAGGAAAGAAGTAGGAGAGTTTAGCTGCACAATTCTCACACGTTGTCACTGCACTATGATGGGGTCCTCTGGCAAAGCGCACTCTAAATTTTCTAGCTTCATTCTGCCACAGGACAAGATAAAGCACATTGTATGTCTCTAAAAAACCGAGTACAAAAAATATGCTACTTTTGACAAGAACATATTATATTCATTTAGAGTATAATATCAGTCCATTTCTTTAGATACAATAAAAGAATGTTTTTTTTTCTTTTATCCCATTGTGGAAGAAAACAAAGATAACATTTCTTCGTAGGTCAAGTAACGACTTTTACATTAATTCAAGTAATCACAATCTTGTCTATAAAAGGGGGAAAGGATTACTTCTATGTGAGGGAAACTTCTCACCTTAACTTTGATGACAAACAGGAGACTGTCTCCTCTCACAAAGCCGCGCATTGTTCTCCTCATGTCTCTTAGAAAGTAATTCTCCTGAAGGGAAGCACAATCGGTCATTAAATGCTACATAATCTCAAAAGTTTCAATTTGTATAAGTGCTCCTTCCACAAGTCTAAATGTAATACTAAACCTACAGGATTTTTGTTGTTGTCAAGTCAATGTGAATGTACCAGAAACCAATCATTCTTTTTATTTTCCAAAATCTGTTACCTGAGTACCGGTAGTGTATGCAGAGCTTTCAAAATGAAATTGCTAAGTGCTTAAAGGGAAAGTCCACCCTGATAATAAGTTTGTTTTAATACACTGGCACCCTTGTGGCGCTAAACAGATGACAAGCTTTCTCCAACAGAGTTATGTACACATTATATGCAACATTCATGTACTGTATAGTGATTGGTTTGCCCTTGGACATTCAGACAGGTCATGCTGATATCATATATTCCAAGGAGAAAAATATGAAGAGCAGATCAGTGAAGGTTTGAGAAAAATCGGACAATAAATAAGAAAGTTATGGATTTTTTAAATCCATAACTTTTCATGAAATCTGTGAGTCAAATTGGTAAAACGGTCTCTAAATATGATGTTAATCCCTCACATTTTATCCTTTGTTGAATGCAAGAAATGTCATTAAATTCCATTTTGATCAAAAGATATATTTTCTTCATGCCTATCTTGATCATACATCATGGATAACATGTTCTTTCATGCACCCCATATAAGATAGGTCTACTATGATTCAATTAACATTCAGAGAAATGGAGATTTTGGGTCATTCTGTCATTCAGATCAGTGATGAATTGTGAGGGGATGACATCACAATTTCTGACAACATTGCCAATTTGTCTCCAAGATTCCATGATTTTCATGATTTTGAAAGATTCATAACATTCTTATTTGTTGTCTGATTTATCTCAAACTTTCACCGAATTGTTTCTCAAATTGTTCTGCTTCTATTAAAACCAATTTAATATTAGGGTGGACTTCCCCTTTAAGACCACAACCATTTACTGAATGATGAATCTCATAAACAAAAATGACTACAATTCCATGTACATAAATGAGATTAAACTGAGGTCTACGAGACAAACAATGTAAGGGTGTGTAAATCATTCCATTGGAATAATACTGTGCAAACATATTTAAAAGTAATATGCATTAAATATTTTCAAATACTTACTAAAATTACATCATCACTTGTGAGAAGCAAATGATCCCTGTTGATACATAGTTTTAGGACTTCATTGGATGCAGGAGCTATGTTCTGGTAAAACAAGAGCAGAAAGGGGGCTTTGAAATATCACAATCATTCATTTCTTCTAGTATACTTAATCCAGGTTTTTTTTTTTAATCATTTGATATCCAGGAAAAGCAGATCTAGAGATAGGAAAAGTAAAATCTACTTTCCGTTAGGCTCTAGGGCTAATAGTAATAGAAGCAATACAAGGACTTACTTTCAGCTAATCTGCCCTTTTTCACGAAACTACTGCACGCAATGTGATCGGCAAACACCACACAAACTGCATTGCTTAGCCTCCCCTCACTAACCTGATGTACTTCAGTCTCTGTATAGAGGCGATCAGTGGAGCCAGACGTAGTCTCAGCGAAACAACCGTTGATATCAGAGACTGAAGCTTTCGGTCTAGATCCAGCCAACTTAATTTTAATAAAACTACAGAACTTTTTATTGAATAAAGACCTAGAGGCTTATAAAGGCAGCCTTCATTCAGAAGCAATCATATACTATATAGGCCTAGAGATCTAGATCTACCCATGCGCGATGTACTAGGTCTAGATCTAAATTAAAATATATATACATGTATTTTAAAAAAAGACTCCTTCAATTCCCATTGCAAGTTAAGGAGAGCTTTCAAAGTTTTAGAGTCTCACCTTGACACCTGCACCTGGGTCTAACTCTCACTCTATGCTATGTCTATAGTCTCTAGAATATTGTTTGCACAAAAAATAAATTTATGTGTAGGCCTAGACGTAGTATCGATCCCTGCTAGAATCTAATTAAATTTTGAAAAGGGTTAATTCAGAGCAAGGGAGGCTTTAGGCTTTTTAGCCTTTTATTTATGTCTGTCTTTGGCTCCCGGCTTTGGCTTTGCTATCAGAAGCAGATGTGAACTTATTTTCAATTTCAATTTGTTGGATAATCCGGCTAGATCTAGTCTAGACCGAAAATTTCTGTCTTTTTCTTTCGTTAGCCTCTGATTTGGGTAGGGTCGGCTCCTCTCTTTAGAGACAGAAGCCGACCATAGGCGCTCCTGTGCAAACTCGGTGGTACGGATCTGGCCACCAAATTCCGGCCAAACTTTTGGACTAAAATTTCACTTTAGCGGATTCATATCCGATGCATTTATTTTTGAAAATTAGGTCTAGGCTAATATACATCGGTTCCACTTACCAGATTGACTGTACGATGCATTTAAGGGTCTTTTTTTCCCGGTTTTCCTCGTCGAATTTGAAGTCCGCTCCGTGTTGAAATTAAGTTTGGCCGAAATTTGGTGGCCAGATCCGTACCACCAAGTTTGCACAGGAGCGCCTATGGTCGGCTTCTGTCTCTAAAGAGCGGAGCTGACCCTACCCAAATCAGAGGCTAACGAATTAACGAAAGAGACAGAAATTTTCGGTCTAGATCTAGTCTAGAGAGTAGAGGCTGTAGAGCCAGAATCAAGGGCAAGGCCAAGGCAGAGGGTAACAGTCATTATTTTTTATAATGCTGAACCCTATATAGACTAGGCCAAGAACACTTAGATCTACGCCAAATATCACAACCCGAGGGATGGGTCAAGTATAATATATAAACGAAGTTGAGAGATAAATTTGTCCAAGTGATTTTGATCCTTTAATTAAACGATTGCCGGTTGCCGGTAGGTACCGTATACCGAGGGGCCACCGCCCGCGCTGCGCGCTGGAGTCTCCTATAGATGCCTAGCTATAATTATGGCCCAGCACCTGGCACCGACTGGAGCCGGAGTTCAGGAGTTCCGTTCTCCCAAAATGACATCAATTAATTATTGATAGTTTACCTTCCATTTCTGTTCATTCCGTGCGGTAGATGTCACACTAATTTTTGAGTCATCCTCCAACGCCAGAAATCTAGCATAACGCAATATTTCCCATGTCAAATCAATAGATGTCAGACTTCCTCTTCCACACTCCTCCATCGTTTAATATTGTTCCGATCGCAATTTCGATATATATCGCAGCTTCTAATTCTATGAGTCGGTGGTGGTGGTGGTGGGGGGGTTGGGGCAGGGGCGGATCCAGCCGGCGGCATGGGAGGGGGCCTAAAAAGGGGCCCACTTCGTGCGAAAATTTGAAAATCGTGCCGGTCGAATTTTCGCCAGGGGTAGTGAGCACAATTTTTTTTTGGGCACCTGAAAAAAAATTTTCCCTACGGGAAGAGTTAATTTTGTTTCCACCACCACCCCCTTGGGCGCCAGGAGGGCCCAACTTCTTTTTTTCAAAAAAGGGTGTTTTTACCGTTTTTTTCCAGGGAGGGGGCCCCCCCTGGATCCGCCACTGGGAATACAATACAAAACAAAACAACACAAAAAAGCAATCAAACAAACAAAAACTGTGCTGGAAGAACTTCAAAGACACAAATGGGGAGGAGAGAGAGAGAGAGAGAGAGGGAGAGAGAGAGAGAGAGAGAGAGAGAGGGAGAGAGAGAGAGAGAGAGAGAAATGTGTAAAACACAGATTGCATACCCTCAATAACACACACCTTAATTCAGAATTATTAAGGGGGAGGGGCAACTCTAAAGTCACCCCTGGACCAATGCCCTACACATGGATGTTTTTCCCCCAGAGTCGTTTACCATATTGCTACAATATTACAACATATAAACTTATATCTATTACTTCTATAACATAATCAGAGAAATAATTCTTGCAAATGATATTTTGGTTTCAGTACATGTTTATTATTAAAGAAGAAAGATAGCTGGAATGAATTCAACAGTGAGAATAAAATCCAATCACAGGTAAACATTTGAGAAAACATTACACCATTGCATTTATAATAGACATAACAAATCAGATTATATAATAAATAGACTTCAGATGAATAATATCAATATGTTAATTGAATGACATCCTTCCACAAGAAGAAATAAATAAATATACCTACATTTAAAAAAAGTTAAAATATAATTCTTTTGTTCTTGAATACCAACTGCTTTCTAAGTAAATTTCTCCTCATATTCCATACTCTTGAACACATAACTTGTTATAAGTTCCTCATTATGTTACTAATAATATAATTCATATAAGTAGAATGTTTAGATAATCTCATTGGAAAGGACGGAGGAATAATTTAGATTATGAGAATATATGCTCTGATAAACAACTGAAGGTAAATTCCTTGATTGTAGGCAATGCTCATAATATTTTTCATATGGATTTATGGGTACATAAAGTATCAGTCAAGGATCATTATAAACTATCAGTAATACATTCGGAACAACACAATGATCATTACATTAATTGAAATTATTGAATAAATGTATATTCAATTGAAGACTTTCCAACTCTATCTCAATTAACATACTTTTACACATCACAATCCCTCTTTTCAATACACCTTCAAATACTTTCACAATTTGCGTACATTTACTTTTGTAATTAAACTCTTTTGTAACATGAAATTCTTGCAAAGTTTACACAAATATCTGGTGGTATTTATACAGTATATACGTACAAGGAAGAAACCCTGGACTACGTATCTCAGTTCCTTCTCAGCTGCTTCACAAGACTGTTTCTTAAAGTTCTCAATGTGCTCCTTTCTGGCAATATAAGCACTTCATATCTCTTACTCTTCAATTTCACATGGCTTTGCACCTTATCTCACTACCACACTATATGCATGGCTTTCACAGAAGCTTCTTTTACAGTACACAAGTTATAAATTGGACTATTCGGAAGAAAATATTTAAATGTTCGTAGGGATAGCTATCTCAATGCAGTGGGTAACCGGGAGTTTCCAAAATACAAAGTTTCCCAAATTACTGAGGGATTAAAAAAAAAATTGTTGTTATGAACAAAAAAGGTAATCCATAGGTTTTTTAAAATGTGCATCATATTCATAACGATCAACGAAGCAGTCTGACAAAGAAGCGTTGAATATCTTTTCTTGAGAAAACCTTTCAGGGGTTGTACAACAAGGTTGTACAACTCAGGAAATCTGAAAATTACAGGACGGAGTTTCCCAAGTTATTTGCTTGTTTTGTAGTTAAAACTCACTTACAGATAATCCACAAGCTTACACAGTGTTCATAATACACATCAAAGTCTTGTAGGAAAGCGCAGACTATACGTTTTCAGGAAGAACTGTAATTGCAGGAGCTGTTCAAGAGCTGTTCTGGCCCAGCCAATCTGAACATTTCAGGATGGAGTTTCCCAACTTACTTGCTTCATTTCTGGTTAAAAATCACTTCCAGATAATCCACAAGCTTACACAAAGTTCATAATACCCATCAAAGACATTGCCACAGTCTTGAAGGAAAGCGCTGATGATGCGTTTTCAGGAAGAACTAAAGTTTCAAAATGCAGTTTCCCAAGTCACAGGTTCATTTTCCCGTTAAAACTTGCTTCAAGATAATCCACAAGGTTACATCATGTTCATAAAAACCTGGCGAGATAATGTGAGTCTAATGGGAAAGCGTACACTATCTGTGCTTCAGAAGATCTGTGCGAGCAGCGACCAGGATCTTGAAAGCTTCCTCACTCCCTGGTGCTACGTTCTTGTCAGGGTGCAAGAGAACAGCCAACTTCCTGTACGCTCTGTTGATTTCATCCCTGCAAGAATGAAAAAATTAGATTCATAAATGAATGAATGAACATATTCCAGGGCCCTGTCTTATAAAGAGATGCCATTGATCCAGATTGATCACAAGTCCTAATAATCAGTCACAAAAATTACAAACTTCTATCTCTTTAGTATAAAGTTGCAATTAAATTAAAGTTGCGATTGGTTTGATTCGATCACAACTCTTTTTAGTCGGAGCCCAGTTCTGACAAACACATCTCCTAATGATTGAAAATATATTTAAACTTTTAAAGCTATGGGATGGATATGATTATTGCCAGTTTCTATGGCTCCATAATAATAATGATGATGAGGAAAAAGATGATGGGTAGAGATGATAGTAGTGAAAATGATTATGATTATCAAAACCAAACAGCCCTAAGATACTTCATAATTGCTCTCTAAACTTGTCTCTTTTAACCAATGCCCTTGAATAAGGATTTATTGTACTCTTCTTCTATTTATGTTATACTAAGGTTGAAGGTAATGATCATTTCAATTTTGAAATTGATGAAAATTGGTTGTTAGAATTCGAGTGAACATTTTAATGTCAGTTAATGTTTATTCATGAAACGGATCATTTACATGTAGAATTTAAACGTCTAAAATAATTAAACTAATATTCTCAGGGCCAGATGGATACTGTTGCTATGACATATATATATATATATATATATAAAAGTGCGAGAATTCTCAACTCTGACATGACAACGGGTGTTCCAGAATATGTAGACGTGAAGAAAAATTGGTCTAGGAACGTGAGACGTAGCTGTACTTTACAATTTTATTACGAGCTTTCGGCTTGTGAGGCCTTCTTCAGGTTCTTGCTTGTGTGTTGGGCTGTCGTGTGTGTTTATTCAGTTGATGTGATGTATGTGTACGAGTAATAAGGGAAGTGCGGTCAAGTATATATATATATATAAACATGTATTGACATAAATATATACATATAGAACAAATAATTTAATTTGGATAATCCTCCGTCACGGTAATAAACAAATAATGATTAAAAAAATTGAAATAAAAAACCTTGAGAGTTCACTTTTTAACTATGACCGGTTTCATTTTATATATCAGTTGAAACTGGTCATAGCGAAGAAGTGAACTCTAAAGCATCGTTATCTCGATTGTTTTAATTAATATAAATATATATAAATATATATATATAAATATAAATATATAAATATATCTATATATATCACAGTTAGTAGACGATACAGAAAATGAAAAATAATAATGGTGATAAAGATTACATAATAGGATCCTTACATAATTAATAAATGATCAGAATTCATTAACATAATTATGACTTACTTTGAAGCATTGTGTGGCAGCCCTAGCCTCTCGTAATTATTTTTGCTCGTCTTCAGCCTCTGTATTGCCTCAACCTGTTCCTTGGTGTAGCCGAGGGTAGTGGCGATGCGCTCTGCCCGGCCTCCATTTTCAAATGCTGTCAGGAGACCTTGGTAAAGGGCCTAGTAAAAGTAAGTAATACACATGTACATGGTAAGATTATCGAAGATTTGAACTGCATCAGATTTTCATGATATTTCTAAAATGTTTTAGGTTAAAATTTTTGTCCAGGAAATGAAAATACAATAAGTCTTGCAAATCCTGAGAAAACTTACTGTAAACATGTCTGTGACTCCATCCCCTGTAAGCGCTGAGGTCTCAAAGTAACGAAAGCCTTTGCTGTCAGCCCAGAGTCTTCCTTCAGTTTCATCGACCACACGCTGCATGCCCCTATCAGTCTGTTTGAGAATTTAAAAAAGCACATTCAACCTCTAGATGGAAAGTGAATGAAACAAACAGGATCAAGTCTGTCTCACCTAACCTTCATTCAGACACCCCTCCCCAAAAAAATGTTGGCACATAATACAAACCATTTGAATGTAAAATATAATGTACACACTGTATATTGTTAGAAGACGTGCCAACATCCATGCATCGACATTTGCTCCAGTGACAATTGCTCTGGGTCTAATTTCATCAAAAGTATAGGGTTAGGGTAATGGTTTTCAATTGGCTTTTATAAGTTAGGTTTAGGGTTAGGTTTAGGGTAAGGGTTAGAGATGGGTTGACGTTAGGAGTTCATCCCAGAGCACTTGTAGCAGGAGCTAGTGTCGTACAGCCGAAACCACCCATGAGGACTACACAAGAAATTAAAATGTTCAACAGTTATCAAAATTAAAAAGCATAAGAAATAAAAAAAGAAAAGACTCAGAGTTAGCTTCCATGCATGTTAAATAATTAACTCACATTATAGTACAATTTGGTTTACAAACATGTCATATCTCTCTACAGAAGTAATGTCGGAAGCTGATACATTGAACATAGGATCCCAGCTTGGGTGAGCATAAACAATGGTTCTCTTTCAAATGTGTTGGGGTCAGAAGGGTTAAGGGGCCCGTACCTTGTTTGCACAGACACAGAAGACAACCCTTTCCATCTCGGCTGAGTCGGACATCTCTCTCTTCATCTCTGCCAGCCAGGAATCCAGAGCCTCAAAACTGGACCTGGATCCAACATCATAGACCAGGAGAGCACCCTGTGTGTCCTTATAAAACTCATTTCTAACCTGATATAGAGCAAAATAATATAATAACATCGAGCTAATATACTGTATAAACTGTTAGTTTGTGAGGGTTTTCCTTTCGCAATTCTGCAGATTTGACATGCTAAACATAAGCTGTCAATGCACATGTGATCATGTATTTCTCTCTCTCTCTTTCTCCACCCCCCTCTCTCTCTCTCTCTAGATGCCATATCTATCGACTTTGGCAATGTTATTCCACAACTCTCTATTTCTAGCCTTCACTGGGAGCTCCATTCACTTCCTCTGCTCCTTTAAGTAGGCTGTATTAATTATTGCGTGTACACCAACATAAAAAAAAATGTCTTTGAGACTATGTCCCCATTTTCTACAAAAATATCTGTAAGTGAAAATATCAGCTTAATACATTCATGCCTACTATTACCAGGTGTGCTTTTTCTTTCAATAAATGTTTGTTAAGTGGTATTTGGAGGGGAGGTGGGGAAGGGAGAAGGACATTGGTGTCTAACGAAATACTCACTTCATAAAATATAGGATGTCCAGCCATGTCAAAGATGTTAACTTTCAGATCTCTCTCTTTCACCGTCACTCTGTTTGGATTAGATATAAATAATTGAAATCAATTATATGTAATGAGAACATTACAAAAATCATTTGAGATAAAGTACTAATTCTAATCAGGGTTACGACTACCTTAGGATAGAGGACTTGCTTTAATGAAAAAAAGAAAGGAATATTACATGTTTGTCATATTTACATAAGTTTATAAATATAATTATACATATTTGCCACAGTAAGCCACCATGGTTTTCTACATCATACATGTACGAGCCTCAACTTCCAATCAACATCAACCAAGCAGATCACAGTTGTAATACTTCAAACATGACTTTTAATTGACCGGGGCCCCATTGCATAGAACTTACCATTGATGGTAACTTTGCCATCAATGGCAACTACCATGGTAACAGGGCTCAACAGCCAATCAAAATCAAGGTTTTACATGGTAGTTACCATTGATGGCAAAGCTACCATCAATGGTAAGTTTTATGCAACGGGCCCAGTACGTGTTTGAAATTGTAATTATTAGGCCTATAATGTAGGCTTAAACGGTTTCCACCTACTTACTTTGTTACACCATAATCAATTCCAATTGTCGCCATGTACTTGCTCACAAATCTTTTTTCACAGTATCTCTTGATGATGCAACTCTAGTGAAAGTGTGTATTAAACAGGAATAAAAAAGAAATAGAGAAGATTTTAAACATGTACCAAGAAGTACAAAAATAAACCTGCCAAAAAAAAATTTTAAAAAATCAATTTTACATGTGAATGGAGAATTCATTGTTGTATTCCTAATCCTATATAGACGTCTAGGGTCTATATGGATCTACTTATAATTCCTTTTTTTTCCAGCTTAGTGACCACTCGCCAATTGAATCTTCCTTCTTCACTTTACATCACTTTGACCGAAAATTGAATTCATATCATTGTGACAAATCTTCAGTTCTATATCCCCCAACATGTGATAAACTATAGCAATATGACTCAATATAAAAAGGCCCTTTTATTATTATTAACATTTTATCAGTGTATCACTAGACACTAGACTATTCATTATCATAATATATCTATACTGCATGATTGCCCCAAAATTTTATTCATTTGCATGAGGACTTCTAAGCTAAGTAAGATCCCCCAAACATTTGCTCATTTTTTTTAATACAAATTTTAAAAAATCAAGTCATTCACTGACACTCGTACTTCCAAAGTTCCACTTCCAGTAACACAACTAGTCTAGTATAGTAGAATCTAGCAACTGTCAATTGTTTTGTTGAGCTCCGCTCTTTCCT
>CP137668.1:12126151-12242578 GCA_037976565.1 Mesocentrotus franciscanus
GAAGAAGAAGAAGAAGAAGAAGAAGAAGAAGAAGAACTTGGAAGAAGAAGAAGAAAACAGAAGAAGAAAACAGAAGAAGAAGAAGAAAGGAAGAAGACGAAAAAGAAGAAAAGGAGAGGAAGAAGAAAGGGAAGAAGAACACTGAAACCGTTCTTTATAGCGCATATAGCATTACGATATAACGTCTCTATATGCATTTGGATATTATTACCTCTGCTTTAGC
The DNA here is from genome assembly GCA_037976565.1 of Mesocentrotus franciscanus. Lineage (NCBI taxonomy): Eukaryota > Metazoa > Echinodermata > Echinoidea > Camarodonta > Strongylocentrotidae > Mesocentrotus > Mesocentrotus franciscanus. The sequence continues at coordinate 12,126,375 of CP137668.1, forward strand.
TCCGGCAACCGTCGCGCTCGATAGATTCAAGGAAATAACTCTACCAGGTACCCATTTATTACACCTGAGTCGAGTGTAGAAAATAGTGATTACTGTCTTGCCAAAGAAAATAAGTGCTGAGGCATTAAGGACTCGAACCCCGTACCTTGTGGTTCACAGTCCGGGAATATACACAGGGCCACATCACCTCTCCATTCCAAGCAGGTCTTCATAACGATATAGAAAATGAGGTGAGTAAAGGGGTAAAAGTAGAAGGGCTTTAGAAGAAAAAAAGGAGGGTATGAAAATAAGTACCGAGGCCGAGGATAAACTAGAATAACAAAGAAAGGACTTGGACAAGGTCTTTAAACAAACAAACAAAAATAGAAGAGGGTAAAAAGATGAGTAAAAAGAGGGTACATGGCACTCAAGCGTAACAGAGAGTGTACGGGGTTCGAACCCCGGCACGGACCGGAGTAATAATAACTGGGAAGCGCTTTGGTCTGCTAACTAGTAAATCGCTTTAAACAAGAAACATTCGATATTGTTATCAATATCAAATCACAGGCGATGTGATGGAATAGATTTACTATAAAAAATGCATGAAAGCATTTCGTTATATGGGCCTAGAAGGATGGATTTCATATTTATTGCGTGATTCCAACGTCTCTCCATTATGGCATCCATTATCTTTTATCGTCTTCATCATCATCATCAACATCATCATCATCGTCATCATCATCACCGTGCACCACTAGCTACCTCCACCATCATCATCATTATCATCATCATTATCTTCATTATCACAACCACCACATCCACCGTCTCTATCATTATAATCATTATCACCTTAATCACCATCATCTTCACATCATCATCATCATCATCATCATCATCATCATCATCTTCATATTCTTCTATTCCTTATCCTCCTCTTTCATATTCCTCTCCTTCTTCTTTTCCTTCCATCCTCATCCTCCTCCTTCTTCTTCCTTTTTTTATTCTTCTTCCTCTTCTTCTTAATATTACCCCTCACCTCTCACTCTGTTTCGTTTTCCCCCATTTTGAATTACAAGTATTCAAAGGAAGTGGGGGTAGCGTTTTAAATAGGAAATGTTTTATTCCCGTTTGAAAGACCCCCTGCGGAATAAAAGTGTAGTTACACGCTTCGTTTGAAGTGAGGATAACGTCATCTTGACATCTTGAGATGGGGTCACTGGATGCGGCCCACGCTATCAGACAATCGCCATGGTAACGGGAAGTTCAAGCTTGTTGCGCTGTTGTTCCTTGTTATGTAGATATGCATAAAAGTTTAGTCAGCAGAATTGGATCGTAAATTAGGCCTATTTATCTCTTGAATTTGATGCCCCACACAGATGTATATGACAGACAGACAGAAGAAAATTATGACAGATGCTGATCGTGCAAAAGACAGTCAAGCTAGGCGGTGTAAAATTAAAGGCCCTTTGTGAAAGGTAAGGTTCTAAGGAGACTCTGGCCGGGACGCAAAAATCCTAGCCAGCACTGATAAAACCAAGATCATCAGACATCCACCGAGTAAGACATTTTAATTTGTTATTGGTTAAGGCATTGGTGCTCTAAACCAAAGACCCGGGTTCGATTCCCGGCGGAGACATTATTTTTCAACCTTAAGTTTGCAAAAATTAAAAAAGAAAGACAGCTATATGGGGAACTTTGATAGATATACCACCATTATTCTCTTATTTTCATACCTTACAATGATATATAATGATATCATGTATATATCCCGTTTCAGTAGTATTGACATATTTCCACCGTCGGTAAAATCCGGGACCAAAGCCTCATGTACCAGACAACGTTTTGGAATTCGATTAGTTAAGGTTACTTAGAGCATAGACCTACCACCCCCTCTATGCTTAGAGGGAGGGTGCACTCGTCCTAGCAGGTGAGTTAAAGACACTCAGTAGTCAGCTCTCATGGGGAATTCGACACCGTTCGGGTGTTTACCCAATAACAGGTGTTGTCAATCACCAGGGTTAGCCTTCAGTTTTATGACCATTAGACCTTATGTAACGCTCTGCTTTTCCGTCACCCGAAGACTCTCGAGTATTCTCCGAGAGATTATATAGGGGGGAATTCTTGACTGGCCTACGGGTTTGCTGTGTGCAGATTTGTACTCCCATTAATGGTATTTCCACCAAGTCTGGTGTCAGCGAATTATGGCCTTCTGCACATGGAAACCCACCTCCCTGCTTTAACCTACTCACACCTCAGTCACACCGCCAAACCGACTCCACACTAGTCTATAGTCTAGTCTGCAGGCGTAGACTCTAATTTGAGACGTCACCACAATAATATTCCTCAAAGCCTTGAGCAGAGATTAGCCTAGCTTAGTTAGTCTCTGGCCTTGTCCGAAGTAGCTTTGTTAAGTACAGAGCCCATGCAGTATACTGACGGCCTAGTCTCACAGTTCAGACACGATTACGCACAGCGACTGACAAGGGTTTGTGCCTACAAACTAACGAATTCTTGGACATTCGGTGTAATGTAATGTATTTGGTTCCGTCTACTGACGGTCTGATGTCGGTCTGATGTCGGTCTCGAAGGTGTGACTGGGGTACCAAATTAAATGTTTCAGTTGCGGATCAAGGATTTTTTTTTATTAGAGGGGGCGTCAATCTTAAATCAATTCATAACTTGACTGCACCACATTTACATGAAATGTTTGTAGTTTCAACACCACAATATTGCCTTCGCTCGACTGGAAACCTAGCCCTCAAAAACCAAACTCCGAATACTGTCGAAGAATGTTTAGTTACAAAGGAGCATGCTCCATTAACAAAATTCCACATCATAATTCTATATCTTCCTCATCTAATATAGCTGCATTCCGAAAATTTGTTAATGAATCAATTCCAAGTTTTATATTTCATTTTAATTTTAATTTTTTAATTTCCAACAATACATAATAACGAATACAATGTAAAATGTATGCAAAACATAGTTACATTTGTAATAAACAAATCTTTACAGTAATTTATACATTTGAGGAAGACAAAAATTGAATTGAGTAACTGTATTTATATTTTGAGGAAATGGAGAGGTCCACTGAAAAACAGAGCTTGTAAATTGTGGACCCCTCAGATAATAATGAGTGAGAAAAGTGTATAGAATACATAAACAATCAAAGAAGAATAGCGGCCAACAGAGACAACATTTATTAAAACACGTAATGACTGGAAACAAGTATCAATCCAACTCTTTGGTTGCTATGAATGAATAAATAAATAAAAAATTTAAAGTAGACGTAAAAGATTACATGACGAAGAAAGAACGGAAAAAAGAAAATGTGGGCTGCGTTTGGAGGGAAGGAGAGGAGAGAAAAGGAAAATTGTAGAGATCGAGCACGAAATAGGGAGCGCACAAAATCCTTGAGGATATTTACAAGATAGCTGAAACAAAAAGAGCAAGAACATGATGGCAAGTAAATAGCAAGTAGTTCGTTTTCTGGAGATTAAGTGGCAATTTATTTGCTCGTATCCATTGCAATATATTCAATAACTCGGCATTGATTTTATCAACCAGGACGTTTGGAATTTTGTGTGAAAAAAATTAGTATCATCTGCAAATAAAATAAACGACAGGGAGTTAGATGATTTACAAAAATCATTTATATAAAGAATAAAGAGTAGCGGGCCTAGCAGACTACCTCGTGGGACACCACAACTAATATAGCATAATTCAGATGCATGCTCGTTTAAGTATACATATTGCTGTCTGTTAGAGAGGTAACTCCTGAACCACTCCAAGGCCTTTCCACGTACACGATAGTGAGATAGTTTGTAAAGTAAAATTTCGTGATTGATCGTGCCAAAGGCCTTGGAGAAGTCCAGGAATATACCTACAGTGTGAGACGATGTATCAATTACGTGGGCAACCTTCTCAAAAAAAGACATAAAGTTGAGTTCTGGTCATGCGATTGTATTGTGAAAGAAACGGTGCGGAATCGATCAGAAAATCATCTCAAAGAGATATTGGTGTGTACTGTAAGGTTCTGGAATCATAAAAATGGTAAGAAAATCTTGGTAAAGTTACAAGCACTAACTGGGACTAAACGAACATGTGGCATAAAAATCCGTCCCGATTTTTATGCTATTACATGCCATATTTAGAATATTAAGGCATTTGAAGAGCCATGCTTTTCAGGGAACATTTTGTATCTGATGTTCTTCCACACTTGCATAATAACAATAATAACACTCACAAATTATTGTTCACCTCTTCCCAGAACTTAACCTTCTCTTTAAAGCATGAACGGTGCTGTGCTTTTCTCGAAAACCAAATTGGAAGTTTGAAAATACATCATATTTCCTCAAAAAGGAGATCATCCGGATATAAATTATTCTTTCCAAAACTTTAGAAAATGAAGATAATAAAGAAATCGGGCGGTAGTTACCAACATCCAGTTTATCACCCTTTTTAAATAATGGAATAATTTTGGCTATTTTCATAGAATTAGGAAATTGACCATGTAGAAGTGATATATTAAAGATGTGAACCAATGGATCTACAGTAAAAGGAATAATTGATTTTAGTATGACATTATTAATTCCATCATATCCTGAACTTTTCTTATCTTTCAGATTAGAAACAATTTTCATAATTTCTTGCCTATTGGAACAAGGAAAATAGAATTTGGATTGTGAGGGCCTAAAAACTCCACAAAATTTTTTTTTGAAAGCGGAATGTTTTTAGCAAGATCATCACCTATTAAAGAAAAATAAGTATTACAAATATATACTATATCTTTAGGGTCTTAAACAATCTCATTATCAAATTTGATTTTATTTATCTCAGATTTATTATTAACTAGGTTCATTGCTTGTTTGATTACTTTCCAAGTGTTTTGCATATCCTTTTTGAAAAGTTTCAAACGATTTACAAAGTAATTTCTCTTTTCTAATCGAATAATCCGAGTCAAAATGTTTTTATCTATAGTATGTATAGGATGTATAGGATATATATATATAGGACTCATAGGATGTATAGGAAGTATAGGTCGATTGACGATATGGAACTCCCGACATCCTTCGACCAGTCACTGCAGGGTCTAGTAGTGCACCCGTCCTGGCTGGCTTGTCCTCGCCGGTGTGAAACTGCCACCAGTTCCCCGAGAGAGTGCCGTTAGTAACTTGCAAGAGCTACCGGTACTTACCCACATTTGCAAGCAGCGGTCATTAGGGACTTTTAGATTTGCACGACGAGAACGTGGATTGCTACGTGGACATCCTTTTAAGGCAATGTGACGTCCTTTTAAGGCACACTGCCGGGCACTGCCTGTGCCTTAAAAGGACGTCACATTGCCTTAAAAGGATGTCCACGTAGCAGTCTACGTTCTCGTCGTGCAAATCTAAAAGTCCCTAATGTCGCTTTGCGACAGACAGCTACTACTACTATATTTTCTCCTCGATTGCTCAGTGCCTTCTAATTTATATTTATAATAGAGCCTAGAGGTTATTCTTCCGATTTAATGATCGCAATATAGACTTAGAAATCCAAGGGAGTTTGGGCGTTTTCTTATAACCATGTTTGACATTTTGTTTTGGCTTGTTAATATCTAATTGGTTGTTTAATATACTAGAGAACATTTCATATGAACAATTAATTTCATTTTCGGAATAACAAGAGACCAATTAGTATTTTCCAGATTAGCGCCAAGGCGAGCTAAATTCTCTACTGTTATTTTACGTCTACTTGGGTTAGGACCATTGTTGCTTAATGGTTGTGAAACCGTGTAGCGAGTCACAATGGGGTAATGGTCAGATATGTCCGAAAGAATAATGTAAGAATCAAAATATGGAATAATATTAGACAAAATATTATCTATTAAAGTAGCAGATGTATTTGCAACACGAGTTGGCTTGGAAATAAGTGGCAAGAAAGAAGTAGACAAAACTGTTTCGAGAAATTCTTGAGAAACATTGCTATGTAAGTGCTTTAACAGGTCTATATTAAAGTCTTCCATCAAAAAAACAATCTTTATTGTTAAAATTGGCGTTTTGTAATATGTCAGATTGGCCTAAATACAATAAAAATTCGTGTGCGTTCGAACTCGGGGATCGATATATCACGCCGACGATTATATTCTTATTACCGGGAATCACGATTTCAATAAAAAGGGATTCAATAATATTATTGCATGTTGAGAGATTATCTAGATCAGTATAATTCAATGTTTTAAGTACATATAAAGCAACGCCACCACCTAGTCTTTCTTGCCTATTTTATGAATAACATCGTAGTTATCAATAGATTATGGGTGATTGGAATCACAAGTTAACCAGGTTTCTGTAAGACCAATTAGGGATAATGGGTTTTGTGCGGGCTTATCAAGAAGCGAAAGTAGATCATCGAAGTGCCTATTCAAACTTCTAATATTCAAATGAAGCAAGGAGAAAGTATCATTACGAAATTCTGCAACATTACGAAACTGATGAACAGTTACATATTTAGAAACGTTGCGTTGAGCAGGATCATCAAAATCAAAGTCAAATTCTAGTTCTTCAAGTGAAGAGTTGATATTGTCCATAACAGAATTATCAAACGAATTGGCAGGGGTGTTAGCTTCATCCTCAAGTCGAATGTGAATAATTGACGATATGAGGAAATAAAATACAGGATAAATTTTGGCGCTGTCAAGGAGAAATGGGGAAAGGAAAAGAAAAATAGAGTATCCAAGGGCAGCAAGGAGAAAGAAGAACTGAACAAGACACACTGTACAAAACAAGGAAGATTGCTGTCGCTGAAAAAATAAACACGATTAGAAGAGATGGAATAACCAATAGCAACAAAGAGAGGAGAACAGACACACGAAGTTCATAATTATTATGTAAGAAACAAAAACATAAAATGAAACTCTGTTGGCATTTATGAACACTAAAAGGCAACCAATACAGGGGCGTATCATGATACAGCAAAGTTAGCAAACGATAATTGCGAATGAGAAAATATCTACTGACGATGAATAATCCTTGGAATATATTAAGATCGTCAACCATGCAGCAGATGATGTATTGGAAAAAAAATAAGAAAAAAAAATCTTAAAATGGTCTCCAAATAAAGTAATATGACAAGAAAAGATTGATAAACAGTTTGCGTTACATGTGATAAGAATTATCAAGAATTAGAAGCATGGTTCTTTTCAGATATTGTAATTAAACAAGGAAAACAATGGACTAAGTATTGTATTACAATATTGCGAGAATCATGCACGGGTTATAATTTAATGCAGAACAAAATATTGTAATGCTATATGGTTGATAAAGCCAGATCAACCGTGGTGAAAAAACTCAAATTGCATTGACAGTATTTGAATAAATGAATAATTCAAGTATCGAGAAAAGAATGTAGAAGGAATTTGACAAGTAAATTGAAATATCAGGGATAGGTGCAGGAACAACCAGCGCGGACAACGTGTAGAGGGGTATAGTATTGTTCTATGACATACCCCCTCCCCAACCCATCGCCCGCCCGGAGCTCCCCGGCGCACTTGGTACCACATTATGCATGGTCCCTTTGAAGAAGGTTATAACAGAGAAGAAAAAAAAGCATGATTGAATGATCGTATTACCCGATTGCATGACCCATCAACTGGTTACAACGAAATTAAAGATACAAAGCAGATGTAATGCTGTGGTTGGATAAGACAAGTCAATCAGTGTGACACAAACTCCATTTACAATGCTGATTATTGAATAGAATAACTAGTTCAAGTAACATGAAGAAAGACAAACAAAAAAAAAGATGGCGGGAAATCAATATGTGATCTGTATAATCGAAATGCATTACCTGATTATCCGAGCGGATATATTTGTTGAAAATACAATATAATTATACAATGGAAACAAAATATTTGTTGGAGATGCCATGCAGGTCGGTCATCGTGACAAAAACTCATTTTACATTGCAAATTATTAAATGAGGAATGTCATTATGATCAAAAGAATATACGTGTTTTAATTGATTATGACCATAATGACTATGCTGTGAAAGACTGTTATACTGTGAAATACCAGCAAGAAAAGTATGGCTCTTTATAGACAGTGTATCTAAAAAAAGACAACATTGCATGATTGACTTAAAAGATCAATTGTATGAACCATCGGCTGGTTACTTCGGAATCAGAATACCAGACAAATACAATGGCATGGTTACAGGAGCCAAGCCGGTCGTAACCACGATTTTCTTTTAACATTGCAAATTCATGATAAACGAAGAATTTGGATATGGTCAAATGAGTACAAATATACATCAACATTGTAATTAGAAATACCAGTGGTATGACATATTAGTTTGTCTAGTTGTTTATTTTGTAGACCTCCTATATATACGTTGTCTATTTCAATCATTTTATGAGTCTAACTATTTCTGATAGAAGCAAACCTTAAATAATATGCACCCCCCCCCCAATTATTGGGACATATTCATTTCACAACCTCGTTGATGTTGTTGTTTTTTCTTTGCCGATGCTTGCCTACTATTGGGTGTTGCTTTTAGTGTGTAATTTTAGGGTGTTGCTTATAATACATTTTAAGGGTGTAGGGTGTTACTTTTTGTACTTTAAATTGAATTGTTATATGTGTCTCTTTGTTTAATTATTCATTTGTGTATAGTGACTTTCGATATCATATTTCTATACTATATATATTTGTATCATAGTCTGAACCCCTCAGTGCATGGAACAGCGCTACCATGTTAGTGGATGCTGAGTAGGGCCATCCAGCCGTTTATCTCTTATAGTACACAGTAGGCTACATAATTATTGTGTAATGTTTCTATGATTGTACTTCTTTTTATACGGAAATAATTCAAATCGAATCAAATCAAACGGGCATTCTATTGGAATTGAAGGCCAAAATTAAGGGGGCGCATGCATCCTTCCCACACATTTTGGGATCTAAAATTACCTTCATAGCAATTTTAGATTCTGAAAGGGCACTAGAAATGTCATAAATGAGAATAAGAGCAATAACCATGCACTTTGTAGGCATTTGCGGTCTTAAACAAGAACTCAACTATCCCTTTAAGCCTTTCGGCACTACGTCAGTGTGTTTTTTAAAACCTTGTTAATAATAATTATCAGACCTGTTCTCATTCAGTGGAAATATATTATCAACAATTCAGAATAACTATTACACTATGTGATTTGTTGTTTACATATCAACATACTGGTACATGTATAATTATGCATGTAAAGTTACAGAATGCTGAACTTTATTAAAAAAATGATAGTAAACATGAACTCATTTAATAAAATGTTGAAACTCATGACTGAAACTATATTTCACTTATTATCATTTTGTCATCTTTAATTCATTTTAAAGAGAAGGTTGAGTTCTGGGAAGAGGTGAAAAATAATTTGTGAGCGTTATCATTGTATTATGCAAGTGTGGAGGAACATCAAGGAAAAAAATGTTCCCTGAAAAGCATGGCTCTTCAAATGCCTTAATATTCTAAATATGGCATGTAACATCATAAAAATCGGGACGGATTTTTATGCCACATGTTCGTGTAGTCCCATATACATCTTTCTGTGTACAGTGCTTGTAACTCTACCAAGACTAGGCCAAATTTCTTATCATTTTGATGACTCCAGAACCTTGCAGTACACACCAATACGTATATGCTAGATGATCAACCTTTTCTGATCGATTCCACAACGGTTCTTTCACAATGCAATCGCATGACCAGAACTCAACTTTATCTTTAATCATCAACAAAATTTCAGATACACTGTACTTGAGAATGACAATAACTATTATGTTGGTGCAGAACATTAAAAAAAAACACGAAACAAGCGACTAAAAAGCAAAGAAAAAACGATTTCATCCAGAGTCTACGATTTTCAACCTTAAACACCGTCAAAAAAAACATAATTATGTTCTTAATTGATCGGGTAAAATAGACACACAGCTAGCCCGGCGTATTCCGCTAAAATTTAAAAACTTGACGCTGGGCTTAAGATTTTGTTTAAACACAGGTTTATAACTAAGGAAGTTTGTCTTATTTGTATTCATTGTTAAACGTGATCTCAGATCAAGGGTCGGGTTTAACTCACGTAGCAGAATACGGACCCCAAAGTTTGTTCCCAATGAAGTATAACTGTTCAGTGTTTACCTTTCTCGTTAGAGCTCTCCGTTAAGTTGTCCCTTCGATGGTCTATTGTCGTGCTGGCATCATTTTGAATTAAGAGAGCCGAGATGTTTGCCGCGTTGATGAATGCCTGTTTATTATGCCCGACAGACACCAAGCCCAGGTTGTTGCTCGGCTCTCTAATTCCACGTTCGTCACCGTTCCAAAGTCGATCCCCTTTCAGTTCTGTCGAGATCGGACTATAGCTATATAAAAGTAGCACGAGTCCTACAACTAATGCTATCCAAAAGACTCTTTGCTTCCAACGCCGGACAAGCACCTTCATCCTAAGGTAGATATTTGACGGAGGAAATTACAGTAGGACATTAGGGTGCGATCTACGAATGAATATAATAGTTATAAACCTGTATGATGACCATGGTAAACCTCACGCCCTCTCTTGCTGTCGTTCCCTCTCCCTCTCTCTCTCTGTCTCTCTCTCTGTCTCTCTCTCTCTCTCTCTGTCTCTCCCACTCTCGTCTCTCTCGTCTCTCTCTCTCTATCACTCGATCTCGTCTCTCTCTCTCTATCACTCGATCTCATCTCTCTCAAAAGAATGGTCATAAACCTGTACTGTGTGATGACCATGGTAAAACCTCTATTGCTGCCCCTCCCCCTTTCCTCTTCCCTCTCTCTCTCTCTCTCTTCTCCTCTCTCTCTCTCTCTCTCTCTCTCACTTTCTCTCTCTCTCTCTCTCTCCCTCTCCCCTCCCCTCCCCCTCACACCCACTGTCCACTGGATGTCCATAGACCTCTCTGTTTACTCTTCTTATTTACTTTATACTAGCCAATGATCACGGAAATTAGAATAGAGGTATGTAAGAGACTACATGCGCGCACGCTTCTTGTCTGTGAAATTATACTTATCCATGAAAGAGGCGAAAAGAATTGACCCCATCACAAGCGGATCCAAGATTCTCTTGGACCAAAAATAAATGAAAAAATAAATGAAAATAAGAATAAAATAGGGGAGACCGGGTCTAGTTGTTACACGGGTAAGTGTTGACAAAAGTATTTTTTCTAAAACTCTACGAAAGAGGGAGCTATGGACTATACCCGATCATGGCTCTTTACCCGACCGATTACCGATTACCAACAATGACCACCGCTGAGTCATGTGGGGTTTATATAGCGGTGGTACGCGGTGGTACGCGGTGGTGCACAAGATGACGGGGGGCAGGTCACACTAACACCCTTTTACCTATCTGATTAAACTTTGGACGATAATTGAACCAAGTACGTGTGCTGATCCATTCAGTAATAGGTATGTTTGAATTGAGTGTTTGTTAAAATATGTGTTGAATTAGCATGGTGATTGCACATTCACTGTAACTGCATCCAAAGAATGACTATCCCCTCTTTTATTAAAGCAGCAAATTCACACTCCTCGGGACACTCTAATGCGGTCCGATAACATGTAAAAGAATGTACATATAGACCAACAAATATCTTAGACGACCATAAAATATAGCCTTGTTGTACTATATATTCTATGTATCAACACTCCCCATTTGGTATGTGTAAAAACATACCCATGCAGCATCGGGGGGAGTTGTAATGTTGCTGGCGGTTAATGTTTATTACGTAATCTCTCATATACACTAAAATTGAACGTCTAAGTTATTTTTTACACTATTCATTTCATGATGAAAATTCATGGATCTTATCATTGTGTATGAATGATCAATATGCGTCATCATATTTTGTAACAACCATATAGTCCCGGTTTCCCCTGCACACTAATATTGTGAGAAATGAAAATAAGTGAATAATGATGCACAGTTCTATATCAATGTTCCCCATTGCTGTCTTCAAATTTGTCAATTTTTGCAAAGGTTGCTAAAAAAATGTATCCGCCAGGAATCTGACATGAGTCCCTGGCTTAGAAATTAACCACTAGACCATTTTCTAAAATCCTCTTGTTTGTTTTCAACATCGGTTTCTTTCCTGTACATTAATTGTTGTATATGCACATCGTTAATCAGTATATTTCGCGACACCGGCTGTTAGAGAACTGTCTTGTGATGTGATGACAGTTTGAAAAGGAATCTGGTTGGTAGCTTTACATTATTTTCTTTATTTTCTCCCAACTGCACAGAATCAGTGTTTAAAGGCAAATACCTACATCACAAACTGTCATGACTGATTCAGTACCCCCTCCCCGGCCCCTATCTCATCCTTTCCTTCCCCTCTCTCACCTCCTCTTCCCTCTCTCCTTCTCCCCACCCCTTCCTTCCCCATCTCTCTCTTTACCCCCTCCTCTTCTTTCCCCCTCTCTCCCACGTACTCCTCTTCTCTGTCTCTCTCTTACTCCCCTCCCTCCCACCTCCTCTTCTCTCTCTTTCTCCCCACCCATTCCTTCCCCCTCTCTCTTTCTCCCCACCCCTTAATTCCTCCCCCTCTCTCGATCCCACCTCCTCTTCTTTGTCTCTCTCTTACCCTACCCTTCCTTCCCTGTCTCTCTCCCCTCCCTTCCTTCCCCCTCTCCCACCTCCTCTTCTCTGTCTCTCTTTCTCCCCAACCCTTCCTTTCCTGTCTCTCCCACCGCCTCTTCTCTCTCCCCTTCATTCCCCCTCTCTCCTCTCCCCACTCCTTCCTTCCCCGTCTCTCCCACTCTCTCTTTCTCCCCACCCCTTCCTCCCCTCTTCTTTGTCTCTCTCTTTCCCCTCTCCTTTTCTCTGTCTCTTTCTCCCCTACCCTTCCTTTCCCGTCTCTCTCCCACCTTCTCTTTCTCTCTCCCCTTCCTTCCCCCTCCTTCCTTCCCCGTCTCTCCCACCTCCTCTTCTCTGTCTCTCTTTCTCCCCACCCCTTCCCTCCCCGTCTCTTTCCCACCTTCTCTTCCTCTCTCCCCTTCCTTCCCCGTCTATCCCACCTCCTCTTCTCTGTCTCTCTTTCTCCCCACCCCTTCCTTCCCCGTCTCTCTCCCACCTTCTCTTTCTCCCCACCCCTTCCTTCCCCTCCTTCCTTCCCCGTCTCTCCCACCTCCTATTCTCCCGTCTCTCTTTCTCCCCACTCCTTCCTTCCCCGTCTCTCTTTCTCCCCACTCCTTCCTTCCCCTCTCTCTTTCTCCCCACTCCTTCCTTCCATGTCTCTCCCACCTCCTCTTCTCCGTCTCTCTTTCTCCCCACCCCTTCCTTCCCCGTCTCTCCCACCTCCTATTCTCCTGTCTCTCTTTCTCCCCACTCCTTCCTTCCCCGTCTCTCTTTCTCCCCACTCCTTCCTTCCCGTCTCTCTTTCTCCCCACTCCTCCCTTCCCCGTCTCTCTTTCTCCCCACCCCTTCCTTCCCCTCTCTCAAAAAGAAAAGAAAAACAATGAAGAAAGCAACAGAAATATGCACTGATTAATGCATTGTACAATGGGGGAGTGTGACATGGTAGCAACAAAAACCACCACACAATTTTATTTTCTATATCATCTTCTATGCAGCACAAAAAAAAAACTTGGGCACAGCAAAGCATTTTCATCACGAAGCACAAGGAAATTACATGTGGGAAGGTTGTATCATGGTGTGTGCCATAATTTTTTACATGTGCAGAATGTTTCCACTTTTCACCCATAAATCACAGAATTAAAAAGACTTTCAGAATAAAAAAATCTTAAGTAAATAAGCACGAATCAAAACAAAATACAACGAAGAAACAACACAAACTCAATAGGAATAAGCTGCCAATTTCACCCAAATGCTTAACAACTCATGCTGAAATTACATTTTTAAGCTTTCCCTTCATAAGGCATTTGTCATCATTTTCGTTGTCTCTGCAGAAATTTTGTCAATTGTTTGTTTGAAGCCAGAAGGGCCTTAACTCATAAACTTTAATTGACAGTTAACGCCCTTCTTGCTCTGAACAGATAAAATATCACATGAACAAAACTGGATCAAATAATTACGATAATGTTCAATTGAATTATTTAAGTGCATCTTACCTGTGAGAGATATTATGTGTGCCACTTCCAGGGTGAGGGTGTGTGTGTGGGGTGCCCAGTCTTCTAACTGCCCCCAACTTTCCTATACATAGTAAAAGCTTTCTAGTTTACACATTTAATGCATCCTTGAAAATGATTAGCACCGCTGGAAAAACATTTCCATGTTTGCAAAATTCACAAAAGATAGGCAACAGGTTTAAGCCTTACACCGTTCACATCATATCAGAAAAAGATAATTCATTAAAGATTAATGCAATTGTAAACATAGGCCTTGGTCAGAGGTTTGGTAGCCAAATTCCTCTGATGATTCATCTCATTTTATTGAGACGTCTTTCACTATAGGTACCCTTAGAAACAGATAATCACTCGTAACGATTCTAATTTGTCACCATCAAGAATCAAATCATGGGAAATATCAATGGCTGCTAACATGACAAATAAAAGGTATAAAATGGAATGCAACAAATATACAAATTCAGTCATTCAGGAATGTATAATGGGGGCAGATTGCGTTCTTTGTTGCACCTATATATTTTCACACAAGGACTCTGAACAGGTTTAACATTCAAACACATACACAAATTATCAAAGCAGTTATTTCCATTTATACAACTCACTCCTAGATAATCAAATGATTGTGATTCATTTACTGGGACTATCCTATGTCTTTTTTTTTAAAACGTGCGCGATACTTTCCAGTACTATCTAATGACATTTAAGAACACAATGTGCAGCAGTATACATGTGAAGTTAACTTATCTGTTGATGGTTTTTTCTCTCCCAAAACCTAGCAATTTTGACCATAAATTACTAAAAATATTCTCTACAACATACCGTAAATATAATTTATTTATAGTTATATCTGGTTATCAATATTTAAATCAAAAGATTTGTTTCAACCACATAAATGCTTGACTGCTCTATTTCATATTTCTTCAGCCATTAGCCCCACGCTGATTTTGACCTTACATTAAAAAATAAATCACGTTATTGGCTCGATCTCTCTATGAGAGTTCTATGTGATGATTCCATTATACACTCCAGCTATGAGCTTGCTATAGGAGCTAATGTATTGTCACATTCATAGTTATCTTCATAATCATAAACAGACGGAGTTCTGATGAAATTCATATGTATATACCTTCCAATACCCCTGAGAGGTCGACAGTGTATTTAGAATAGTACAATCATTACATCAGCTGTATATGTATCATTCACTCTTTTTCTGTATTTATTCAATAATATCGTACAGGACTTCAAGAAAAACGGAGTAAATTTAGTCAGTGAAAAACGTCTATATCACATCATTGTATCATATAGCAATACACACCAAAAATACATAACTGTATTGCCGTTACTTATATATTAATACCCGCACAACACTTCACTTTAAATACAAGATGTACTTTAGTACAAAATACAAACATTTATTGACATAGAAGTAGTAGTTATTGTAGAACCAGCTACAAGCACGACAAGTGATATGATAAGACAAATTATTATTCTCTAGGCACTTACGATTTTTACATCATAATTTGGAAATCAATACATGTTCAGTCCCTTTCTACACTGGACAGAGTCACTGCTGACCTTTGACATGCTTTGCTTTCTCTTCTGTGTATATCCATGACTAATAAAATCAAACAAACATATTTTGTGGCTTCTAGAACCATCATCTGTAAGAAACATACAGGTAGAATACATTTAAGTGTTAAGTACAGTACCTTTGTAGTAATTTCTAACCCTTTTTCCAAGTTTGGGGGAATATTCAACAATGATGTAAATCCACACACTCAAACAACAAACTTTGAAAAAGAAGGTGCATTTCAGAATATAAAAAAACAAACAAAATATTTTTTTATCATATACAAGTGATGTCTAAAGAGTCAGACAGACAAGGTATTACTCTTTAGACCTCTTATTCTCTTTTATTTCTCCTTTACAAGACATTATCTATCAAAACAATAAATAACATCATATGGATTTAGAAAAATGAATCTACAAAAAACCCATCACCTATTGCTATACCTTTTATCAATCTTATTGCCTGATATACTCCTGCATCAATAAATAAATTTTGGCATTCAACAACATTTTTTTTCTGCATTGTCCAATAAAATCAACTCATCAGAATTAATTTGTATTAAGACAAACAGACCTGCTACAAAAGGTAATTTGACACTAAGATAACCTACTTTGAATTCTGTTAAAAGAATTACATTTCAAGAGATTTTCAGGGTTTACTGTGGAATTATATGATGTCAAGGTGATGTGTGAAGTGATACTTTGGTCTCACAATAATGGAATAGTCAGTATACACATGAGCTTACATCATTTATTCATTCGTAATAAAATATTGTACATATCCTAACACACAAAAAAAGAGATCCAACCCCTTTACAACTTGCATATCAATACAAATGTATGTGTTATATGTAAATAAATAAATAAATAAATGAATAAATAAATACCAAATGTTTCAGTTTGTATGATGTTCATTGATATGTTACAAACTGATCATAATGTGACAATTTATATACATTATACAAATATTGCATGCTCTGGCGTCAATAATTCAGATTTTCCCAGAGTGAGGTTATATTTCACTGAGGCCGCAAGCCGAGGTTGAAATATAATGGCACAAGGGAAATTCTGCATTTGGAGGTGAATGTATGTTATACTTCACAACAAAATGCATGCAACATTTGTTATATAAAATTGAGGGAATTTGCGATCCCTTGGAGTGAGACCCTCTCGATTATATTCAGGTTGGCTTTGCTTCAGATGCACGCAGCTAAGGCAATACAAATAATGGGTACATGCAGAGAAGAGAGGGGCGCAGTCTAGTTCACTTTTCAGCGCGTTTAACAGTGCAAAAAAAGTTTGTTATATTGCACAGTCGTGCCATGTGACACCTTTCAGCCAATAGAGCCCTTCTGGCTCCCAACAGTAACATGATCCTTCCTCAGATACTCGCATTAAGCCCTCTTAATCTAACCAGATCGTCGTAGTCCTCATCCAGAGCAAGACATCTCTCAAACTCTCTCCTGAGTTGGTCCGCTTCGGCCGAACCGCCAGAGTCTTCCAGGATGTTCCCAGAGTCTTCTATCGGATCGGTAGAGTCTGGTACGTCACTGGTATCCCTTGCACCTGAAATCATCAACAAGAAGAACAGTAAATGAATGTGATGTTATTCTTTTTTCAGCAGATAAAGTAGGATATTATGGTCTTATTAACCCAGGAAAGCCTCATCTGTATCAAAGCTGTTCTTCCTGAGGGTCCTGCAAACATTATTTCTCCAGCACAGCCAGGTACCCATCTACACCTGGGTGGAGAGAGACAGATGTGGGTAAAACACCTTGTCCAAGGATGTAAGCATCGGGCAAGGATCAAACCTGGGGCCCTTCATATGGGAGTCAAGTGCCTTTACAAATATACCATAGTGCTCCCATATGATCAATATAATCGATTCCTTTGAGGAGCTGTTGCTGTATAGTGAGTGGTTCATTCGCTTGACTCTCAATCCATGGGTTGAGGGTTTGAATCCCAGCCTGACATCAATCCACATTTGCCACTCTCCACCCAGGTGTTAAATGGGTATCCTATAGGATGCAAAAGTCATTGTAGTTTTGCTCAGCATTGTGAGTGCCTGTAAAATGACTGGAATACTCCCCAAGGAGTGGAGAGTGTGCATACATTGTGTGTGAAGAAGCCCGAGTCAGATGACCAGGGTAATAACATAACTGTAAAGCACTCAGAAACACTGTAAAATGCTATATCGATCAACTCAAAATATTATTATTACTATTATAACAGATCCACATTGCATGATACTGTGCTCTGAATTGTTTTGCTGCAAGCTGAATTTCATCACAGGTTGAAGTTAAGAATTTGAGAGTGTAAAAAATTAACATCAGAAAGAAAATGGAGCTGGAGCATATGCCATAAATTGCACTAACCATATCCCCCCCCCCCAAATCTTAAATGCAATACTGCATAAGCCAATATTTTCCCATACAGATAGATGTACATGCTTAATAACACAGACACCAACATTTTCTTGATTTTGTATCTGATTGTTTGTGAAAATGTACTTTAAAAAAAATGTTTTTGTGGAAAAACTTTCTTGAAAATATAGAGCCGTTTTCGACTCTGCAAATGATCATGGGTTACACCCTTGAATATAAATTGATATCACCGGACTTATAAATCATAACCAGGTCAAAGTTTGACAAAAGAAGCGAGGCATCATAGCTAGTAGAATAGAGATAGTACATCACTAGAAGTCGCACTCGTTCACACGTCAAATTAATGGAGCACCGAAATGGTTCTCTCCCGGGGGATTGGTTGTGGAAGGGAAGTATTTGGAGCTCCAGGAATTGACCTTTGAGTGCGCACCCATGCATGTGGTGCAACTATCTCTCTCTAGTAGCTATGGCCTGCATACACAGTAGCCTGGATGATACATGTATGTTATGAAGTCATAAATGGTGTAAAACATGTAATTGCATTATAGAAGGTACACTGACATAAAAGAAATATAAATGATTATGTACACTTTGCATGCAATCCAAAATTATGATTAAAAAAAAATAAAATGTTTCACATATCAACATATTGGTACATGTACATGCGTGTAATCTTACAGAATGCCCAACTTAAAGAAAAATGATAGTAAACATAAAATCATTACAAAAATATCTCAAGTCTGAAACTATATCCCATTTTTATCATTTATAAACTTATTTTAAAATTGCCCTTTTCAACGATGCTCATCTGTTAAAATTATGCGATCTTGGGGCGCCCAGAGCATAACTAAATTAACTGTTCTCATTTTCGAGAAGCCATGCGGATACGATTGGATTCAAATTTTCTCTGGCCAACGAGATCATACTATACATTATTTGTTATTAGTGATCGAACAGCATTAAGCACCTTCTAAAATAACCTGTGTATAGCAAGAATGTATAAAATCTACCTAGAGCAAAAGAAATTGGCTATCAATGAGTTGACAAAAAATGGAGTATAAAGAAAATAAATAATAACACACATAACGGGTTTGAGTGACGGCACCAAGAAACATCTCTAGTAGTATGTCTGCGCACATTTGCATCAAATTAATCAGTGTGTTATTTGTTAAAAAGCAAATTTTCTCTGGCCAAAGAGATCATACTAAACATTATTTGTTAAGTGATTGAAGAGCATTAATCACCTCCTAAAATCTATTAAAAAAAAATGAATTGGCATTCTATGGGTTAACAAAAATGAGGTTTGAAGAAAATAAATAATAACATACAAAACGGGTTTGAGCGACGGCACCAAGAAACATCTCTAGTACTATGTCTGTGCACATTTGCATCAAATTAATCAGTGTGTTATTTGTTAAAAAGTAGGATTCAAATTTTCTCTGGCCAACGAGATCATACTAAACATTATTTTTAAGTGACTGAAGAGCATTAATCACCTCCTAAAATAATCTGTGTATAGCAAGAATATATAAAATCAACCTAAACTAAAAAAATGATTGGCATTGTATGGGTTAACAAAAAATGAGGTGATGAAGAAAATAAATAATAACATACATAATGGGTTTGAGTGACGGCACCAAGAAACATCTCTAGTACTATGTCTGTGCACATTTGCATCAAATTAATCAGTGTGTTATTTGTTAACATATAGAAACAGCAATACTATATGGAGGGGCGATATAGCTTGTACTTAATGGGGTGACAAATTTTCATGCTCGTTACAGCTTGTAATGGCAATTTCTCAGAGCATGCAGATGACGACGTCTTACTTCAGGCGGTCAGAGACAACTGTCTCTCATATTCTCTCCTACACAGCTTCGCCAATATTTCATCTTCATCCCCGTCACTCCATTCTTCCCGCTCGCTGGGAGGTGGGCTTGGGTCAAAGTTCGCTAGTCCCACTCCTTTCTCTACGTGTAGGATTTATGTGAAGCATGAAGAAGAAATTAAAGGCAAAGTGGAAACTGTTGAGTTGTATTCTTAGGTTTCTCTCTTACTTTGGAATCTGCCCTTTCGTTTCAAATGGACTATTTCTACATCAGACGCCTAGTAGGTCATCATTCATTGGCAGTCCATCGTTAACGATGATGATATGATAAAACCCTTCAATGTTTCTGTGCATGGCTCCATAGTCCAATTCTGCTGGCACTGTGGAAGCCATACGCTTTGCAAGCATAAGGTTGGTCGATTAATGTACATGTATTACAACAGCAGATTGCTGCAGCATGCTTGGCAGCTCTTTTGCTCTCAGCAGCCTGATGGGGCTCAAGATCGCTAGTAGGTCAATTTCATTTAACGTATTTTGAAAATGTGCTTGTGAAAAATTCAAGATTTCAAAGGAATTGTAGAGAGAAAGAGTATATGGCAGTAGCAGTACATTTACTGGATAACTTGTTTGGCACAATGTCCGTATGTCGCAAAGTCGCTGTGTATATCATTTGCCTAGAGCCAGCAGGGAGTTAAAACAATCCTTTACCTTCAGGCGGCATGACCTCGTTCCATTTGTAGATGCTGATGTCCATGGGTTGCTGCAGCCAGGCGCTGGAATGGAGCTGTGTAAGGGTACATCTAAACTCTGGTTCCGGGTGAAGAAGCCAGGAGACAAGCTGCATCAGAGCTGTTAATAAACATTTCATAAAGTCAGCGTTATAATGTGTTAGCGATTCATCAAGGAATAGACTGAGTTCTAGCGAAAGGTGGAAATTTAAATTGTGAGCCATCTCACTCAGTTTGGAAACAACAAAAAAGTGTTTAAAAAATGTGTCTAATCTCAATTTTAACCCTGGACATATCATATTAGATTTTTTGAAAATAATTTCTGATCCCACAGCCCAGTCACAATATTGATGCGCTCCAACATTTGCTCTGGCGACTACTGCTCCAGGATTTATTTGGTCAAAAGGATAGGGTTAGGGTTACAATTTGGTTTAGGGTAGGTTTTGGGTTTAGGGTTAGGGTTACAATTGAGTTGAGGGTAGGATTGGGGTTAGGGTTACAATTGGGTTGAGGGTAGGTTTGGGGTTAGGGTTACAATTTGTTTGGTTCAACCTGCAGAGGACCCAACTCACTTGTAGATACAGCGAAAGGTGGCTTGAGGATAGCTTCGATGGTCTCTTCTACATCATAGAAAGGGTTCTCTCCAAACACTAGTGTATAGAGCATTACTCCTAGAGACCAGAGCTCCAGTTGTGGGCCCTCATATCTGAGGATTTATGAGAAATAGAAAGATGAAGGAAGGGAGCGGGGGAGGAGAGAGGGGGAAGAACAGAGTGGGAGAAAGGGGGATGGAGAGAGGGTGAAGGAAAGAGGAGAGGAGAGAGAAGAAGGAGAGAGAGAGAGAGAGAGAGGAAGAGATAGACAGACATAAATATTGAAGGAACAAGGAAAGGTGAGACAGAGAGAATGAAAAATAGGAGCAATATATAGAGAGAAAGAGACAGAGAGACAGAGGGAGACAGAATTAGACAGAAACAAGAAAAAGAAAGAAAAAATATATATAATAATAATAATAATAATAATGGTGGCTTATTGCCCTGATTATTATATAAGTTTACATATTAAAGAGTAAATTAGTACACTTTGAAATGGTACTGTAGTCTAAAGCTTTGAATCTGCTTATGGACACCACCATAAAAAATAAAAGAAAAGCAATGCATGTATGGCTGAATTTATCTGATATTAATGTAAGGAGCCTTTTAACACTTCTAATGCAGTATATATGTGCTACACACAAATTTTGCATACCCGGCCATGTAATTTGATTGCAATTCCTTATAAACGGCTTGCCAACCAGTAATCTGTCCACGTTGAAAAATATTACTCTCCTATACATTTGCTATCTGAAGAACAATTTCAGACACTAGGAGTTTGGTCTCGTGGAAAAAATGTATATCTTCGTACAATGAGAACTATAAATTTTGATGATGATGATGATGTTATGCCTGGATTACATTTGCCCCGGGTGCCGTACGATAAATTGGTCTACGATTTTTCGTGCGATTTTGGGGGCATCATAGGAGGCTACGGGCTATGATGTTTGTGTTTACATTATCTACGAGCATCGTGCCAGTCTCCGCACGGAAATCGTACGGAGCCCGTTCAGCTTCCGTGCAGAGGTTGCGCGGAGAAGGCGTGGTGACTGTGCAGCTGCCGTGCTGTTTTTGAGCGTTTTTTGCCTCCATGTTCACCAAAAAAATTGTGCGTTTGCTGCACGATCAGCGTGAGCCTCCGCGCGATGCCCGTGCGGGGATTGAGCAGTGCCACCTACGACGTGTCTACGGGCTACAGGCTTACGATTTTTCAAGTTTGTATAACTTCCCGGGAAACAAAATCGTAAAGGCTGCGGAGCCCGTGAACCGTATGAAAATCTCACGGCCACCTCCTGCCTCTGCACGGGGATACGGGCAGGATACGGGCTCCGTAGACTAATCGCAGGCCAAATGTAATCCAGGCATTTATGATGATGATGACGATGATGATGATGATGATGATGATGATGATGATGACGATGATGATTAAGACATTAATCTGTCCTTACCTATTTCCAAGCAGGACTTCGGGGGAGCAGTATTCCAGTGTTCCACAGAACGTGGAGAATTTCTTGCCTGGCTGCATGTACGCCGCTGAACCGAAGTCAATAAGTTTGATTTGGAACTTCTCGTTCAGGATCACGTTTTCGTCCTTGATATCACGATGTACAATGTCATGTTCATGAAGGTACTTTACTGCTGCTACAACCTGATAACGAGCCAAATACGTATTCAGGTTTTAGTTCAAGTTTAAGTTTATTTCCACTTTAACAAAACAAAAAACAGGAGATACATTACAAAACAAAAGACACTCTTGCCCTCCCCTCATTCATATGGTCTTGCACCACCCCTAGGTCACACATGTATGAGTATAATTTTCCTCCTGAGCCAAACAATTTCCTATTAATATATTATAAGACATGTTTGATATCACAAATAATATTGGTCTCATTATAAACTTCTCTAATAACGTGCAAAAAAATGAAAATATCAAGCAAACTTTGAAATCTATCAAATCTGCTAATATCTGCTAGTTACCCTATACCTTTGATGAAATAAGGCCTGGAGCAATTCTCGCAAGAGCAAATGTAGGGTCACTAGATATTTACCTGTCTAAACATATAGCTGGCGAGGGCCTCGTCAAAGTTAGGCTGACGGTCGATGAACTCAAAGAGATCGATGCCAGATCCATGCTTCTCCATTACAAGCTGGAAGAATTCATCGTTTTGAAAGCTGTCCACAGCCTAGAAATAGAAAAATATATGTTGATATGTTGACTTCTATTTAACTCTAGAGATCAGTAATATCAACACATACCCTGAATTGGCAACTGCAACATGGATGTGATTGCCAGAAAAGATGGTTTCCAATAGACATAGCAAACCTTCCTACAGTTGTGACATAGTTACTACTATGAAACCTGTGTATAAAGACCGTACAAGGGAGACAAGAAAAGCGGTTTTTACAGGCAAATGATTTTAATGTACACGAAGCAATTCAGTTTTCAACAAGAAAATCTGCTCAAGGGAAACAAAATCTGCCCAAGAGAAACAAACAAATATGCAGGTCTTCTTTAATAGACAAGTGGCCTTTTAAATACAAATGGTCTTTCTATGCAGGTAGTTGCTACAGAGGGTTTGATACACAGTGAGCTAAAATCAGGATTCTATTGTTCTAGCCACTATGTTCTTGCCTTTTTCTTTTCTTTTTTTCCACTACTATGGCATTTATACTCTTCAAGGATAGCAATTAACTCTCTATTTTTTCACTAATTTTTTTTTTTTTTGCCATTTTGTAGCCGTTTGAAACGGTAAGTTGTGTGCATGCATTGTAAACACAGGTACGCAGAAAACTAATCTGCAAATTTTCTGCATTTTTGCATTTTGGTTCACTTAGGGTGCGTTTATCGGGTCTTGCCATCAGATATGTACATATCGAACCCCACTATCGAACCCCACTATCGAACCCCACTATACGAACGTGATTCACGGGATGTCGCGTTTATCGTCTCTTCACGATTCAAAATAAAGGCCTTGTCTCTGCCCAGCTGCTTTGCGCCGTTTGACCTTAAGCGGATTAGCCTGGGAAGGTCCATAGAGCTATATGGGAAGGTCCGATTTGTATGTGGGGTTCAAAACAGCTTTGCGTTTATCGTGTCTCAGAAACGTGATTCTGGCTGTATGTCACATTCAAAACGCACCTTTTCGGCGTTACAATATGCCCATATCTAAAGACGTTTGAAATAGGGCTTTGCGTTTATCGCCTTAAAAATTTGCCTGAAAGACGTTTGAAAACGCTGATTCTAGGCAAAAATTTGGTCAATAAACGCGACCTTAGAAGGTACAAACTCTCACCTTGACAATGTTTGGATGGTCCAATTTAGTGAGGAAAGCTACTTCAAGAGGAATACAGCCAAGCTTGGGATCGTCGACCCAGTTCTCCTTCAATACCTTCGCTCTCCGGATGAACTTCACCACAACCTAAACAGACAAGATATCAATGGAAGTCAGGTTTATCATCATCATCATCGTCATCTTTTAGCGTTTGTTTAACGTTTCATTTCCCTTATGGCCCTTCTCCAAGCTTTCTGATCTTCAGCATCTGCCTGGGTGAGGCTAGATATTCTCTTGTCTGCTTCTAGTGTTTTGTTCATGTTTTGTCAAAACATGAACAAATTAGACACTAAACTAGTGTCTAGTTCATGTTTTGTTCAAAGCATATCATCTGTTAGTGACAAACCTCAGATATTTCAAAATGTTGTATATCTACTCATGAAAAACAGACCTCAGGTGCAGTAACAAATATGACAACTATTTTCCTTTTTTTTGGAGAGAATATATCATATCTCTCTGTCTCATTTCCTCTTTATTCTCCTTCTTCTCTGTCTCCCAGTTTTTCTTCTCTTTCTTCCTCTTGCCCTCTTTCCCTTTCGTCTCTCTCTCTCTCCCTTAATATGTCCATCCTCCATTCACTTGTCTGCCTGCCTGTCTGTCTCTGTCTCTCTTTCTAAATTCCTCTATTTGATTTTCATTCAGTCTCCTTGTCTATCTATCTTTCCCTTTCTTTTCTATGTAAACTCACCATTTTAATATCTGCTATACTCATGGCCATCTTGACGAATCCAAAAGCTCCCTTGCCTATGGACTGGAGGGTCTTGTAGTGCCTCTGGTATTTCCCATACCCTAACATTTATTCTAACATTCATCATCTCCCCTCCCCTCTCTCTCTCTCTCTCTCTCTCTCTCTCTTTCACCCTTCATCTATCCATCTGACAGTCTGTCTGACTACCCGAACTCACACTCTTATTATCTGCTATACTCATGGCCATCTTGACGAATCCAAAAGCTCCCTTGCCTATGGACTGGAGAGTCTTGTAGTGCCTATGGTACTCCCCTTCCCCTAACCTCTGATCATCTTGTTCCATTGAAAGTGACGATTCCAGGTTGATGTTCTGAGCTCCATTGTTTGCTACAATCTAACGACATGAGAGAAAGGGATAATAGCTCATATCTGATATTTACTCAATATATTTATGCGTGTTCGTAAATAACAATTCGCCTTTACCTTGATTTAGAAAGCAAAGATGGTTTTTAAACTGGCAATATCTTTTTACAGATATTATCTTGGAAGCAGGTTTTTGAACATAGGATGCCAGTGGAAAACCCCAATAACACAAACATAAAACAAACTTGGTAATTTGGCTCCATTTTGAAAATCACCAAAGCCTGCATTGTTTGTTAACGCTCCCCTCCTGTTTCATAGATGCAGGCTAGCTTACAGTGGGCAACACTCCATCCCTCAGATAGGATGATAAATGGAGGCCCTGTGTAGAGGAGAGTCACCACCCTTGCACATTAAGTCCCACTGGACTATTAAAAAAAGATTAGGGGGAAACCGTGGGGTAGTAATGCACCTGCACATCTCAATCGGTAGTTTTTGGAAGAGAGACCAGCGGGTTACAGTGATTCAGTTTGCTTCTCCCCTCCCAGGCACAGGCGATGCCAAATACACCAAATGATAATAATAATCATAACAATAATGTTCACATTTAATTTTACCTCTGACATGCTCTTGGTGTGGTTCGACTGATTAAAGGTGCTGTCGATACTTGATGCATTGGCCATGCTCGAGGTCATGTGACCAGCATCTGTAGGCTCCGCTGGGTCACGTGACATCCATATACAGTACAGTGTCTCTCCATCGTCCAAGTCGACCCTCTTCACTTGGAACAAGATGCCTTGAGTGTGTGAAAGGAGACCGAAAGATGCAATTTTAGGAAAAGAGAGACTTTAAGAGATGCACCGATATTCTGGCAGAAATAATCTTTTAGATTGGTCAGCCTTAAAACCCAAGAACAACAACAACAATGACTTTCCAGCTAAGTAATGTAGAATAGGCTGAAAATTTCCCTAAACATAGACATGGGATCCTAAGGAGTATATATAACACTGAATACAAGATCAGAATAGAATGAAAATGGAGATTAAAATACAACTGACAGTTAACACACTCACACATACAAGGACAAATTTTGAATTCTATTTTAAAGCCCAAGTCCACTCCGATTTTCAAAAATTATAACATGTTGTAAATAAATGAAAGGTTAAAACTGCCAAATATCACGGGCGTACTTCAATCAGGTGATTTTTAAGAGCGATTTTTGTTTCGGGTATTTCGAGCAAAACATTTATATTGCTGTACGGATGTGACGTATGCTCCTCACAACGAAAGTGCCAGCGGTATACATTCTGACAATATTATTTTGTAACCAATTTAATGCATACGTTTGTGAAGTGTATACAAACTATTTCATTCACCTGATAAGAATAATAGTGTTTCATTATTCTTATCAGGTGAATGAAATAGTTTGTATCGAGGCACTTCACAAAGACGTATGCATTAAATTTGGTTACATTACGAATCTGTGTTGTGAGGACCCTACGTCACAACCGACTCGATCATTAACTTGTTTTTTGCTCATTAAAAAAAATTATTAAAAATAAATCTGAGCACCATTTTCCAAAACCAAGTTATATTTGGGCTCTTTAGATTTTTGTCTATCTAATCAGCTCAACTTTTCAGTGGAGTGGACTTGTACTTTAAATGCAACATACTTTCTTTTGTTAACATACTTCCTTTGAAAACTTAATGACTGTACCTTATTATTAAGAAGTCTATCCTTCACAATTGATTTTAAACAAAATTGAACCTTCTCCAACAAAATTCTCCATTCCTAGTGACCGATAAATGGTAAAGTAGCACAGAAATAGACAAGAGAAGTTACACACAATGAAGTCATACATCTACTAGAGGGAGTGACAGGGTAAAGGAAAGGAAATTTTGTTGCTTCTCACCAAGCAAGTTGCCATCCCGATGTTTCGCCAAACCCACAAATCCTCCTTCTGGTATCGGTCCTGACGATAACAAGGAGAACTGTCGACCAACCTTCCTGCTGGCTGCTGGTGTCGATGTAAATAAAATCTTCCCAGGATGCATCCCTCCGCTGTCGACCTCAGGTGTGATGTCGGAGCTCTTGACCGTTGAATCGTCACTCCTAGCTTGAAGTGCCTCCTCCCTTGTTTTGTTAGTGGGGAGATTGTTGTTCGATTCTGGAGTCATCGGGGAAACCTTGCATTGGGCAAGTTCGGAGGCTTGGTTGTCTTCCGCCCAACAAGTCCGTCTGACATTGTCCTGACCTTCACTTACCCTGTCCTCACCCTTCCCCTCCTCTTCAACATTCTGAGTGACTTCCCTTGCTGTCACTACCTCATTCTCTTCACTGTCAACAGAATTCAGATCCAGCTGGATTCTCTCCTTTCCTGACTCTCCTCGATCTCCATCCTCACAGGTTTTATTTGCACTTATCCGTTCAGCAAGCTCTTCTCTTTTCTCACTATCCCCTTGGTTCTGGTCACCAGAATCACACTTTATCAAGTTACCTTCTGTCCTTGGGGATCTAGCAGAACTGTCACCACCACCACCACCTAAAGAGAGTCTTTCTAAACGAGCTATTTCCTCTTTCACACTCCTGATGCTACTCGTGCTCTCGCTCAGTTTTCCTTCATCCTCGTGTTCATCCATGGAGAGCCGTTCGACCTTGGCGATCTCTTTCTGGATGCTTCTGACACTGCTACTGCTTTCGCTCATGTCTGTATTGCCTCCACGAGAGATGGAATCAAGTCCCAACTCGCTGACCCTCCCTAGTTCGCTCTCGTTGCCAATTTGAACTTCAGTGCTCACATGCCTACCAGAGAGAGGTAGTCCGAGGAGGTTGGAGGACCCCTCGTCTGGAAGCTTCCCATCGTCGCTGACTGTAGATCTCTGGGATAAGAGGGAGCCCTCCATTTCTAGCTCGCTGGCCCGTCCCAGCGTGCTTGCATTCCCGATGATGACCTCTGTGCTCTCGTGCCTGCTGCACGGTTCAATGGACGATGAGAGAGCAAGGAGATGGGATGGAACGTCTATTCTTCCGGCTGAGGATTGCAGGAGTTCATCAGTGGTGGTACTATCTGGACGAAGCAGCAAGTCGGGCGTTTCCAACCCTGAAGCAATCTCACTGGCTGCTTGGATCAGATCAGCTGTATCAGGTCTTGGGGGAGAGATTAGGAGATGCGCTGTCAGAATTGCTTTAAAATTCTCCTACATACATAACTAAATATATACCAAAAGTGTATTTCTACAAGATGTAAAACCAAACTTCTTTGTAAGATCCCCCACAAATCACCATGAATCTTTCAAAATAGTACATTCATATATCCATGAGACAGAATCACGAGATCTCCGTTTTCAAAGCCAAACTGAAGGATCCTGGGCAAATCAGCTTACAACCAGGTTTAACAGTGCACAATTTCAGCTTTATATGCCAAAATATATGCAAAATATTTGCAAAACATATATGATGATATATGACAAAACAAAGAGTCATTTAATATGATACATAATAAACAATTTTGTGTATCACACTGTGACATAAGTGCCAAATACATGTTCACTTCCAAAGTTTGGATATTATTGTCCTAGCTTTAGCTCTGGCGGGTGCAATCAGCGCATTTCAAAGATTTGATCCAGCGAGGTACCCATGTTACAAACGGTTCAAGAAAGACAACTCGAGATAAAATGCCTTGTCTTATTAAGACATATGTACCTGGCTGAGTTTTGAACCCTCAACCTGTTAAGTGGGAGTCAAGTGAATGAACCATTACACCAAGATGCTCCATTTGTGTGAACCTACCCATATGAGAGATAGTTGTGATGCACTCAATCATAGGTCAAATTCGTAGAGCACAGAATAGTTCCCTCGCATAGACATTGTATGTGGGAGGAACTCTTTTGCTCTCCATGGATTGACCTTTGAGGATGCAGGTGTCCTTTCTATCCTCTACTAGCTCTGAACCTACCTCTCTGCTGCACTTCTGTCTGCATCATGGATGGCGACATCATCACCACCCCCACCATAGGGAATCCCCTGCTTGGGTAGGGCGTGGTCCGGTGCCCTGGAAGCTGGTCTGCTGGTCGGCAGGTTGAAGGACTCCTCATCGGACGACTCCTCCTCCTCCTCCTGGCTGTCGTCGTCCAGGGGTGGCAGGGGCATGGAGCTGTCATCAAGTATGTCCAGGTTCTCGTAGAAGTCGGGAACGATAGCGGTGATGTGCTGAATGGATGGGTATTCAAACATGAACATTTGTTGCCACGTCACAGTTCTCATAAACACGTGTACATTCAACTGACTATTGCCACTCATTAGAAAACACTTTTTGATATTCTAGAGTAGAGCCATATGTTTACAGAAGATGGATTCTTCACCTTATTTAGTTCCCATTATTTAGTAAACAATCTGATTTGTCACCTTTTCACAATATCTTCTGAGAGAGTGCTATTTTGAAAGATGTCTACAATAAAAAATGAAAAAGGGGTCACACTTCCCATTCCTGCAATTCTTGTAAGCATCAAACCCCTGGGGTAATAATTTCATTTAATTTCTGTTCTAACACTTAATAATGAGTAACAATGGAGCACAAGAGAAAAGGAATCACATTTCTTCAGTATATATATCTGAAAGTGAGCAAGATTTTGAGTCAGACTTGTTACCCTATGGACATGCAAAGGTGTCGTGGTCGAGTGGATATGTCACCGGACTGTGGATCACAAGGTCCGCGGTTCGAGTCCCGCTGCAGCACTAATGTTCTTTGGCAATACATTAATCTACATTTGGCACACTTGACCCAGGTGACGTAAATAGGTACCTGGTAGGATTATTCATTGAAATGCACTGTGCGATGATAATGGCTGCCGGAGCTAAATCTAGGGTTAAAGAGCACTGATATGTCTTTGAACAGGAACTGCGCTATATAAGTGATACGTATTATTATTATTATTATAACCTTAGTGATCTACTGACCTTGCCTACGAGGTCATCATGTACTTGACCGAAGAGCATGATAGAGAAGGTTGAGTTGATACTGTGGATGGTACCGTCGGGCAGAATGCTGACCATACCACTGATGTTAGCAAACACCCACACACTCGCACAAAACAGCTGGTCCCCAAGACCAATAGCACCTGATCATAAAGGGTGAGAGAATAGATATCAAATCACAATGGATACATTTTCATATCTGAATAGGGTGGATTCACAATTAAAAGCGCCCCTGCCGGCCATATTTTCAGCTAGCTGTTCGACATCTTTCAACCATTGTAGCACAGCAAAATGCTAGCCACCGATCGAAATGACCAAAGTGGTCCGATCTGTGTAAATTCATTCAATGAGATTGATTGTTCTGATATCAGCGCACATTTTTATAATGAATTTGGATGTCAGAACCAACCCATCATTTGATTCTGACTGAAAATTTGGCCTGATTTTGGACAAGAATCAATACAAATTATCATTTTAGGGGCCAAATAGTGACCTAAATGACCATATCATTGTTGATTGGGGTCAATTTGACCACTTTTTATAGCATCAGGGCACATTTTTACATAAAATCTCCTATGCCGATAAAAACGATTGGAAAAACACGTTTACCCACCAAAACTTCTGATTAAAAAAATCTCCTAGGGTTTATAATAATGCAACAGCTGATAACTTTTGTTGAATTTTCCCATAATGCATCACATGAAATCGACTTAACACTGGTGTCGCTAGATGGCACTGTGGATTGTGAATCCACTGTATTGTAAATTGTGAACTTATTACGGGAGGCGATTAAACCTCATAGAATATGCAGTATGATAAATCCAATTTCGTGATTACCCTTGATGAAAAACTGAAGGATAAGCAGTACACATATCAGTGAAGCATAACTACCATATGACAAATCAACATTTTCTCAATTTTGTAGTTTGAGTGAGACTTTACTGTTTTACATCAACTCAAACCAGAAGGCTCAATTTTCACTAACTTGATATCTTAAGATGCACTTGGTTTGAAGGGGAAAAAAATTATTACAAAAATTGTGTCACACACTGCAGTGGTCTCCTGGGTTCTCTCAGGACATAACACATTTGATGTTCACACCAAGCATGGGGATCCACCATGCTTAGTGTCAACATCAAACGTGTTAAGCAAAAAAAAAAAAAAGAGAATAAATAAATAAAAGGGTATCAATGAGTGTAATAAACAAGTCAATGCACGATTTAAACCAGCAAAATTGTTTCAGTCCTCTCTAACAATCTTTCTTGGATACAACATGGCCATATTTTACTCAATTTGGACAAGAAAAGGAAACAGATTCCTACCAAGGAGCCGATGGGGCAATGGCAATCATAAATTTCATACAAAGGCCAAAAGGACCAAATCCCTTTATGAATAGGGTAACTTTTTCAACTAGCTATCTGACCTGCCGATCGCTACTACTTACCATCTTGGTTTTCATTCGGAGGACAGAGTTCATAATCTGCTGATGACCCAGCAGTCGATAAAAGGTCAAGGGTATCAGCATGATTGGCGGTGGAGAAATTAGACGTGGATATACTCGAGGCTGAAAAAAAAGGAATAGTTAGTCATATATTCTAGAAAAGAAATGTTGAAAACTGGTCCAATAATCTCCTAAATAATTTTTCTAGAAAGTTTATTCACAACACAATCGCATGACCAGGGCCCCGTCTTATAAAGAGTTGTGATTGATCCAAATCGATCACAAGTCCTCCAATCAATCGCAAGTTTGCAGTTCCCTATCTCTTATGTACATGGTTGCGATTGATATCAATCACAAATAAGTTGCGATTAGTATGAACTCTTTATAAGATGGGTCCCAGAACTCAACTTTATCTTTAAAAAAATAATTCACCTTGTCCTGTGTCATTGAGGGAGGTATTATCCAGTAGTTCTTGAGGTTTTACAGATCTGATGTGAACACTTGCCGGGAAGGAGGAGCCATCTTTGGTTCTGCCGGTCACCTGCTGCTTCTTCACAGACTGAAAATACAATGAGGACATACCGGTAATCACATTTACAGGATTAGTAGTATAAGCTGAATTGTTATCAATTTTACTTAATTCAAAACATTGAGGAAACTAGCATCATAAATGTATGCAAAAAGGAGCTGATCTACTCCATTTTCATAATCAAATTTATGGGAGGGGCAGGGTAAAGGGGAAGGGAGGAGGAAGAAGCCAGTAAGGGCCAGGCATGTCACTTTATACAGCATCAATACTTCCATTCATTGATGGTGCATGTAAATTAAAATGAGGCATTGATTTCGTATTTTTCATTTTTTGTTTATTTATTTATTTATTTATCATTATTATTTTTTTCATTTTATTCATTTATTTTTTAACTTTTATTTTAGTCAATTTTGTTGTTGTTGTTGGGGGGTCTCATATTTTCATATCATCGCCATCTATTAGTTTGTAAGGGGTAAGGGTAGGTAACCCTCCTCCCCCCAACAGGATTAGGGCTTATTCACATACGGCACGGTATGCCACAACATTTTTCATGATGACTTTATAAACATAATGCTCTTCACATTTCTGTATCTTATAACAAGCTGATAAGGCCAAAAAAAAAAAGTTGTTTGGTTGTCCTCGATTGCTTTTCTGGAGTAGGGGCGGGCGGGCGGATTTTTTATTTTTTATTTTTTTTCTCCATTTGTTTTCTTCTTCATATGGACTCATTTCTTCCTATTTATTTTCATTTTTTGTTCAAATCATGAAGCCAATATTATTATTATTTAAACACAAAAAGAATCCCGCCAAAAATCATGAATTGCCATGTCAATATTCATTTTCATTTTCGCTGTTTCGAGGTAGTTTTCGGCTATAGTGAGGCAGTTTTGTCTGTATGTAAAGCGTACGTACGTCTATAGGAAGCGCCGCGCGTCGTTCGCTCGCCAGCGTCGTTTGTTCGTGCGGCCGGAGCAGGTATCCCACGCCAGAGCTCGGGCGCCAAAAACTATCCCTGTGGTGATCCGACTGCAATGATTTAATACGTGGGGGAGACACTATTGATCTTGCGATACACGAAAAATAGTGATCTAAATCTTAAAAATACTTGAAATACAGCTCAGGTTTTGGTACCCATCTTCCTTACAGACACGCGTAAGATATTCGATTTTTCAGATTCAGGTAGCGGGACTGCCGATTACATCGCTAAAATGTGATATTTAAGGATACATTTTCTATTGCAAATGTGGTTCTCCTGTGACTCTGATATGTTTTGTATGTGTGTGATATGTGTATTATGCTATGTATTTTAAAGTGATTTTACCACGCATACAACGGACCCACCGAAAACTGCCACCCGGCCGAAAACTCCCTCCTTTTCTCTATTAAAGACATAATTGCGTACTAAAAGGACCAAAGTGGCGACGGGACACATTTTGATCCTTGCAACATGCATAAAATGGTATGTTTGGCGTTTGAAATTGCTCCAAAATAAATGTATATTCTTTAAAAAAAAAAATAAAAAAATACGAGCGGGCCGAAAATGAGGAGCGGGCGGTCGAGGACAACCAAATGATTTTTTTTTTTGGGCCTAAGTCGAGTACATTAAGAATCTTTGTTACATGCAGATACCCATTTCTCATTCCATTTGCTCTTTATTTACACCCACATATTTACAAAAATGTTTTTTGGCAGCAAATGTGAATGAACCTTAAAGGGTAAAGATGATACTTACGGCATCAATATTTCCATTGATAGAGGGCAGATTCAGGTGAGGCATGAGTTGTTTGACACTCATCCCCATCACCTCGTTCTCCGACGTGAAGCCATGAAGGTAAACGATCTCGTGGCTTGCTCTCACGATGGCTCCCTGAGGACAAGATAAAACAACAAAACTTTCGAAATCATTTCTTAAAGGCATAATCCAGGGTTGAAATTAGGAATTAGGTTGGTTTAGGAAATTGAAAAAATAGCAATTGTCGCCGGAGCATTTGTCCTGGAATCGGATGTATATCTCCAACTTTATTTTCTGAAATAGAATTGGTTTTCTTTGTCTATGAACAGCTCTTATAAATAATGAATTCTTTACAGATTAGGATTAAAGATTTAGAGAACATTAATGTTTTTTATTGACAACTGTCCCGTAAAGAGAGTCAATCAAAGTAAATATCTCGGTGTTATACTTGATACAGATTTTTCATGGAAACCACAAATTGAAAGGGCGAAATCAACCATACTACAGAACTTTTTCGTCTTACAAAGAGCTAGGCCATTTATCGATCAACGGACTGCCCTACTCTAATATAATACGATGATTTGACCTCAATTTGATTATTGTAGTACAATATGGATAAAACCCGATTCCAGGCACCTAAAGAAGCTTCAGATATTACAAAACAGGGCATTAAGAATAGTACTTTGGGTGAATTCTCGCTTCAACAGACATGAACTTTACAATAGCTTAAACCTTGATTGTCTCAATGTTAAAGTTAAGAAGAACCTGGTTATTCTTATGTACAGAATACTTGACAATGAAGTATCAGATATTCTCTCTACTAAAATCATTTTGAAAGAAGGTAATTATAACATTAGAAACTAGGAGTGCACTATTTAACATACCTAAACTGAACACAAATTTTTTTAGAAGCAGTACTCTTTATATCACGTCTCGGCTATTCAATCACCTACCCCAGTTCACCAGAAAAGAAACTTGGCTTTCAAACTTTATAAAGGCGATCGATGTAATTCCCCCTACGTTCTAACTGTTATTATCTTTCTTTGTCTCTCTCACTCTTTCACTCAATCTACCTCTGATGATTCGTTTTATGATGAGGTGCTTATGATTTGACCTAATTGTATGTTTTTTTTTCCTTCATAATTTCTGATGTTTAAAATACTAAGTGTGATTGTTATTAAGAGTTATTTACACATTTTTAATCTTGTTTTTTAAATTGGATTATGAATTATTTTTCTTTTGTTTTATGTATATTGTGTGAATGTTTTTAACGGACTTGCTGAAAAGCAGCCTTATGGCAGATAGCAGGTGTTTTAACAGTGGTTAAATAAATAAAACAAACAAACAGTGACTTTATCAGGAAATAATAAGCATTGCTTACTGTGACATCAAAGACAATTTTTCCTGACGTCCTCTCAACGGGTTCCATGACAACCAGACATTTTGGGTTCTCCTCGTCGGTCAGTTTCTTCATCCAGAGAGAGACAGGAATGACCAGGCCACACGAATCTAAGATGTCAAACTGAGGAGAAATAAAAATTTAAAATTTTGAAACTCAGTATTTGTTATCAATACATCAAAATGATATGGCAATAACCCAGTAGTGTAAAGCATAGATTCCATGGTAATTTTTTTCTTCTTCAAATTAAGACAAATTCTCAAAAGAAGCACAGGAGATTTTTCTCTTTTAAAACGATTTTATCTGTCAACTCAAGATATACTACAATGCAGAAAAAGTGACATGGGTGGAAAGAGTGAATCATATCATTGTTTCCTTCAGGTATTGAGCTCCCTTGTATAGAATACAAATTACAAAACACTACCATAACAAAGGCTATTGCACTTTCAAACAAGCTTTAAAACAATTCTTGATTTATCATTATCAGAACTTAGCATGACAATTCAAGCAATTTATGATTTGTTTGAACATCCAATGCACAAACATGGATGAACTTCTCAGAAATGTTCACATCTCATCATTGTTATTCCACTTCATAAGAAAACAGCTATTGTGGCTATTTGGAATCATGAGTATTGATCAACACACGGTCCTAAGACTTGAACCTCTGTTCCACTCACCACATGTCCTGAGACCATGACCACTTGTCCTGTGGATTCTAGATGTTCCTCCATGAGAGCATGGGGTCTGTTCCTATCAGGGAGGGACAGGAGATCGGTCATCTTCTTTCCCACCAGCTCTTCTGGGTCGTACCCAAACAGTTCTCCAGCCATCTTACTCGCTAACAGAATCTGCAAGAAAATAAATGTTAAAATCCGAGAGACATTTTTAATGAGCACGAAAACCAATTCCTCCCTCCCCACATATCAGGGTTGTAACCAAACATTTCTTGGGCCTTCTTACAGGATCTGGAAGAAAATATTTTTTGAAAACTTGTACTTTTAGACAGTTAAAAAGTTGAATGTGTTATGAAAACTTTTCTTCCCTCCCCACTTCCCTGGATTTTCCAGCCATCTACAGGTAACAGATCTGCAACAAAATATATTTCATCTTGAAACAATTTGAAACAAAAACCATAGCCACCGATCAAACTGTTTCTTAGATGAACTTCTAATGTTTCTTCATGGAAAAACATATCTACCTTTCAAAGAAAAGAATCACTTTTGAAAAGTAATCTCTAGGAGCTGGTTAACTAACTGTAAAATATATTTCATAAAGATATAAAAAGTTTAGGTAATATGTTTGGCTGAGGTTGTATTTCTCAGAATTTCTCAGAAATTTTACAGACACGAAGAGCATGATTTTAATCAGATTTGCATAATTGAGCATGAAATGTTCAATATTTCCTTCAGTCCCGTACAATGCTTTACATGCTGTTCGTAATCAACACTGCCAACTTACCTTGGTACTGCGTGCCTCAATGGTCAGCATGGCCTTGTTGGGGTTGCGCACGGTGGTAGGAAGGACCAAGCCCGTCTGTGCCCCGCCCACAAAGTTGTAGAATGACCAGGACCTCCCCAGGGACATGTTGAGTGGGGGCGGGGTAGGGGCAGGGGCGAAGGACCCCTTTGATAGTCCCCCTGTGAAGCTGAGGGAGTTCAGCTCGTCTCCTGGGAATGGAAAGGGTTATTAGGTTGAGTATGAATGTCATTGGTTTTAATTTTGGGTGTGTGATTTCAATAACATATGAATAGACTTGTTGGTGCTCTCAAAATGATTGGAATAACAATAATGTCATTCAGATGGAGTAATGCATAGCCCAATGTACTCTAACTAGAAAGAGAATATGTTTGTCATCTCCCGAAGTTTAAAAGAATAAGGCAAATAGACCTATGATTACATATTTACTACATTTTCCCCAAACTAATATAGATTTAAAATACCAATAATGCATTAGAAATTTAAGTTTTATACTGTACAGATAAAGTTATCATGAGGGAGAGGATAAGGTCTGATCTATCTGAAGTGTTTAGAATCAAATACAAAGTACTCAAACTTGGTCAAAGCAAAGAAAAATCTACTTATGTGCCTCCATTGTATAAAACTTTGCAGACCATTAGTGTTTGTTATATGGGCAAATTCATCAAAGTTCCTTCGAAACAGCACATCAGTTTAAGTGTTGAAAAATATTCTAAAAAGGTATCTACTTTATTTGACATATCAGGGTCGTACAAACTAGGGGTTCGGGGGGGGTACATGCGAACCCCTCCCCCTTAGATTTTTTTTTTGTGTGTGTGTGTTGGTTAAGAGGGGGGGGTTGATTAAAAAAAAATTGTGCTCTATAAACCCCCCCCCCTCCCCCCTTCCCGCTAAATATTCCTCGGGCTTGGGCTATTCATTTGTTCCCTTTGTCTGCACCAGTTTGCCCTTCTCCACGCCAGACTTTAGGGCCCGCTTGATGAATAGCTCCCTCGCAATGTCTCACTCTCACCTCTGGCTCAAAATTGCAACCCTAAGAACCCCCACTTTAAAAAAGCTTGTACGGGCTTGCATATAATCATTTGTTCTCTTTCATTTCTGTATGTCCTATCTTACTCCCACTGTTCTTGTGTGTACAATGCAGATGCTTTTTAAAGTGATTTCATCTTTTGCACTAGTGCACCTTGAGCATTTCAATTCAAGTTTGGCGCCTTTATAAATCTTATAATATTATTCAAAGCATATAGTGAAAATCTTGACCTTTGAACTTGTCGAGGGTGCATCCTGTTGCGGGTTCATTCAAGGAGATGTCTGACTTGGGGGCTGGTGGCTCGGTGAATGGGAAGGTCTGGTTTATGTCTAATGATGTATTGAAGGATGCACTCAAACCAAGCTGGGCTGCTCGCTCTCTGAAATATTAAAATAATAAAAAATATTTAAAAAAAGTCAGCAGGGCATCGTTTCACAGAACAATCCTATCCCTCTTTCTATGTCTCTCCTTGTATCATCCTGTTCATGCTCTCTCTCTCTCTCTCTCTCTCCCTTCCTCCTTCCCTCTCTCACTCAATGTATAAAATTCGAACTTCTCTCAATCCTCCAAAAAAATTGACTCATCATTCTCCTTCCTTCCTTCTATCCTATATCTTTTGTTCATTTTGTTTCTATTTCTTTCACTTTCTCTGCTCACTCTCTCCCGCTCTCTCTCTCTCTCTCTCCCTTCCCTCCCTCCCTCCCTCCTTTCCTCTATCCCTCTCTCAATTAATGTATAAAATTCAAAATTATCTCAATCTCAAATAAAATTGACTCTCATCATTCTCCTCCTTCCTCTCTTCTGTCCTTTTGCTTGCGTTCATTCTGTTTCCATTTCTTTATTTCTCTCTCTCTCCTATTCATTACCATAATAAGTGCATGACTGGTTGGACTAATGAAGCTCAATGCAATCAAATTTGCTACACAGCAAATGAGTTCCGAGATTAGAATTGAGAAAATGAACCTGTGAGCAAATTGGCAATTCCAATACAACTCGTGGAGACATGAATATATGCAGTGTAATTGGAGAGGGAATCGAAGTATTTCATATCCAGATCTCTTTTCACACCCAATGGAATAGAACTGTCCATTTTCTGACTGAGATTGCAACATGAACGTGTATGAATTAAATTGTCAAGCTGAAAACAGGCCCATTAGTTGGTTAAAAAGAGAGATAGAGAGAGAGAGAGAGAGAGAGAGGAAGAGAGAGAGAGAGAGAGAGATAAAGGAATAGATAGAGAGTGAGAAGGGGGAATGAAGAGATAGAGAGAGAGATAAAAAGAGATAGAGAGAGACACAGAGAGACACAGAGAGATAGTGAGTGAAAGAGAGAAAGAGAGGGGGAGAAAATTGAGGGGTGTTACAAAACAGATTCTGCCTTCAAGCAATTACCATACAGATTGAATCTTTACCAATGCTACACTGGACACATAACATATACAATGTAAATATAAATCCAGCATATTTTTGAATAGTTAATTGGCATGGGAATTCTCGAGGAGACAAATTTTTATCCCACACAAAAAGCAAAAGTGCGGATATCTGTAATGTATGCATCCATTACACTATACATTCAATGTACTTGTCAAAACCGACCAACTTTGCATACTACATATATTCTACATCCATTGAATTAATTTTCATACAATCTGCAGCCATGAATAATTTATTTTACCCGTACATTGTACACTGGCTCAATTTTTACTTTTTAATTTAGATAAAATGTCCAAAGGTTATCTTCCTCGTTTCAGTTTTGTCCCTCTTGCTATCCTTTTTTCTTCTATGATGGTCATATCCAGCCCCTTCCTATCCTGCACCCTCCCCTCTCTCCCTCTCAATCCCCCCACCCCCACACCCTCTCTGATTGCATGTGGTCATGTCTTTCTCCCTCATTAACAATCTGTACCTTCCCAATTCTTTTTCTTTCCGTCTAACCCTTTTAATACGAGTACCTCTGTATCTATCCATCCATCTATTCATCTTCATTTCTAGTATCTTCACTCTCATGAAAGCTAATTAATTTTTATAAATAGAACAGCTTTTCAATAATTTTTCACCTGAAACTCTTCAATTTGAATAGAAAATCAAGTCAACTTTAATATCATAAATTCAAACTGTCACAAATATCTATTCAAGTATGAAAAGAATCTGGTCATTTTTAGTAGAATCTTGTTAGTGTCCCTTGTATGAGTTCTTCTAACGGTATTCAAATATGAATAGATTCTTTTTATGTTTGAAGAGATATTTTTTTGAGAATACATATCATACAATTAATATATCTATCTGCATGTATCTATCTATATACCGTGTGAGTCAAAAAAAAGTTTACACCTAGAAAATTGCTAATTATTTTAAAAATCATTTATGAACAGTAAATTATTATACATCTTATGAAAGAGTGTTTTATCCCAAATCATTTGGTATCATTTTTGTGTGGTATGTGGTCACGCTTGGATGAACAGGAGACATTGTTTAAGAGAGTGCAAAAATCAACTTGCGCCAAAGTGATGCCTATGATTGTGATGTTTGAATAAAACAATTTGGATTTGGGTATTAATTCGGTCTTTGCAGATCCAAATAACATCCCTAACAAAATTAATCATCCCACACATATCAAAACACACACAGAGTCACACTCAGTCAGTCACACACACCCACACACCACACACACATGCACACACACAGACACACTTCCGCACACTCGGATAAATGAAACATACACGCAGCCAAGTCATTATTACGTAATGAACATTTCTGTAAAATCGCAAATTTCCCATGTAATATCAAAATGGAATTTCATTTCAATCATAATGCCATAATGAAAGTTTGGTGCATTAACATCACAATGAATTGTTTCTCCAAAAGGACTCGGTTTGCATCTAAATGTGCTATGTGTGTGTGTGTGTGTGACTTTGCTTCTGACAAAAGCATACCGGTATGCAATGCATCTCTTTTGATACATTCAATTCAATTCTCTCACTTTAATACTTTTGCGCAAGTCGATTTTTGCACTCTCGTAAACAATGCATCCTGTTCATCCAAGCGTGAACACATACCACACAAAAATGATACCAAACGATTTGGGATATAACACTCTTTTAAAACATATATGATAACCTTTCGTTCATAGCTGACTTTTAAAATAAATGACAATTTTCTGAGTGTAAACTTTTTTTTGACTCACACGGTATATGTATGTACAATTGTACATGTATGTATGTATTTATGTATGAACCTATCTACCGATCTTTCTTTCTACTGATCTATCTATCTATCTATCTATCTATCTATCTATCTATATATCTATCAATCTATCTATCTATCTATATGTCTGTCTGTCTGTCTGTCTATCTATCTACAGTATCTATCTATCTATCATTACCTCTTTCCTGTCCTAATCCTGTCTGTCTGTCTATCTATCTACAGTATCTATCTATCTATCATTACCTCTTTCCTGTCCTAATCCTGTCTAGGGGAGACGGATAGGAGGGTGAACCAAACTGATCTTTCTTTCTCATTGTGCCTCCAAAAGACTGGGAACAACTCTGAGGTCCAGATGGGATCTTGCCCTGAATGAAGATTTATAAATATAAACAAATAGAGAAAATAAAATATATGAGAAATTTACATCTGTAAAAGAGTGATAAACATGTATCAACAGGCAAACCATAATAATAAAGAAACAACAGAGAAAGACAGAGACAGAGACAGAGACAGAGACAGAGAGAGAGAGAGAGAGAGAGAGAGAGAGAGAGAGACAGAGACAGAGACAGAGAGAGAGAGAGGGAGAGGGGAGAAGGGGAGAGGGTGAGAAAAGAGGGTGGCGGGTAACATGTAGAAAAAGAGATACAGTGAGATGGGAAAAAGAGTATAAAGAGAAAGAGGAGACAAAAGGGAGAGACATTCAGTGACAAAACAATTGGGAGAGAGAATAATACATACAAATAATTTCATATAACAAAATCTATATAGATCTACATTAGAAAGCTCAGCGAAACATTAAAAGACGCCTGGAACACAAAATACACGTATGTTATTGAAACAGTGAAACAGTTATAATTTCATGGAATAGCAGTAAAACCACATGATTAGAAGAACATGGAGCTCATAAAATAATTGTACGTCCATGACCTTTATTAAGCTCAATGATATCATAAATGTCAATTTGATATATATGTGAAAGTGCAACTCTCAATTCCTCGACATCACCAAAATTTATGGCCTTTGGGTTCCAGACACATCTTTCAATGCCACTACATTTTGCTTTTAAGCTCCCAAAACCGACCAACTACCAAATATTTGTGATTAGGGTCTCACTAAAAAATAAAAATGGACCCTTTTGTCAGTTTTAATGTTTGTAAACTGATACAAACTACATGCATCAATTGATTTAACCATCAACAAGGATAAACAAATAATGTTATATGTTAAAAAGGAGACGAACTCAAACTAGACAAGAGTGCTTAAATCTAAAATAAAAAACATCCCTTCCCCCACCATCTGTTCCCTGGGCTGTTGCCATGGTAATGTTTGCAGCCTCACATCCTTCTACTTCATAGTCATAACAGCAATGATTGGTAGACAAAATGATTAAAGAGCGGAAGAGAGTCAGAATATTTGACGGAAGACAGCCTACTGCAAATAAATCATCAATCAAACAGACTCTGCTCCTACATGTCGTGTGAATCTAGCGGTTTTGAATGAACATAAATTATATTTTTGATTTTCAAGAGGAGTACATGTAAATACAAAATTTCTTGGAGAAATTTAAAGGAAATGTTTTTATGTCATAGTCAGAAAAGCAATGAATGGTAGAAAAGATGTTTAAAGAGCGGGGAGACGGTCATAATTTTCATTTTCATAATCAATCAAACAGATGCTGCTGTTACATACAGTCAAACCTGCTTTAGTGACCACCTGTCTACAAAGACCACCTGTCTACAAAGACCACATTTTTTGTTTTCCTTGAAAATGGTTTCTCATTGAAACATGTACTAAAGGAACCTGTCTACAAAGACCACTTTTTGTGTTTCCCTTGGGCGGTCGCTATAGACAGGTTTGACTGTATAATACAGGTGTGTACTGTGTGAAACTAGCAGTCTGAAATGAATATAAATTAGTTTTACTGTCTTCTGGAGGTGTTTAAACAAAAATGCTCTAAAACACGGTTAAGGCTCATTCAGAGTCTTTTATGGTGACATAAAGTGTAATACGCTTCTTATTTCTGTATCTTACAACACAGAGCTCAGTGAATACGCCCAAGTCCTTTGTTGCTTGCAGTTGCCATTAATTTTACACGTAGAAAAAACATGGCAGCTTTTTTGCGGCGGTTAACCATGCCATATCTAAACAAGCCTTCAGAGGGAATCTCAAGTTCTTGTTATGGTTATAGTGGGTGATAGGAAAATTAGGAATGAGGCTTATACATGCTAAAAATATGGCAGCTTATGAGGTTGTTACAACCTTAAGATACCTATCCCATTTGACGATT
This sequence comes from Mesocentrotus franciscanus, assembly GCA_037976565.1. Classification (NCBI taxonomy): domain Eukaryota; kingdom Metazoa; phylum Echinodermata; class Echinoidea; order Camarodonta; family Strongylocentrotidae; genus Mesocentrotus; species Mesocentrotus franciscanus. Next base: position 12,170,023 of record CP137668.1, read on the forward strand.
TAACTTAATTTTAAAACACGTAGAGCATGGTGATTTTAGCACATTCACACTAAGGAGATTCAGGAGGGAACAAAAAAAATCAAGCTTGACCAACACATTGGTACGTACTGATATTTATCTTACCAGCCTCTACATATCACATCAAAAGTGAAATGATGTCTTCAGGGCCCCGTTTCACAAAGGCTTTTTTCAATGACAAATGACAAAAATCAGTGATAAATCTGCTGATAACCAATCAGAAGCAAGGATTTAACTAGCTTATAACAAAAACTGTCATTTGTCACTGATGACAAGTTTTGTAAAACTGGGCCCAGTTATTTGCTCTTGTCATACATGTAGTAGTTTCATATCTACTCATGATCAACTGCAACATTCCAACATGTCAGGAAAAAAATGTATACTTTTCTCTTAAACAGCAATATTTTACATAAATACCTACATCATCTACAGATACATACAGGTACAGCTACATTGTATAAAGTCTGTTTGGTTTCCATGTGACAAATTTTCTTCATGCATAATTAATCAAATTTGGAGCTATAAATCGACTCCTAATCTACCACTGGCAGAGATGAAGGCCATATAACGCAATAAAATTATCACGTCGAGTCTGGCAATGACAAAGTCTGCAGGCACTTGAGTTGCTTCCTTTGTATACTGGCTGATTGCATTTTTGTATCACTAGGAATCTTCTGGCTAGAGCCAGAAGGGTGTTAACTCTGTGAAATGATGTGAATTAATGCCCTTCTGGCTCCCAAGTCCCAACTGTCAAAATGATGTATTACACACGGTGAAGTCCTCCATGTATGGTGAGATATAAAAAGGGGGTACAGACAGAAAGATAAACATACAATATAAATGAAACATGGGAGAACAAACATATATGTGTGAGAGACAGAATAAGAGAGAGAGAGAGAGGGAGGGAGAGAGAGAGAGAGAGAGAGAGAGAGATGTAGCTATAACCAAAAGGGGTACAGACAGAAATGTAAACATTTATAAATGTACATGTATAAACATGGGAGAACATGTGTGTGTGTGTGTGTGTGTGTGAGAGAGAGAGAGAGAGAGAGAGGGAGAGAGTAAGAGAGAGAGATAGCCAGAGATGGGGGAGTTTTTGGTATTCACCAACTATATCTTTTGCATGTATCTCCACATTAGAAGGGCTAAGCCGAGGATGACATGAGTGAAATATTGGAGGAGTTTAATGAAATCTAATCAATTGTTCAGACTTCAGTGCACTCAAATACAATGAACATGTGCTAGCTAAGGTTTCCATCATGCATCATTTCCATGGAAACATCATGCTTCTTTCAGAGAAAAAGTCAATACAAAACTGCATATACTTAGACGAAGAAACTCTGTCGCAGTGATCAATGTACATACATGTACAAAGAAACCACAAAAACCAGTCCAAATTAACCGAGCATGAAAAATTCGTGTTCATTTAAAACATACTAATGAACACAAAATATTTTGCATTAAAACAAGTATGTTAGGAGTTCTATCATGTTTCTATACTAGATTTAAAATATGAGCTTCAAATAATACTTCTTTAAAGATAAAGTTGAGTTCTGGTCATGCAAGTACATTGTGAAAGAAACGGTGTGGAATCGATCAGAAAAAGTTGATCATCTAGCATATAAGTATTGGTGTGTACTGCAAGGTTCTGGAATCATCAAAATTATAAGAAATTTGGCCCAGTCTTGGTAAAGTTACAAGCACTGTACACAGAAAGATGTATATGGGACTACACGAACATGTGGCATAAAAATCCGTCCTGATTTTTATGCTGTTACACACCAATTATGGAATATTAAGGCATTTGAAGAGCCATGCTTTTCAGGGAATATTTGTTATTTGATGTTCTTCCACACTTGCATAATAACAATGATAACGTTCACAAATCATTTTTCAACTCTTCCCAGTACTCAACCTTCTCTTTAAAGAGAAACAACCTGTATTGTGAGTTTATATTCTCTCTAAAATATAAACATAAAAACAACTTTTTGAGTAGACTAGTCAACAAATGCACGCATACTATACACACTCACATAGACAAGGGCTCACAAGGAACCCAAGTCACATTTGGGTTCTGTGCCCAGTGTTTTATGTAATCATTTGTTTTCTTTACTCCTTAAATATTAACCTATAGAATGCCCATTTGTTCAGGCTTTGCAAATATATAAGCAGGGGTGCCAGTTAAAATTGATCAGAGGGCCTGAAAATCACCTAAAAATAGCATTTTTTACACAAAAAAGCCTAAACTATGGCCTGAAAATAAATCGCCAGGGCCTGAATTCAGGCTTTTGCCTGAAAACTGGCATCCCTGTATAAGGCATCGCCTTCCCCTGCTCCTTTTCCCAGCAATCTTCCCTGATAATATTGTGGGTTTTTTCTATTTGATTATCCTTTCTGTATATGTGACCAACAAATTGTACATGTATTTGCCTCTTTCTTATTTTGTTGATGAGTGATGGTTTTACTCTGATGGTTATACTTCTACACAGAGTTATAATGCCCTTTGTGCTTTCAATAGATGATACATGTATTTCATATCTGTTTGGAAGGAAAGACAAGCGAACACTAATCGAGGGAGTAGCTCTATCAAAGAAAATTCTAGCTTTTCACCCAGGTTACTCTTTCAAAATAGAGGGAAAAGGATGATTGAAATATCTGTTTATACTTTACGATATTGTCTGTTTACAGCCAAAAGGTTACTTCTTCTGGCGCTGAGACGGTAGCCACAAGTATCCAAAACGCTTGATTAAAGAATTGTAATATTAAAGGTAATGCAAAGTTTTGGGAAATTTTGAAATTGGATGGATAGTAATTCTTAAAATTTTTGATATATTTGGATGCCCCTGTGGATGTATTATAAGCACTAAAAAAATTAAGCCCCTAAAACACTTCTGCTTTTGAGCAAATTGAATAATCAAAATTTACCGGTGCTCCCGGTAAATTTCAAATATTTCAAATAGCGCCTAAGGCTATTCCATGGTAGCTGCGACCATGAAAATCTCAGAATATGCAGTTCTGATATATAATTTCCAAACGGGAATAGCAAATCGGTCGATCGTAGTCAAGAAACATTGTTTTAAAGCTAAAGTAATATCAGTCTTGAGAGGGCGCTATACAACATAAAGAGTTTATTATTTACAATTTCATCACTTTAGACTCGATTTCAACCGCGACAACGATCATTGAATATTGTAAAATCGCATATGCTTCCAATATGTTCATTTGAACCAAATTCATGACCCCATACCAAAACTTTGTAATACCTTTAATGGGATTCTGATTATAAATTCAACGCTTACTTTTGTTTTTTTTCTCTTTATATCGACATGAGAGGATAATTCATAATTTAAAGAGGTTGGTGTAAAAATGAATATGAACAAGAACAAAGAAAAAGAACTATGAATCTTTTTCAGTTGGCCTTCGGGTGTTTTTCTTCCAAAGTACTTTGTCCCATTAGAAATGTCATATGCAGTAGTTTCTTTTTCTGTATATCCTCAATAAAATACATTTATATAAACCACTTTAGAAGAAATAGCACAATACCCGTATGTACTGTGCTTGGAAGAGTTTAGTAGGAAAATGTGCGATATGCCAATACGTGTATGAAAGCCGCCCATCCAATTAAGAATTTTGTCGCCAATGGCTGCGCTGACAGCAGATAGGCCATTTATGACACGTCTAATAAATTATCGACAGCATAACAAACAGGCCGGATTTAAAGCTTAATTCACTGATGGCTAAACTGCGCAGTTCCAGTCTGGCAATTTGTTAATTTCCTTTATATTGAAATGGATCTGTGTCCAGATAGACCTTTTTTCACACAGTGCAGATATTGCTGAACAAATTTACATCATCTTCCAACATTTTCACACCAGAATTTAATCAATTTCTTTTTAAATTGTAAACATTTGAACCCAATGAATACTATAAGCCTAAAATATCTTTGGCAGGAGTCTATAGAAAATGTGTTTTACAATTTTACCAGAGTCATATTACCTAACCGTTCAAGGTAATCAAACGAGCAAGTGAAGCAACAAAATATTCTGAGATATTTTTGAATTGCTTCAAATGAAACAAAGTCAGGAAGAATCAGGTCAATCGACTTTATGAATCCCTTCTCTTTTGCCTTTATGGTAAATTATGCACTTGTTATTTCAACCAGAGATGAAAAATAAAAAATAATTACAAAAATGAAAAATGTTTTGTATGTACTGTATGTATGTAGGTACCACAAATAACAAACTATAGCAGATGGTTCACTCACTAAATCAAATATTTTGAGGAAGATAAAGAAATTAAAATCTTCAAATTGGCAACACAGCATCTATTTGTATTTTGCAATATACTCTTCTACTTCCATATGAGATGATACATGAGATCTTGTCTGGAGAATGTGGTCAGGGATAGAAATAACGGCATACAACTAATGCCAAGAGAGGACGAGCGGGCTCAATCAGCCCTATAAAAATAAAAATAAATCTTCTTTTTTTCCTCTTCTTTCTTGATGGGTTGAATTGTGGTACGATCAAGGCTGGTATCTCTATACAGCTGGTACATTAATAGGGAGCTCCATTACCGGTACTCCACATCAAATGAGGCATGAATAAACACCTGCACTGTATCCATGGCAACAAGAGGTTGCACAATGCCAACCCACTTTATTTGACGTCTGCTGAGAGCTAGAAGGGTGTTAACTCAAGATATTTACAGAGTTAATGCCTTTTTTGCTCTTAGCAGAAGATGCATCCATAGAAAGTAGTATTTGACAGGGGCACTGAGTTGTGATTAAATTACTTTCTCTGATTGGTGTGATGAACAACACTTAAAACACAATGTACATGTACATCTATGTGTGTCTTTACAAAACCTATCCTGGATGATGTACAAGTCATGTACTTCATGCTTTTGAGGGAAGATCTCTGAAAATGCACGAACTATGCAAATTCAGAATTTTCTAAAGGTCTAAAAGAATCAGCTTTTCTTCCTCAAATTGGCACCAATGGAAATTACAACAAAAAATTGACAAGAAATTGCCAAGAAATTGCCAATTTATAAGTGAAAATACTACTCATAAATTTCACAATGTGTCCTCAATTTAGGGACGGTCTGTAGCAGAGAGTGTGTTGTACACATACATCATACCAACAGCATTCAATAGAACAGTGAAGCAGACACTTGTTTTGTTCACAGGAGCCCCTCTTGGATTCTTTGAACAGAAAACTTGAGATTTTGAAGTAGAAAATATTATATTATGAAAATGTATTTCTTTCTTTTGAAGTTTTCAGAGTTTATTTTATAAATTTTGAGGCATGACAGCATTAAAGAGACATTTATTGACCTTTTTATTAATATTTTAACTTGGAAGATGTGTACAATTGCATCACCAAACATTTTACAAAATGGTTCAACATGCTCAAACAGACTCTCACTGAGAGCTCTGGTGTCACATCAAGGAGGTACAGATATCTGTGTATTCAAAAGCTTGAAGTGCATTATCTGAAATGTTACCTACATGTACAAGGGAGATACTTCTAAAGACTGACAGCAGTTGGAAACTTGGAATGAAACTTCTGTCTAGGCCCCAGGATACATTTTCTAATAGCAGGCAAGGAGACTGGTACATCATCTCTCACCTAACATTAATGTTATCTATGAACTAATTACGGGTATTTAAGTGGAAAAAGTGCCTACCACATTTTGATGCCAATAGGTTCCCTTATACTGTACATATAACAAAAGTCACTATTATCTACATATATTATACATTTATGTACATGTATATGTAATGAGGCAAGTGAGGATGTAACGATTAACTGATAAACTAATTTACTCTGTTAAAGATACAGCATGATAATCCAGAAATCTAAAGATAAAAGTTTTAAATTAATTTGACACTGTTTGCATTTATAAAGAGTTTAGATATTAATGCATCTGGCACCTTGATGGCGGAGTATTCTAATAATAAAGTGAATACAAAAGATTTATATCTTGTTCAAGAAAGTAAATTGAAAAATAATTTTGCATTCAAAACACTCAATTTATTTTGCTCAATTAATATGGCATTTAATATTATAATGTACATTTAAAATGTTTATGCTTTCATTTTCACTTTAAATCCTCCCCCCCCCCAAAAAAAAAACCTTTAAAAGAGAACATGAATACTAGTACCTTTAATACTGACACACCCTACAAACTGTATTCATCAGGATTAGTTAGAGGATTAGGCCCTATCAAATCTTGATGGCAGTTTGATTTCCCACATGGCTTTCTTTAACCTTCTTGCAATCATTTAAGACTTACAAATGTAATTGACTTTAAATAGTAATAATGATAAGGATAATAATATACTACTCCTACTAATACTAATAATAATTATGATAATAATAACAACAATAACCCTTTCATACCATAACTGACCAAAGCACTAACAGCATAATTTCCCCAGTCACTGGATTAAGTTACGATTATAATTTTTACAGTGCATATTCTCCAATCCCATGGGGAGCGTGCCAGCAAGTTGCCTGTTTACAAGCACGCCCAATGCTAATCCCACCACAGTGATATTTGGAACCCCTACACATACCCATTTCACTCCTGGGTGGAGAAGAGCAATGTAGATATATAATGCCTTGCCTTAAGGACCTTCAATGTAAATGCTGTGCCGGGGTTTGAACCCACAACCTTTGCATTCCCTGTTAAGTGATTAAACCACTTGACTACGGCACCACTGCTTTAGTTCATACATGCACACGTACATGGAGCGCTGCAGGAGTAAGGGGGTTAATAAAAGTATGAATCACAGTGATATGGTAATGGATCAATACACTTCGGTTTCATCTATGTCCTTGATGATGTTTTGCTAAAGGGGTTTCAGGCAGCTGCATCTGCACATAAATTATCCCAGAGGGGCATCATCGTATAAATTTGTTCATATGGATCCAATCAAGCAACCAAGAAGCCGCTTGAACAGAAAAGATAACCGCCAGGCAAGAATATTTGGTCCCAGTAAACCACCAAAAATATCTATATGACCTTTGCAGTTTGCATGGCATAATAAACAGTAATTTGTATTTCATTTTTGAAATTTTGTCTTAATGAAACTTGGTCCAGAAATAAAACCCACAGGAACATGAATGCATTGAAGCGACAGAGGTATTGCCTTCCAACCTAAGGATTACTTTTTTTCAAAGTGAAAAGCTGATAGATCAATTCTTTGTTGTAGATTTGAGGTGTAGCTGTCCTGGTTCTTAGACTGAAGGTCTTCACACTCTACTGGAGACAGGGTTCATGTTCAAGATGGTCATTGAATCCCATCTCATTTAAAGGTACTATGTCCCATTTGCAGGCCAAAAAAATGAAAAGGTTAAATTCCAACAGCATTTGAAAGATAATACTAATTTAGAACTTCCCTAAAAAAAGGAGGCTTGAAAATGTCTTTAAGTGGGAAAATAACGACTATTAGTTGTCGAATCGACTTAAGTGCTACCAAGACAGTAGGTAATAGTCTGATTTTCAGACCATTGTACCGAATGGTTGTACATTTTGTGCTGCGCAAAGATTCAATCAGTTTAATTTTGGCCATTACAAGAAGTGGGTTATTGATTTAGACAAATGCTCATGTACCTTTAACGGCTCATTTTATGTATGTTATTAACTTATTACCAAAGAAAAAAAAACGTTTAAATTTCACAGATAGGACATACATGACATATTCATAATTCCTGCAAACTTCTACAGAATTTGATGTTGGCTGCAAAAGGGACATATTATGATAGTATCTTTAAAGCCCCTCTAAAGTGTTGGGAGCCCCAAAAATCTGATGGAAAAATTTCACTTAAATTGTATCATAATGTGAAAGAGGATGTCACGACACATTTCTGCAAGGAATTTTCAAAACAAATGTGTTTGAAACTTTGAAGTCGAATATTGTATATTTACTGCGTACAACAGAAAACCCAAATTATGTAATCTTTTATAAATATTTGTCTTCAAACACATGTTGTTTTTTTTGGGGGGGGGGGAAATCTTTGCAGAAGTGTGCAGGGTCGGAAATACACGGGGGCGACGGGCGACGGGCGACGGGCGACGGGCGACTTTGCCCCCGTGAGTCTCGAGATCGCCCCCTAAAAACCTGAAAACCGTACTTGATGGGGCGACCATTCTAAGAAGAGTCGCCCCCGTATGATTTTTTCTACTGATTCTGATCGCCCGCCCGCCCGCGCACCGAGCCCTGACGGACACAAGCTTGCCGATCAATGACGCATCGCACTGCTTAGCTAGCTCGCACGATCGAACGATCTGAGTACTGGCAATAATATAATGCATGCATGGCCGTGCACGTGTCGATACTAACGCACGCTTGTGTCTGCTACAAAGTACCGTATCATACCCATATATACATGCATGAGGCAAATAGTTACTTGCGAGTACCGTCTGTCAGTGCTGAACTGCCAGCGACCAAATTGGTACATAATATGTTTATTTAGTATTTTTTCTGACCCGACATATTATCATCGACAATGCAATCCCATTAAAAAAATGTGATTCCGTTTAAAATTGTGTTATTTATAAGTTTATATAACTTAAAACCAGTAAATATGGGTGAATATTTTACTGTTGTCCCACATACAGTAGTACATACCGTTATATTTGTTATAACGAAACATGCAATAAATCAATGCCAGATTTTTCCCATATATAACTAGTTTCGTAGAAAAAAATCGAATTTTGTTATAAAAAAACCCGTAAATAAATATATAAATGATGTTCCTATACCTCAGAAATTTTCTCTCAATGGTTTTATTAAATTATATTATTATAGTAGATACCATTGTCGGACATTGATCGCATCAATTTCTGTCTACGAAATGAAACTAGCTTTGCCATTAGAAATTAGAGTCTATACGGGAAGAAAAAAATCCGGCCATGATTTTACATGTTTCGTTGTAACAAATACATCAGTAAAATGGGACAACAGTACAAATATTCACTCACATTTAATGGTTTTAAGTTGTAAATAAGTAAAATAACACAATTTTAAACGGAATTACATTTTTTTAAAAATGGGAATGCATTGTCCATGATAAAAATTTGGGACAGAAAAAAAAGACTAAATAACATATTACGTACCAATTTGGTTGCTAGCAGCATGGCTAAGGAAAAAACAACTTATTGTTACAGCTTACAATATGGCTTTAAAAAAGTAGCCCCCTCTTTTCAAAGGTAGCCCCCACTTTTCTTAAAGTAGACCCTTGTTTTTTTGAAAAGTAGCCCCCATAAAAAAAAGTAATTCTTAGCCTGGAAGTGTGTCTTAAATGACATCCTCTTTCACATTATGATACAATTTAAGTGAAATTTTGCCATCAAATTTGTTGCGAATTTGGAGCTTCAAACACTTTAGAGGGGCTTTACGCCTCAAATGTTGTAGATAATTTCAAAAGAGAAAATCCATTATGTCCTGACATAGCATAGATATGTAAGATATAAATGGTCTATTTATTTATGATAATAATAAGATCATATAAGAAATAAGTTCATATATTAAGACCAATTTAGTTTGTTGCATAACCCCGTGTCCACACACAACACTTTCCGTGATTAGGGGTGATTAGTTATACCGTTTCGGGATAGTTATACGATGAAATTGTGTGTGTGGACGCTCACTAACGATACGTCGTATAACGAAACGTTGTATAACGTAACGCGGGTTTGGGCATCGTTTCGAACTAGAACTCAATAAAGAATCAAAGACCTAAAAAGCAGACTTGTTTAAATACACAGCTTTACATTAACATATATATCAGCAAGTCAACATGACATAATTTCACTAATTTTTTCAGTCAATCAAAAGGAGGTAATGCATCTACATATAGTCTTTGATAAAAACAAATTTTCCAATTTTAATTCTCCAATTTCATTCAGCGAGGACTTTAATAGATCAGCGGTGAATAAATAATTAAAATGTTTTAACATATACAGCAAACATTTAAAGGAACATCCATTCTTTGAATTATGCCACATGGCAACAACCTAGACAAGCACACATATGTCATACATGATATGTACAGATGAAGTTAGCATCATGTCTGGACTGGTTTGTGAAAGTCATTAGAATCTCATTAGCATCATTGCTGTTAATGCACAAATCATTAGCATGGAAATTGGAAAGCAACAGGTCCAAAGGAAACACTGTCCCTTTCTATATTTACACACAGGAGGACAAGAAACACAGGACAGTAAATGGAGAGAGAGGGCATTAAGTCTGACAAATGCCGCATGTAGAAATTCATTGATATGATTAAGCCTGCAATATGTATACATGTACATGTATACATGTGTAGAGCAGGGGTTAGTCTTCCAACTCCCACCCCCCACCCGCTTATTATACCATGTACATGTATATTGAGACCTCAAGATTAGTCAGGAAAAATATCAATTTGTTACTTTCTTATACGAAATCATCAAATATAAATATTACAAATTTTAAGCAAGTTATGTGTGAATTTTCTTCTCAAGGTGTCGGAGATTAGAATTTTACACCAGAATTACACATGTATGTACACGATTAAAACAAAATTACAGAGAAGAAAAAAGAAGAAAAAAAGTAAACTATATTTTCATCCTCTTATATTCAATTTTCTATTCATTTTATTTTTGAGCTCTTTTTGTTGTTGATGTTTTTGTTGTTATTCTGCTATATTCAGAGTTTTATCTCTGAACCAATATTCAGATTTTATTTTATTTTTTATTTTTTATTTTTAAATAACAGGGAATGAAACGATATTGATTGTAGAAGTTTATATTGTAAATTCCAAACAAATGCACTCACTTGGACCCTGGCTGGACCCTGAAACCCTCCTCCTTCTCAGTGCATGGAATCCATGGATAGAAAGGATGTTTACCTAGATTGGTGAGATAGAAGGGGGTGGGACTGTCAACCCCTCCCCAGGCTTTTTTTTCAGGGAAAGAAATTATCTTTGTTATGACCCTATAGTATATAATTCTACACAAAAAAAGTCAAATGTGCTGTTTCCAATGATAAACTGGGGGGCTCTCAGCTCAAGCCCTCCCCCTAATGAGAGAAAGAACAATTATTGATTGGACGCCTATATAATGTAATACCACACAAATGTACAGTGTACTCACAGGGAAAGAGAGGATGTTTCTATTGATAAGCTGATGCATTCTGGCAGCAGGTGAATTTGCTCTGACGGGAAGCGAGCTCTGGCGAGGGATCGGAGACTTGAGCGCTTGCATCCGCAGAGGAGAGACAGAGGCACCTGCAGCATCCTTGGTTGCCATGGCAAGGGCTTCCCCTGCTGTCAGGTTGGAGGCAGATCTAGATGATGTCATAAAAAATGTAGACATGAAGGATGTTATGTATGGAATAGCAGCAATAATAATAATGAATAACTGAGAAGAACAAGAAGAAGAAATAAAGAAGAAGAATGAGAAAGAAAAAGAAGGAGAAGAAAAAGAAGGAGAAGAAGAAAAAAAGAGCAGAAGAAAGGAGAAGAGAAGAAGAAAAGAAGAGAAGAACAGCGAATCATCATAATAATTATAATGATAATAATAATAGTAATAACAATAATAATAATAATAATAACGAATAATAACAATAATAATAATAACGAATAATAACAATAATAATAATAATAAAAACAGTATAACATAAATGCTTCGAACCCCATATCATTTGATCCACAGTCCAGTTACATACCTGTATCTACCGGACCCTATCTCCTCTACATAATTATATAGTATGCCTAGTACTACTGAAAGCACATGTACATAGTAGGCCCAATTACATTGCAGATTGCAGAATGACCAATTTGAAAAACATTGCTTTTTTTTAACTACCACTTACACTACTGGACAAACCCATTAAAACAAAATTGTTGGTGCTAGATATTTCTGGTTTTTGCAGGGTTAATTGGGTGAGTTATGCCCAAGGTAGTTAGGACAGTAAAGTGACCTAAAACTGTAATAACTTACGCACTGGTGTGTGTGTGTGTGTGTATTGGGTTTTTACAGACGTGTATCAATTAGATATGATTATTTACGTCTGGGGACCGACCTTTAACGTCACCATCCGAAAGACGTGACTCAGTTTCGAACCTGCGTCCTCGGCTGAATCAGTTTGTAACTTCCACTGTTAGCTGGATTACAGGCGCACGCCACAACGCCTGGTGTTTTGATGGCAAGCATTGAATGTACATGTACACTGCACAAAAACAGTGAAATTTTGGCCCCCCAAAAAACAAAAAACCAAAAACCACACTCCACTCCAGAGATGGGTATTTTTATTTTGGTTTTTCATTGTGTTTATGGGTAGTTGCCTAGCAACTTCCGACAAAACTCTAGAATCTGAGAAAAACTGACTTTTTGCTTGCAGTGTAAATTTAAGTTGCTGAAACACCCCCAGGTCTCTGTACACGGTGAGTGAGTATTCACAGAGGTTGTTTGCAATAGTACCATGTCATGGGAGTTATGTTGAATGGTCATTATATACTAATGCTTTCTTCAAACGAGCCTGGTCAAGGGGCATTAAGAGGAATTAGGAAAAAGGGAGAAAATCAAGTTTTTCTGTTTGACAAACCATGATTGAGATACCTTTTTTGAACTGCCTTACCTCTTAAGAAAAAATGGAAATAGGAAAAAATGTTAAGGGGAACAACTTGTTCCTCCTCCCTCTCTGATACATCTACAATGTAGGCTGACCACAGCCTGAGAAATAATATTCCAATATTTATTCTTTTTTCTTTGGTGGGGGATCCTACTATACTCCTCCTCCAATGAATCAACTCAGCAATTAGCACATCTGATAACCCGATACCCATACATAATCATATACAATTGAAATTTGAAAGTTTTTAGTTTTAGTTTTGTATGATGCATGAATGTACATGGTGTAAAGCCACTGTAATGACAAAATAATGTTATGAAAGTAATGATGGATATAATGGTAATTATCGAAAATAATATCGCTAGTGATATTCGTTTGTCTCGCAATGTGGTCAAAAAGGAATCTAAAAGATCTCGACGTTTCGTGCGCCGCTGCAACACTTCGTCAGGTGATAAAAACTAATGTAAGCAAGGGTGCTTTATATACTCTGGGAGGACCGGCGCTGACGGTCTATAATTCGATCGATGTCGGAAACAATAATGCACAAGGCCTATTGGCCTATCGGCTGATTATGCAAATAGCCTAATAATCGGCTATGCGGTGCTCAACCAATCAGTAGGCGCTGGTTCGGCTAATTATGCAAATAGCCTAATGGTCGGCGCACGGTTGTCGACCAATCAGCAGGCCGCTGGTTCGGCTCGCCTGCTGGGCGGAAGCAATAGCGAGCTCAACCAATCGGGCGCTGGCTCCGGCCCCTCTGCTCGTTGATTGGTTGAGCTGCGTATTACTCGCCCGCATAGGCAAACCAGCGACCTCTGATGATCGGCACGTGTGCGTCGACGTCAGGCTATTTTGCATAATTAGTCAGGCCAGCGACTACTGTGGTTGGCACAGTAAAGACATTTCCATTGCATAATCGGCCGATGAAACCAAAGAACATGATTTATGATCAGGTCGCTGATCCGTAAATAAAGCAAAGCTAACCCACATTATTTATCTTATGACGAAAGTCGTACAGCTGACTCTGGCGTCGAGATGTAGATCCTTTTTATTCACATTTCTTAATCACTAGCGATATTATTTTCGATACTACATCCGCAATGAGTAATATATTTAGCATAATGGTAATTGTTCAAATTATTATAATTTTATCCAGATATATGTTTATTATCTCATATTGTGAATTCTTATTCTGTTCTTTACTCTTTATTTTCCAAGATGCAGCCTGGGGGGTGACATGCTTTCGAGTAATAGCAATTTCTGAATTGCTTTTGTCACCCCTGACCAGCAGATTGTATCCTTCTCTTTCCTTTCCACTTTCCTAAAACTGTTAACTTTGCATGTACAATGAACTGTCTACCGGTGTGTACTATTATCTGATTGTTATACGCATTGTATGTTTTCCGATTGGTCAAATAAATAATAATAATAATAATAATAACAAGAACTCAGGAAATTAAAGGTCATGATGTCAGGATAAAGGACTTCCGTTATCTCAAACACCAACATACTCCCCTTCATAAAATCACTGGATCCACCCTGGCCCTAATTAAACATAACTTTTTATGGTAAAAGAGAAAGCTTGTATAACTGTACAGTCAGTTCAGACCACAATCACAGACACCTGTATAAAGCAAGATCCTGGTTTGATGGAAGAAAAAAAACACACACACACACAAGTCACATATATGATTAGAATTTTAGTCAGGAAAGACCTACATGTATATGGAACAGGAAGAGACATTTCCTGCATTTTTTTTCTTCTAAAAAGAAAGAAAAGAACATGACTTTATGATCAAACACGAAAATTTCACATGTAATCAAAGTTAAAAGTTCTAAACTATCCTGGTCACTGTCAAAACTCCTAAAAAGAATACATGCAATATGTGGAAAACAAACCATACACATATTTAACATTCTTAGGAGAAAGCAAAAATGAAATAAATTTACAGTGCACTACTGAAACCTTTAGACTTCACAACTACATGTACATGTAGCTGTCAATTTCATCTGCTAGAATTCTGTTTCCTACTTGGATGCCAGTGAGTTAACAATATGGAGATCTAAATGTATGTCTTGGGGAATTTTTTCTGTGGTACAAAGTACTTTCAAATATCATATACAGTCAGTAATGGGTTAACACACCACAATTAACACTAACATTTTTTTCTTCGAACAAGTGACTTAAAGAAAACACAACGAAACACAACTCAATCATTGCCAATCAAAAATACAAGTAAATTTCAACCTCAACCTGGGACAACCTTTCCAAAATTTTACAAATATTTAAGACTTTTATTCCTCTACTCCTCTTTCTTCCTCTTCCTTTTTTTTCTTTTTTTCTTCTTCTTTAATATTTATAAAGAAAAGAGTGGCACTTGAGAAATTAAATTCAAAGTCAGACTCAAAGAAAGTTTCAAAATCTGCATCCAAAATTGATATTTCTCGTTATTGTTAACTATTTACACATCATGTGTCCGGAAAGCTTGTGTATTTCAAACAGTAATTTGAACTAGAAAAGTAATTCGTCATGAGGACGAATTAGGTGGTCTGTTATTAAGTAATCTTAGTAATCTAAATAACTGAATTTGTAGAAAATTGTCTTAGCTACAACATATCAAAATTTGGAAGAAAATCGATCCATATTTACAGAGATACAATCAATTTCCCAAAAATATGCTGACGTCATAATATGCAAATTCGTATTTTGGGTTCCAAGGCCTTTATGATGATGTCACGATATTTGTACTGGCAAAATGAGACATGAAATCATATCTCCAACTCATACTCTATCTAAATATGAAAAAATTGAGGGTATTCAGGCATTCTGACGAGCTATGGCGGATTTGATATAGACATGTTTTTACCACTTTTTACATTATATTGCCCATTGACGCGCCGAATTTTAAAGTTTGACGCACGCGTGTGGCATTATAGAAGGTCGAGAATGACTGGAAATAGTTGGAAATTGTCAAAAATAGTGTCAGGAATACAAACCATGCAAAAAACGGCGTTTACGTTTTGTGCGCTGTGCGCGCGCGATAACGCGCGCGAGCATACGGAGAAATTTTGAAATGCTTAAAATGACCTGATTCGCTCTCGTTTAATAGTTAAGTGATTTTGAGCATTTAAAATTTTGACACGCGCGCGTCATGACGTTTATGTGACCTTTGATGACATGACCTGTTGACCCTTGACCTGAAGTATATGTGATATGAATATGAATGACCTTTGATGACGCATCATGAAGATATGATTGATAATGTGATTTCACAAAATGGCGCCTAGATGACGTCACGATGACCTGGTGACCTTGATAAAAATGCCGGCACTTGACCTTGATAAGCCTGATGACTGACAAAAATTTGATGAAAATTGATGCAGCCGAATTTGAGCAATCACGCTCACAAGAAAGTGGTCGAAAAAAAAAAATAAACAATTGCGTTACCGATATACACAAACATTTCCCATAGCGATTACACGTGAACGGAAAATGGAATTCTCAAATCCCACTTTGCAAGTGAAAAAAGAGCATGATCCCGGCATCTGATCGAAAAATAAAGGGTTCAATTGTGATAACGTATTGTCTCAGCTACAACATACTCAAAGCTCAGCGAAAACAAAGCTAAAACGACGGAGATATTGCTCGCGAAAGACGGAATGTAGAATCCAGTTTTGAAAAAAGTCATGTCCCATAGAGAATACACGCAAAATGTGAAAAATTGACATGCCTCCTTTAATCGCAAAAATACGCCATGATGCCTTTGTCAAAATGAAAAATCGTGGTGACTGCATTTGTAGAAATTGTCTCAGCTAGAACATATCAAAATTTGGAAGAAAATCGATCAATATTTACAGAGATACAATCAATTTTCCAAAAATATGCTGACGTCATAATATGCAAATTGAAATTTTGAGTTCGGAGGCCATTATGATGACGTCATGAGTTAATTGAGGGTCAAATGAGACATGAAATCATATCTCCGACTCATAATCTATCCAAATATGAAAAAAATTGGGAGTTCCATCCATTCTGAAGAGTTACAATGAATTTTGTATAGGCATGTTTTTGCCCATGTATTGTGGATACAGATACGCGGTCGCGCGTGCTGTCAACTTTGACGGACGCTCATTGCGTTATTACTGGTCAGAAAAAAGTGATCAAGGTATCAAAATGCTTGGAAAAATATGCCAAATATGATGACAGAAAATTTGGCGATTCTATGTTGCAAAATGCCAGCGCTGAAGCGCATGCGCGCGTGCGCGTTTTGAAAATGCTTAAAATGGCCTGAAACGTACTCTGTTTGAATAAAGAGATTTTGAGCATTTTGAAATTTTGCGCGCGCTACGCGGGCGTGCATGCGTACGCGTTTTTGACCTGAAATTGACCGGACGGATATTGACCTTAATCATGATAAATATGAATGAGAAATGACTTTCCGTTATGAAGATATGATCATAAGTTGATACAAAAAAAAACACAAAATGGCGCCTGGATGACGTCATGAAGACCTGATGACCTTGAAAATGTTCCTGTCACGTCTTATGACAATGACCTATGACTGTGCCAAAATTGAAGAAATTGACAAAACCGATCTTGAGTTATCCTCTACACAAAAAAGGGAGAAATAAATAAAAACTAGAAATGTAATTCGTCATGAGGACGAATTAGGTGGTCTGTTATGTAATCTGAATAACTGATCTTGTAGAAAATTGTCTTAGCTACAACATATCAAAATTTGGAAGAAAATCGATCCATATTTACAGAGATACAATCAATTTTCCATAAATATGCTGACGTCATAATATGCAAATTCGTATTTTGAGTTCCAAGGCCAAGGGCAAAGGGCAGAGCTAAAGAAAATTAGGAACATTACAAGACATAATAGAAGGAGAACAAGAACCAGAGGCGGGAGAGGTAGAGGTGAGAGAAAGAAAAAGAGAGGGCAGAGGCAGAGGAGACAGAGCAAGAGAATAAGAGGAGGCAAGGCAAGAGGTCGAGGTAGAGGGAGGCAGAGAGAGAGAGAGGGAGAGGGTAAAGAGAGAGAGATATATATGCAGAGACAGAGCAAGAGAAGGAGAGGGCAAAATAAGAGGAGAAGGAAACAGAGCAAGAGAGGAGAAAGAGAGATGCAATGGAGAACGATGCATTCAATATATCCAGCATAAATAGAATTTAATATAGAAGAGAGAAGTATAGACAAGTAAACAATTCTATGTCCACGGGAGAGACGTAAACATGCATATACCTTGGGCTGAATAACTGGAAAAAGTAAACGTCTGGGAAGGAGACTAGCAAGGTGATTTGATATTGTAGCAGAGTTGGGAGATAAACCCTATATTAGGTTTAATACCAGATTTCCCATAGGGTTGTACTCAAACGATTGACATTCTTCTCCCATAGATATAACACGCAAAATTAGGCATTTTATTACATTGTTTGTGATTGTATATGATAATATGTTATAATAGTCGAAGAAGATCATAAAATCAAATCTAAAACGACGGCAAAAAAAAAAAAAAAAAAAGACCCACCAGGAATCGAACTTGGGTCGCCGGAATGGGAGGCAAGTGCTATGACCACTATACCAAAATAATCCACATAGACATTACACGTGAACGGAAAATGGAATTCTCAAATCCCACTTTGCAAGTGAAATATGAGCATGATCCCGGCATCTGATCGAAAAATAAAGGGCACACTTGTGATAGCTTATTGTCTCAGCTACAACATACTCAAAGCTCAGCAAAAACAAAACTAAAACGACGGAGATATTGCTCGCGAAAGACGGGAATGTAGAATCCAGTTTTGAGAAAAGTCATGTCCCATAGAGAATACACGCAAAATGTGAAAAATTGACATGCCTCCTTTAATCGCAAAAATACGCCATGATGCCTTTGTCAAAATGAAAAATCGTGGTGACTGCATTTGTAGAGAATTGTCTCAGCTAGAACATATCAAAATTTGGAAGAAAATCGATCAATATTTACAGAGATACAATCAATTTTCCAAAAATATGCTGACGTCATAATATGCAAATTGAAATTTTGAGTTCGGAGGCCATTATGATGACGTCATGAGTTAATTGAGGTCAAATGAGACATGAAATCATATCTCCGACTCATAATCTATCCAAATATGAAAAAAATTGGGAGTTCCATCCATTCTGAAGAGTTACAATGAATTTTGTATAGGCATGTTTTTGCCCATATATGCTATGTATTACAAGAGATCGCGCGCACGGACATGTTTCTTGAACGGACGCTCATTCGTTATTACTGGTCATAAAAGGATAAACATGGTATCAAATTGTTGAAAAAAATGAGAATATCATGCCAAAAAAAAAATGGAGATTTATGTTGCGTTGGCCGTCACGAAAGCGAAAATGCGCGTGTGCGCGTTTTTTTGCAAAATGCTTAAAATGGCCTGAAACGTATCCAAAATGAATTTGAGACGATTTGGAGCATTTTGAAATTTTGCGCGCGCTAACGCGGACGTACGCATCGCGCGTTTTGACCTGAAATTGACCGGACGGATATTGACCTTGATCATGATAAATATGAATGAGAAATGACTTTCCGTTATGAAGATATGATCATGAGTTGAAAGTACCAAAAAACACAAAATGGCGCCTGGATGACGTCATGAAGACTTGATGACCTTGAAAATGTTCCTGTCACGTCTCATGACTATGACCTATGACTGTGTCAAAATTGAAAGAAATTGACAAAACGATCTTGAGTTATCCTCTACACAAAAGGGGAGAAATAAATAAAAACTAGAAATGTAATTCGTCATGAGGACGAATTAGGTGGTCTGTTATGTAATCTGAATAACTGATCTTGTAGAAAATTGTCTTAGCTACAACATATCAAAATTTGGAAGAAAATCGATCCATATTTACAGAGATACAATCAATTTTCCATAAATATGCTGACGTCATAATATGCAAATTCGTATTTTGAGTTCCAAGGCCAAAGGGCAAAGGGCAGAGCTATAGAAAATTAAGGAACATTACAAGACATAATAGAAGGAGAACGAGAACCAGAGGCGGGAGAGGTAGAGGGTGAGAGAGAAGAAAAAGAGAAGGGCAGAGGCAGAGGGAGACAGAGCAAGAGAATAAGAGGGAGGCAAGGCAAGAGGTCGAGGTAGAGAGGCAGAGAGAGGGAGAGGGTAAAAGAGTAGAGAGATATATATATGCAGAGACAGAGCAAGAGAAGGAGAGGGCAAAATAAGAGAGAAGGAAACAGAGCAGAGAGAGGAGAAAGAGAGAGATGCAATGGAGAACGATGCATTCAATATATCAAGCATAAATAGAATTTGAAGAATTAAAGAGAGAAGTATAGACAAGTAAACAATTCTATGTCCACGGGAGAGACGTAAACATGCATATACCTTGGGCTGAATAACTGGAAAAAGTAAAACGTCTGGGAAGGAGACTAGCAAGGTGATTTGATATTGTAGCAGAGTTGGGAGATAAACCCTATATTAGGTTTAATACCAGATTTCCCATAGGGTTGTACTCAAACGATTGACATTCTTCTCCCATAGATATAACACGCAAAATTAGGCATTTTATTACATTGTTTGTGATTGTATATGATAATATGTTATAATAGTCGAAGAAGATCATAAAATCAAATTTAAAACGACGGCAAAAAAAAAAAAAAAAATGACCCACCAGGAATCGAACTTGGGTCGCCGGAATGGGAGGCAAGTGCTATGACCACTATACCAAAATAATCCACATAGACATTACACGTGAACGGAAAATGGAATTCTCAAATCCCACTTTGCAAGTGAAATATGAGCATGATCCCGGCATCTGATCGAAAAATAAAGGGCACACTTGTGATAGCTTATTGTCTCAGCTACAACATACTCAAAGCTCAGCAAAACAAAACTAAAACGACGGAGATATTGCTCGCGAAAGACGGTAATGTAGAATCCAGTTTTGAGTAAAAGTCATGTCCCATAGAGAATACACGCAAAATGTGAAAAATTGACATGCCTCCTTTAATCGCAAAAATACGCCATGATGCCTTTGTCAAAATGAAAAATCGTGGTGACTGCATTTGTAGAGAATTGTCTCAGCTAGAACATATCAAAATTTGGAAGAAAATCGATCAATATTTACAGAGATACAATCAATTTTCCAAAAATATGCTGACGTCATAATATGCAAATTGAAATTTTGAGTTCGGAGGCCATTATGATGACGTCATGAGTTAATTGAGGTCAAATGAGACATGAAATCATATCTCCGACTCATAATCTATCCAAATATGAAAAAAATTGGGAGTTCCCATCCATTCTGAAGAGTTACAATGAATTTTGTATAGGCATGTTTTTGCCCATATATGCTATGTATTACAAGAGATCGCGCGCACGGACATGTTTCTTGACCGACGCTCATTGCGTTATTAATGGTCATAAAAGGATAAACATGGTATCAAATTGTTCAGAAAAAATGAGAATATGATGACAAAAAAATGGCGATTCTGTTGCGTCCGTCCGAACGAAAACGCGCGCGCATGTGTGCGCGTTTTTTTAAATGCTTAAAATGGCCTGAAACGTATCAAAACGAATTTGAGACGATTTGGAGCATTTTGAAATTTTGCGCGCGCTGACGCGGCGTACGCATCGCGCGTTTTGACCTGAAATTGACCGGACGGATATTGACCTTGATCATGATAAATATGAATGAAAATGACTTTCCGTTATGAAGATATGATCATGAGTTGAAAGTACCAAAAAAACACAAAATGGCGCCTGGATGACGTCATGAAGACTTGATGACCTTGAAAATGTTACTGTCACGTCTCATGACTATGACCTATGACTGTGCCAAAATTGAAAGAAATTGACTGAACCGATCTTGAGTTATCCTCTACACAAAAAAGGCGGAAATAAATAAAATAAATAAATAAATAAATAAAGAAGAAAGAAAATTCTGTGAAAACAATAGGTGATCCGATAGACAGACCACCTAATATTTAATTCGTCATGAGGACGAATTAGGTGGTCTGTCTTCAATTCTTATGATCATGCTCATCTTCAATTCAATGATCCAATATAATGATGTTAATGTAAAATGATGTATTAAGATATGAATTGATGAATGAAGTACTGATGAACTGATGAACTGATAGATTGAACTGATGTGAAATGAACTGAATTGATGAGCTAAACTTATGAACTGATGAATGAACTGATGAACTGATAGATTGAACTGTGACCTGAACTGAAGTGATAACTTAACTGATGAAAAAATATTGAGAAATGATTATGATCAAAATCATGATCATAATGAAATTTAATGAAAATATAGATATAGAGAAGAGAGAGGGAGACGGGTTATAGTCATGTAAAACTACATGAGCGGACCGAGGATGAAAGAGGAATCAGAATGCATACACTTGGAAGGAGAGAGGATAGTATAAGGAAACATGGTAAAGTGAAATATGAATACAAAGGGCAAATTGAAGAGCTAGAGGAAATTAAAGACAATTACGAGAGATATCGGAGGAGAACGAGAACCAGAGGGAAAGGGAGAGGGTGAGAGAGTATACAATGAGAGGCAGAGACAGAGGGAAGCAGAGCAAGAGAGGGAGACAGAGATAGGGAGAGAGTGAAAGAGTAGAGAGAGAGATGCAGAAGCAAGAGAAGGAGGGGGCAGAACAAGAGAGGGAAGGAAACAGAGCAAGAGAGAGGAGAGAGAGCAAGAGAAAGAGATGCAATGGAGAACGATGCATTTAATATTTCCAGCATAAATAGAATTGAATATTTACTATATTATAGAGAAAGAGAGAAGTTATAGACATGTAAACAATTCTATGTCCATGGGAGAGACGTAAACATTGCATATACCTGGGCTGAATAACTGGAAAGTATAAACGTCTGGGAAGGAGACTAACATCATAAAAATGGGATGATTTGATATATTCCAACAGACTTAGAGATTAACCCTATAGGTTTGATACACGACAAGGAATCAGATTTCCCATAGGGTTGTACTCAAACGATTGACATTCTTCTCCCATAGATATAACACGCAAAATTAGGCATTTTATTACATTGTTTGTGATTGTATATGATAATATGTTATAATAGTCGAAGAAGATCATAAAATCAAATTAAAACGACGGCAAAAAAAAAAAAAAAATGACCCACCAGGAATCGAACTTGGGTCGCCGGAATGGGAGGCAAGTGCTATGACCACTATACCAAAATAATCCACATAGACATTACACGTGAACGGAAAATGGAATTCTCAAATCTCACTTTGCAAGTGAAATATGAGCATGATCCCGGCATCTGATCGAAAAATAAAGGGCACACTTGTGATAGCTTATTGTCTCAGCTACAACATACTCAAAGCTCAGCGAAAACAAAACTAAAACGACGGAGATATTGCTCGCGAAAGACGGGAATGTAGAATCCAGTTTTGAGAAAAGTCATGTCCCATAGAGAATACACGCAAAATGTGAAAAATTGACATGCCTCCTTTAATCGCAAAAATACGCCATGATGCCTTTGTCAAAATGAAAATCGTGATGACTGCATTTGTAGAGAATTGTCTCAGCTAGAACATATCAAAATTTGGAAGAAAATCGATCAATATTTACAGAGATACAATCAATTTTCAAAAATATGCTGACGTCATAATATGCAAATTGAAATTTTGAGTTCGGAGGCCATTATGATGACGTCATGAGTTAATTGAGGGTCAAATGAGACATGAAATCATATCTCCGACTCATAATCTATCCAAATATGAAAAAAATTGGGGGTATCCATCCATTCTGAAGAGTTACAATGAGTTTTGTATAGGCATGTTTTTGCCCATGTATTGTGGATAGAGATAGCGCGGCGCGGCGCTGTCAACTTTGACGGACGCTCATTGCGTTATTACTGGTCAGAAAAAGGTGAACAAGGTATCAAATGCTTGGAAAAATGTGCCAAATATGATGACAGAAAAAATTTGGTGATTTTATGTTGCAAAATGCCAGTGCGCGAAACGCGCGCGCATGCGCGCGCGCTTTTTGCAAAATGCTTAAAATGGCCTGAAACGTATCTCATTTGAATAAAAGTGATTTTGAGCATTTTGAAATTTTGCGCGCGCGCCGCGGACGCATGCGCGCGTTTTTTGACCTGAAATTGACCGGACGGATATTGACCTTAATCATGATAAATATGAATGAGAAATGACTTTCCGTTATGAAGATATGATCATGAGTTGAAAGTAAAAAAAAACACAAAATGGCGCCTGGATGACGTCATGAAGACCTGATGACCTTGAAAATGTTCCTGTCACGTCTCATGACAATGACCCATGACTGTGCCAAAATTGAAAGAAATTGACTGTACCGATCTTGAGTTATCGTCTACACAAAAAAGGGGGGAGAAATAAATAAAAATAAATAAATAAATAAATAAATAAATAAATAAAGAAAGAAAATTCTGACGAAAACAATAGGTGATCTGTCGATACCGACAGACCACCTAATAAATAAATAAATAAATAAAGAAAGAAAATTCTGACAAAAACAATAGGTGATCTGTCGATACCGACAGACCACCTAATAAATAAATAAATAAATAAATAAAGAAAGAAAATTCTGACAAAAACAATAGGTGATCTGTCGATACCGACAGACCACCTAATAAGTTTACAAGCAATGTTTCCAACCGAAATAACATGGCAATCCTAGTGCAATTCAATGCAATGTCGGCGGCGGGCAGCGCAGCGCTACCGAGAATATGAGCTGCCTGTCTCTTACCGTACCCCGATTGTTAGGGGAGAATATAGATGGCACGCCGTACACCGGCGGCTCTCCATGGTCTTGCCCATCAACAAAACAGGTGTCGGAATTACAAATAAACACACTAATACTTCCCGCCTATAACAAGTTAAATACGCATATAAAGTACACTAAAAAGCTTACAATAAACAAATGAAGGGGTATCAATCTTACGGTAATAGTTCCTTACCTGTTTAATTCTTCAGCCATTTTCGAATTCTCCGCACAAAATTATGCACAGCGTTCGTATCAACACTATGCAACCGTCAAACTGAACTTATCGACTGAAATAAACGAGTCGCACTTTCTTGGACCCTCGCTACCTCCCAGGTGCCTCCTAAAATAATGCAGCTCATTCTCATCACACAGTTCTTAATGTTGCAACCTGCTTGTGCAGGACAGCAAGTAAATGCTTCGAATATGATTTACAACTTCTAATTCATAACGTAGTTTCAAGTAATGCCTTGGTTTGAAGCTGCAAAGGGAAAATGACCTACATCCGATCAATAGAATAACACAAATAAAATGAATCCAAACCTAACTAAAGAAAAAATGAATGAATAAATTTAAATGCGTTTATATAGGCAAATATGCCTTATGATGTCAATGTCAATATGAAATACATTATACATGTACATTCAAATCTGTTTTGTTTATGGCTACCTCTCTATAAGGCCGCCTGTCTACTATGTAGTGGCCATACGCGTTGTCCCCTCGAGAACTGAGAAATGTGTGTTGCCTAGAACCTGTTTAGAAAGGCAACCTGGCTACAGTGGCCACTTTTTCTGTTTCCCTTGGGTGACCTAGACAGACGGGTTTGACTATAGGCATAAGCTTGAATTTAGCCTTGAAAACAATACAAACAATACAAAAGATTAATATGAGCGAGTGAAGTGACTCGAGACACTGACAAAAGAGTAGAATTTTTATGTTATTATTAAAATACACTACATAAGATTTATGTGGCCACTCGCTGTCCAAACGCTGGGTGGCAGTTGCTCGAATATTGATATATTTTCAAAATTGCAGTCCCCCAGCGGTATCATTTCAAATTGACTGGCCAATGATAGTTAGACATTTCACGAACCGTGTTAAATTTCGGGGATGTTCGCAAACATGTGACTGTGTGATTGTGATTGTGATTGCTGTAAAAAGAAATTTAGTGTCACTCGATAATAGCAAAAAGTATTATTATTATTTATAACCTTTTAAAAAGTTTGCACCTCTTTTAATATATAGAGGGGGCTGCTCATGATCATAATTATGCCTATTTGATAATATCTATAGTGATATTGATGATGATGATGATAATTGATAAAGAACAATACTCTCCTTCATAGTGATAATAATAATAATAATAATAATAATAATAATAATAATAATAATAATAATAATGATAATAATAATGATAATAATAATGATAATAATAATAATGATAATAATCATAATAATAATAATAATAATAATAATAATAATAATAATAATAATAATAATAATAATAATAATAATAATAATAATAATAATAATAATAATAATAATGATGATGATACCAATCATAACAACAATAGCAACAACGGAAACGGTAATATTTCAGTTTTATGCCAATAGCATCTAATCGGACAATATATTATAAAGAAGCATTTTACAGATAATACCCCGATCATCGGATTCATGTATAATGAATGAATGAATGAATGAATTCCAGGACTTCATCCCAATCACGGGTCAAGAATTTGATATTGTTATTTTAAAGTCGGTGATATATTGTGATGTCCAATAATGTAGTTGTAATATTAATGACATGTTAATGGATATATATATATATATATATATATATATATATATATATATATATATATATATTTTAAAGTCTTGTTCAAATCGTTCATCTCTCAGATGGATATGCCTATGCTGGTGATGATTGTACAAGCGGAATGGTTGATCCCAGAAATTACTGGGTATATTTTCATATTGGATCGAGTAGAGTTCAAGTCAGCAAAGAACATTCATTCATGACCATGAAGGGCTTTTAGTCCCTTGAAAGCTGTCAAATTTTCCCGGGGGTACTCGCCAATACGGTACTACGGGGAGGTGCCTCTCTAATGGGTTACTTTTGTGTTGCAAAATCCCTTAACCATATATAGCATAAAACATGATTATTTGGTCTCGTTTAAAGTTTAGGTGTTTGCTTTGGGGGTCAAAAATAGTTGAATTATAGCCCAGGCTATATAGGGTTAAAGGGCCCCCAACGTTTCAGATCTTGGCTTTAAACATGGGTAACTATTTTCTTCAGGATAATATCTCACCCATAATCTCGCTAAAGTGAAAATTCCAGATGCAAATTAAATCCCGCAAAAATAATTGAAATAATTTTGCTTTTTCATCCAAAGCCCCCTAATAAAATGGGTACCATATTCTGCCAAAACGACCCTTAAAAATGGGTATGGGTTTAGACGCTTCAGCCGCACACCCCCGTCCAAACCAAATCTGAGTACACACCCCCTCCCAAAAAAAGAGATAATATTATATCAATATTGCCACACCCTTTTTGGTGTGGCGTGAAGTATATGAGCAACTACGAATATAGTCGATTATTTCAGCAATCTCATTAACTGTTCATTATTTTGGTCTAGTCTACTGCTGAAAGTGAAAT
The DNA here is from genome assembly GCA_037976565.1 of Mesocentrotus franciscanus. Lineage (NCBI taxonomy): Eukaryota > Metazoa > Echinodermata > Echinoidea > Camarodonta > Strongylocentrotidae > Mesocentrotus > Mesocentrotus franciscanus. The sequence continues at coordinate 12,197,124 of CP137668.1, forward strand.
GGCGTCTTCTAGCTCTAATGTAAGGTCAGCTTTATTGTTTTGCCACCCATCTATGGAAGGATTGGCTGAACACATCGCAAAGAAATGCTGTGCAGCAAATTCTGAGCCGTTTATCCCGGTTGTGACTCCTGTTTCACCCTTTTCTTTTGCCGAGGTATGTGTCTATCCTTTGCCAGTAGTCCCACCCATAATTAATTGCGTTACCTTTATTTCTCTTAGTCTTATTACTTTATTAGAATATCGATTGTTTTTTTTAACGAATTACGTCCATAAAAACGTGAAATTTGATATTTTCCATGTGCGTGGTACATTTTCCATGTGCGTGGTACATTGTATTAGCAAAGTATTTGATGATGCTGATTATGTGCTGATAAAGATTGATGATGAAGATCATAGATGATGAATTGATTACAAAAATTTGAAAAAAGAGGCAATGATGAGGGGGAATGCTTATTGATGATGATTATGATAATCCTGATAGTGATTGTGATGATTGATGACTATTTATGGTGATGTTGATGAAGATAATGATGATAATAATAATGACGGTTATCTGTTAATTTTGATAGATATGAGGATGAGGATGATGTATGAATTTCATTGATGATGAATAATGATGATGTTGATGATGGATAATTGATAATGGAGATGGTCAATTCACAAAACCAGTATACCAAATGTGGACAATTTCTCCTGAGAATGCTGCACATTTTTGCACCATGCAAATTTCCCAATTTCTGCATTGAATTTCACTAACCACAAATTTATGATCTGTGTACTAACTACTGATACTAATCTCAGTCTGCAGCAGAAGGAAGGCGTCTGAAGAAGTTCCAACAGGTTGAGTTTGTCAAGACGATCCAGTGGGACAAGTTCAAAGATGGATGGCCAAATCTTTTCATCGAAAAAGTGAGAGAATGTGCAGGAAGGGATGGTGAGAATTTCTCTTCATTTCCTTTTCATTTCCTTTTCTCTCGTTCACTAAGAGCTATCAATTCATATTTCATACTGACTTTTTGTAATCATGCTAGTTAAAAAATTTCACATTGAAAAGGCAATTGTCAGGGATGTTTATGGATCTTTTGAAAGAGCAAGAAATACAATAACAACTTAACAAGGGTTACCATAAATACATTACATGATGTTCACAAACATATATGAACTATTAGTAGACATATTTTTACAAAAATGGGGTACTTTTGTGAATGTTTACTCTATTTATTTAAGCCAAAAAAGGGCTATGTTAAGAGTTCATTTTGTACCTGTTCTAATGCAACAGGGGGTCACACTCTATGGAAAATGTTCTTGAAAGATTGGCGATGTGAAATAGGGGGCATTTCCAACTTGAGCAGCTATTAATCATGCATTATGTCTTTGAATTTAAAGTAACATATCAGGATCAAGTTTATGTAGTCTGTTTGGAGCCAGAAGGGCGTTGACTCTGTGTATGATGATATGAGTTAAAGCCCTTCTTGCTCCAAACAAACAATATGTTTTGAAGGGAGTTGGTTTTTCTTAAGTTTGTTTGGAAATCTGAAACAATCTCTCTGTCATTATTTTTTTGGGAGGGGAGGGGACAAAGTCTGACAAACACTGGTTTCATCTGCTGAGAGCCAGAAAGACATTGGCCCGAATTCACAAAGAAGGTTTAAATTTAGCTCAAAATAAGCGCAACACAGTCAAGAGGTCCAATATAATACGCGCACAAGGCAAGCCTATGCTTAATTTGCACTAATTTTAACCCATGGTTTATGTAAATGAGGGTTTAAACCATGGGTTAAATTTAAACCTCCTTTGTGAATTCGGGCCCTTAACTCTATGTACCAGTATTTATGACTCCTCCTACACTCATTAGATGATTATTTACATTTTATCTGTGTTTTAAGAATCTATTACACATGAGTCTTTAAAGTGTTTATATTCATAATTTTCAGAAACATTGCTTTTATTCTTTTTCTATTGAATTTATTACATTCATTACATTGGCATGTATTTATTCTGGGTTTTATTGATTTTTTTGATTTTTTTTTTTTTTTTTGGGGGTGTTGTTTTGGGGGTTATGTTTTCCCCCAGATATCACCAAAAAAAAGAATTGTTCCTTATACTTTTTATTCAACATATCTACCTCTATGATACCTCCGTGATAAATCAATCAGTATTAGAGATTTGTAAATTGAGAAATTAATAAATAATTGGGACAAACCCCAAGAGAAAAATCAAAACTTTGAGTGATGCATATTGTGACTCAGTCTTGTGAATTTTTATGTTCATTTATTATTCCACATCATCAGTATTAGTTTTGTCCATTATGACTTGTGTATTTGGAAGTTATCAATTTTCATCATCACTTTTTTGTCACCATACAGTCATATTTCTGGGAAGTTTCCATTCTCCAGAGGTGGTCTTTGAGCAACTCTCAATAATTTACCATATGCCAAGGTATATTTCATTCTACTTTTGCAATTGTCTTGACCCCTGAACGCACTTTCCACCTATGCATGTACATGTATGCAATCAGCCAATTCTGTTAAATGGAACCAAATTGAAAGTGCCTCAATATGAATTATTTCATTCACCTGTTACAAATAATTGTATTTCAATAGTCAGAATGCAAATCGCATGTATTACTTGTTGTTAGGTAGGACATGTGCCAACTAATGTATGCAATTTGCAATCTGACTACGGTATTGAGATAAAATTATTATTAACAGGAGGATAATTAAATAATTTGTACGGAGGCACTTCACAAAGGCACTTCACAAAGACATATATGCATTGGTTACGTGACGAAAATGGCCTATTTGTCAAGTTTTCCTTTCACGTTCCTTCTTTCTCTTGCCTGGTATTTTATACATGTACATTTTTGTTGTTTGTTGTTTGTTTTGTTATTTCCCTATATTGATTATCATCATAATCATCATTGTGTACATTATCAATACAATCCCCATCAAAATCATCATCTTCATCATTCTCATTGTTGTCATTCTTTCTAAAGAAAGTCAGTGTGAACTGACTATCTACTGACTTCTAAATAGACCTAGAAAGATTAAAGCAAGAAATATCTATGAAATTCATGTGCAGCCTACCAAACAGTGTAGGTGTTTTATAGAATAAAGATATAATTCTGAATCCAGGAAAAATCTTTAAAAGTCTGAGTTCACTTTGTCTAACAGGAATTTAAATTTCAAAGAATGTTTAACATCTGTGATATTTTACATTTTGGGTATTTTTCTTAGGTTCTCAGAATTCATTCATGGCTCTCTCATTTCTTGTAGGTATCTAGCGAGATCATTCAAGTTTATCCTACCTTACTTTCCTACCGGTACTATGGAAAGGATAGATACAGAAGGCCAAGTAGCTACAGCAAAGGTAACCATTTCTCTCTCCTCTGGTTAAGCCTCGTTCACATATATGAGATCAATGTTCTATGCGGATCTCAAATTGGCAATATGGTTAGTTGATTGTGACGTAGTCACGGACAATTCTCCTGTTTTTGGTGTACAAAAATATTAGGAATTTCTTTTTTTCTCCAAAGTGCCTCCTCCTTTGGGGCACTACTCAAAATGTATAATAAGTCCTCTTAAAGGAAAAAAAGGCTCCTAAGCAATATTTTGAAAAATTGACAATGTCGTCATTTTGTGTTTTGGAACAATCAGGAAAGGTGTCCGGCACTACAACATAGTAACATTACCAATTCCGCCAATTTGACATTCCCATACGTGTACCGATTACATTTCGTATTTTCTGTCCGATTTCATTCAAACTTTATCTGGCATCGGCTGAAAGACAGAATTTTGTGGTAAATGGGAAATTCTTCTCCCATATCATGATAGCAGAAAGTGTTCCTTGCCTATTATCTTGTGGAAACCATGCAATTTGGCAGTCTACCAAATGTATTTCATAAAGATCGATGGTATTAAAGGAAACCACAACTAAAGACCGTAGTTTAAATAAAATCAATCTAATCACAGCAATGCTATGGGAAAAAAATATGATAAACAATAGAAGTTATATCAGCAACTATGATTACAAAATGGCGTCGGAATAGTCAGTAATATTTAAGTCATATCAATAGGTACGTGATCATTTTGGTAACCTATATGTTATCCAGTATGGTGGAATTATGAACATTAATTAGCTCATATATTTAAAAATGGCATCAAATACAAAGATATCATTTTACTCATTTATGTGGTCTAATCGAAGCTCCAGTAGGGCTATTAACTTGATGAAATGATGAAAAGTAAATAGTAACAAAGGGGTAAAAAGCTTGGATTTGTCCAAATACAGTCAAACCTGTCTATAGCGACCGCCCAAGGGAAACATAAAAAGTGTTCTTTGTAGACAGGTGGTCTTTGTAGACAGGTTCCTTTAGTACATGTTTCAATGAGAAACCATTTTCAAGGGAAACAAAAAATGTGGTCTTTGTAGACAGGTGGTCTTTGTAGACGGGTGGTCACTAAAGCAGGGTTGACTGTATTTCCTTCTAATAGTTTTTTGCTTTTTAATTGGGTGTTTCACCCAGTACAGGTTCTGGCAATGCTGCTTTCTGCTATCCCTTCAACAGCTCGGGGACCAGCTCAGATTGTCATGTTTGACATTCATGCTCTGCCTGAGAGATTCTACTTCTCTGATCAGGTTATTCCAAGGTGATCCCTTATACTTTTCATTAGCCCGGGGGTCGTATACATGTTTAAGTGAGCGATTAATCATTCACTTTTTTTGGGGGGGGGGCTGGCTGTCAAATCAAAGACTACCACAACTCTGAAATCTTGTTTATATTATTTGTCAAGAGCATTAATCTTAACCCCAAGCCAACAAGTTTCTACAAAAATTGTCATATATAAACTTTAAGGTAATGTAATTTTAAGTTAAGTTGGGCTTAAGATATATCTTCTGGGTTTAAACTTTAGCGTGAGACTACCTGATTCTTTTCCGGGGAAAAGGAAATTGCAACTCTCAGTTCATACAAAATGTGCAATGTTTGTAATCTTTGACAGGATTTGCTGCCCAGGATATTGAAGGGTTCTTATTTCTGTATGAAATAGTGTAACAGAATCAAATGCAATTGAATTAAATGGAAATGGTATTTGTTGTATTGAAATGTAACACTTATGCAGTCCTAAAGGTGAACTACAGAAGAATTCACAATTTAGATACATGATATAAACACACTAATGGCAATTTTACAAGAAACATCAATGATTAATTGTCATAAAAGTCAAACGCAGCAATCCTCCGTTTGTCCCATTTGTCGACCGAAGCTTCTAAAGAGTTAACATAAAAGTTTTTGATCTATACTAGACTACATTGTAGAGTCTGCCATTCCCTTGCTGGTCAAGGAGATCTTTAACATTCCCAATGTGATGTCCTGGAATCTGGACTGCCACATTGTTCAGAGTATTGTACTCTGTACGTTTGACAGAGTCACAAAAGTCTAACGGCAATCCCCCGTTTGTCCCATTTGTCGACCAAAGCTTCTAAAGAGTTAACATTAAAGTTTGTGATCTATACTAGACTGGAGTCGGCCATTCCCTTGCTGGTCAAGGAGATCTTTAACATGCCCGATGATGTCCAGGCAAACCTCAGCGTCGCATACCCCGATGAAGGTGCCTATAAGAGATTCCATCAAATGTTTGAAGATTTCCCGAGCATCCTCTGTACCAAGATAAGAGATGGAGATCATAGGATTGTCTCCATCAAAGAGGGTGAGTATCCTCTTTTCTGTTTTCTTCTTCTTCTTCTGCCTCTTCTTCTTCTTCTCATTCTTCTTCTCATTCTTCTTCATTTCCAGTTGCGTTTTCTTCTCTTATCTTCCTTCTTCATTTTATTATTCATTGTCTTCCTCATTTGTATCTCATTGTCCTTCCTCTTCCTTTTTAAAATGTTTTTCTTCTTCTTTTCTTCTTAGTCCCCTCTTGCTTCTTGTTTTCCATTTTTCTTGTTTCATCTTCTTTGTTTCTACTTCATCTTCTTCATCATCATCTATTTCTTCTTCTTCTTCTTCTTCTTCTTCTTCTTCTTTTCTTCTTTTCTTCTACTTCTTCTTCTTCTTCTTCTTCTTTTCTTCTTTTCTTCTACTTCATTTTCTTCTTTCTTTATTTTTCTCTTCTTCCGTATTACTTATTTATACAACCCTTCGATGTACTGAAAATTCTCAAATTTCCTTTTTAAAAATCAAATCCAGGTGAAACGTTTGGTCGTCATGTGATCATCATAGATGATCTGATACAGACTGGTGGTACATTGATAAACTGTGCCGAGGTAAGAACAATTGAATTCATGAGAGTAAAAAGGCTCTTAAGTTATAACGAAATTTAAATAAATTATTATTTTGAGACAATTGTAGGAGAAAAGAGTGATTTGATCTTTAAGGAAACATTGATACATGATAATGGATAAGTCAATATATGATGATGAAAACATGTGTCTTAATCTTATAAAAAGATTACCAGTAGTGGCTTTTTTTTTTCTTGGTAATTTCAAAGATTTAATGTAATGGACTTGGCCTTTTTGCTTTTATTCAAATTCATGTTGTGAGATAGGGACTCTTGCGGGATCTAGGGGCACGTGCCTCCACCCATCCTGGGCAATATTCAGTCTTGTTATCTTGTATGTGGGCAATTTTCATAGTCGGAATTCCCATTGCTATATTAGTGGGAATTAGGCATTGAAAAATCATGTCTTTCTTGAATTGAACATCCATTTTTATTTAGTCACTGTAATGCCAATCATTCTGAAATATTCCCTACCATTCTTATTGACAATGTGGGCTAAATTTAGAGTTTGAATTTGTAGATTCAGAATTCATATAGTCTTGATACAGGCATGGAACTAAAAAGAGAGTCCACAGGCTATTTGGAACTTAAGCAGTAGTTTTCTTTTTCATTATTAATACATCAAAGGATTAATTATGAATGTATTATAAACTACAGTAAATTTACAAAAGGAAATTTGGAGTTTGCTATTTCCTGAAGTCAGTTGGAGTCCTTTTTGAGAACTTGATAATTTGAACTGAAACTTCACGTGAATATATCCTACATTTGTAAGCAGCTTGATGTTCTCTTTAGGACATGTTTGTATTCACAGTCTCCTTCTAAACATCTTCCAGGCCTAAATCCAGGGCCCTGCTTCATAAAGCTTGTTATCATTAACAAATTTCAAAATTCAATGACATCATGCTCTCACGGGCAAACACATGTACTTATACAGTGAAACCTGTACATAAAGACTGCTCAAGGGAGACAGGAAAAGTGGTCTTCATATGCAGGTGGTCATTATACACAGGTTCCTTTGGTACATGAGTCAATGTGCATTAGTTAATGAGAAACCCTATTCAAGGGAAACAGAAAATTTGTTTTCTATAGACACAGGTGGTATTTCTTTGCAGGTGGTTGCTATTAAAGCAAGTTTGACTGTATTAGTAAGCAATAATTACCGTTGGTGAAGGTGATGGGACAAACTATCACTTCCGAGGCGATCTGGATGTAGCTATCTTTCCGAAGCGAAGCTGAGGAAAGCTAGCGTATACATTCAGATCGCCGAGGAAGTGATAGTTTGCCATCGCCTGAAACCAAAAGGTGATTATTTGCTTTATATTCCACATCGGAAACATTTCACTTCTTCCATCATTTTAGAGCAACAAGTCACAATTAACATCTAGCAAACGGTGTACGATACGTAGTACAGTGCATGCAGTACTTACGTACGTACGTATATGCAACGTTTACAATCTTCAGTGAAAGTGCGTTGCACTGTGTAGATATTACTACGTCGCACTGTGTAGATAGTACTACTATCTACACAGTGTAACAAACTTTTCTTCTCCCATCAATGATGGGCGAACTATCTTTCATCACATGATTTACTTTTGACCAATCGTAGCGCAAGATTCTTTGTATGTGGAATATAATAGCTTATAACTGTTATTGTAACTAGTTAGTGATAACAAGTTGGATCTGATTATTCTTTTTGCTTTCTGATTTGTCTTCCAGGTTTTACAGAAGCATAGAGCTCTCTCTGTTAACGCCTTTGTGACCCATGCTGTCTTTCCTGAGCATTCCTGGAAGAGGTTTACAGAGGGCAACGTCAAATTGGACACGTTCTGGATCACAGACTCTATCCCGCATGCCAAGCATATCGCTCAGCATCCTCCGTTCAAGCTCCTCTCGTTGTGTGATGCGATCTCCGAGACCCTGCTGAGCTATGACCTCAAGGAGTGAATCATCTAAAGACAATGTAACCTGGTTTAATGTATTCCACTGATGTATGAAGCACCAAGTGTCAACCTCTTTATTTTGTATAAATTAGCTTAATACTGTGACATAAGGAACAATCAAAATCAATGTGTACCTAAACAAAATTGTATACAGCTAGAATGTATACAATCAACCTCAACAAACTTAACCTGGCATTGTATGGGTAAACAGTGAAGTATAAAGGAATAAAGTATACATGAATAGGGGGCCCACTGAACCCACAGGCGTCTTATTCTACTGCGAGCACGTACAGGTGCACCTAATCTACTCCCAAGTCACTATTCTGCTTATCGAGAGTGTATCTGAACTTGCAATATTTCTTCACAGAAGAAATTTTGAAGCTCAACTTTTGATTATACTAGTATAGAAAAACGGAATCCATATCAAACGGAGCAAAATATTTTCGGATAATTGGTACACTTTAACTCAGTCATAACATGAAAATAATAAATTGATTTCATAATAACATATCGTTTGTTCATTTAGCTACAGAATTATAATTAACGTAATTTTTTTCTCGGGATAAAGAGGTTGACACTTGGCATTCCATAAATAGTGGACTAAGACAACCCCAAAGTCAAGGTTGAAATCTGTACTTCAGTTAGTAAACTTTTGTGAATACTGGCCTAATTACATGCAGGCCTATATATGTTATTCAGTGCAATATTTCATACTCTCTTCTATTAGGAAAAAATTAATGATTTATCAAAGCTTTGCAATATCCATTATTTGTTCTAGAAAGATGGGAAGGAGGAATTTATGGATTAGATTTGTCAAAATATAAAGGTCAGTTAGTACCCGCAGATCATCAAGCTACATATATTATTGTAGAAGATTGATGAAACAGCACGGGGAGGAGAGATAATTATATAGGATTATTTGATATTCAGGGGCCAGTTTCACAAAACCGTCGAAAATCTAAGTTCTTGGACATTCCATAGAAACGCGTGTTTCATAAAAAGCACGTGTGTCAATAGGATGATCATGAACATAGACTAACGACAGTTTCGAGAAACTGGCCCCCTATGTTATAAAATCAATAAAATACTGCATTATGAGGTGTATTTCAAGAAAACACCAATTTATTCCCCCTTGCTATGGCTTGTAACTGAAGGGAATTCTTTATCTAGATTTTTACTGAAATAATTCATTGTTGGAAATATGATAGAAAGTGTTATCTTATGCATTGCATATTGTAGATGTATTAGATGCATATTGTAGATGTATTAAGTGCCATTTAAAAGCGGAATATTATTATTGTTGTTATTATATTGATTATAAAGGTTAGTGCTTGGAATGTCTTTTTAAAATCATCTCTAATTTCAAGAAGGACATAAACGTTCATAAAAATATTTTCCTGAAATTACACCATTTGCAAAAAAATAAAACAAATATTTTGTTACATTGTCTACTGAGAGCCAGATTGGTTTTAGCTCTGTGTGGGAGTATATGAGTCAAAGCCCCTTTAAAATGTTGGGAGCCCCAAATTTGCCAAAAATTTGATGGAAAAATTTCACTTAAATTGTATCATAATGTGAAAGAGGATGTCATTTAAGTCACACTTCTGCAAAGATTTCCCCCAAAAATGTGTTTGAAGACAAATATTGATAAAAGAATACATCATTTGGGTTTTCTGCTGTACGCAGAAAACCTAGACTTTGTATTCTTTCATCAATATTCGACTTCAAACACATTTGTTTTGAAAATCCTTGCAGAAATGTGTCTTAAATGACACCCTCTTTCATATTATGATAAAATTTAATCGAAATTTTGCCATTAAATTTTGGGGGGCTCCCAACACTTTAGAGGGGCTTTAACGACCCTCTGGCTCTCACCAGACGACTTTTAATGTCTGGTGGTTCATTTTTTTTTCTCTCTTCAATTTTAAGAACATTGATTGATGATCAGTGAATGCTCGACCATGAACAGTTTGTTTGAATATTGTCACTGTTTCAGAGCCAAAAGGGCATTAATTCTGTCTTATAGTAGAGGGGTTACTGCTCTTCTGGTTCCAAACAGAAGATGCATGTGTAAATGAACTTAACTAATGTAACCTTCATCAACTGTTAATTTAGATAGTATATAATACAGGGAAAAAATACACGGGGCTCGGGCGAATTCGCCCCCGAAATGCCAAAAGGAGCCCCCGAAAGTCATAAAAGAGCCCCCCAAAATTGACATAGAGTTCAATGCAAAACAAATTAAAGAGTGTTATTTTCATGCAAGCAAGCTTGAAAAGTAGCCCCGAAATTTTTAAATATTTTTTTCCTGAATTATTATAATATTATGTGCTGAGAGCCAGAAGGGCATTAACTCCATTTAAAGAGACAATCGAATGTAATCAATATAGGACATACATCTAGGGAGTGTTTCTCAAAGACTAAGATCGACTTTAAGTTGGACTTAACAATGGCAGGCCGTTCATGCCACTGTTTGCTCTCACAATTATGATCTTTAGATAATATTTTTTCCTTCAATAATGAATTAAATCCAAAAATGCACATTCTGTATATTTGTGACCATGATTTGTACGTCCCTTGAGAGACCAATGCCAGTAAATGGTGAGAGCAAACAGTGGCATGAATGGCCTGCCATAGTTAAGTCCAACTTAAAGTCGAACTTAGTCTTTGTGAAACACCCCCAGGATATATGCTTATTTAATCATGATATACTTTATGAAATGAAATGAAATTGTCTGTGCTCATTGATTTTTCAAATGTGTGGTGTATCAGTTGTGTGTAGGATTTACTGTTTATACACAATTATATAATAATCATGTAATTAGTGTGTTACACTGCAAACCTTGTATGAACACTATGTGGTATTATAGTTATAATTTACTTTTTTATTTATTATGGTAAAATCTGTGTGTCTGTACAATAAAAGTTGTTGTAAACGTATAAACATTTTGCTTGATGCATGAAATTAATGTAGAACATACTTCGGGTAGCTTCGACACATCTGGAATGCAAAATGCATAATTGTGGAAAATCATAATTTTATCACACAGAGGTAGAACCACATTGTTAAGATTTGGAGCTGGTAAATACATATAGTATCTCGATTATAAGCTTAATATTGGGTATACTAATAATTTACCTTTTAGTTTACACATAAAAAAGACATAACCATTTATGTGTATGTACATTTACACGTTGATGTATGTTATAACCAATATCATGAAATTCATACATATAGTATCTCGATTATAAGCTTAATATTGGGTATACTAATAATTTACCTTTCAGTTTACACATTAAAAAAAAGACATAACCATTTATGTGTATGTACATTTACACTTTGACGTATACCTGATTAGTGTATGTTATAACCAATATCATGAAAATTCACAACCGTATTGTATAATCATAATATACCTTTACCTTACATCAGTGGCGGATCCAGGGGGGGCCGGGGGGCCCGGGCCCCCTCCCCTAGAAAAAAAAACAGGTAAAAACACCCTTTTTGAAAAAAAAGAAGTTGGGCCCCTCCTGGCGCCCAAGGGGGTGGCTGTGGAAAAAATTAACCCTTCCGTAGAAAAAAATTTTCAGGTGCCAAAAAAAAATTGTGCTCACTACCCTGGCCCAAGGGGTGGTGGTGGAAAAAAAATTACCTTTCCGGAGGGAAAAATTTTTTTCGGGTGCCAAAATTTTTTTTTTTTGCTCACTACCCCACTGAGCGAAAAATCGACCAGCACGATTTTCAAATTTTCGCACGAAGTGGGCCCCTTTTTAGGCCCCCTCCCTTGCCGCCGGCTGGATCCGGCCCTGCCTTACATACAATCATCTTTATATTTGAAAATATTTCTTGTGATATGTAATTGCTAAGTGCAATTATCATTGGTATATGGTATTGTGTAATAGCATGACATTAGTGTAGAACACTCCTGAAGTATGCATAGTACAATCATAAAATTCTAGTGAAAAATTATTTATCATTCGTGCGCCTAGTATTATGAAGAATCAATGTATTATACAAGTGTTGACATTTTGTATTTTAATTGAATTGGATATATTCTTGCAATCTTTTCTACCTTTTTAAAAGAAATCTTTCATGATACTGAGGATTCTATTTTTTCTTCCCATTTTAATTACAGTGCATGTACTTAATTAGAGAATTCTTACTTTATAAGGTTTTGTGCAAGATAGATTTTCAGAATTAGTAGAAATATGAACATCTACTAGTGTGTGACATGTAGAATAGAACATAGAGGAAAAAAACTATTTAAGCATTTTTTGAAAACATAATGGGGCATTTTTTTAATGTAACCAAATTTGAATGCATTCATCTTTGTGAAGTGCCTCAAAAATGAATTACATGTATTTCATGCACTTGTTATGAATTAATAACAAACATCATGGCTTGCCCTACTTAACAACATGTAATATATGCAATTCCCATTCTGACTATTGAATACAATTATTCGTAGCAGGTGAATGAAATAATTCGCATCAAGGTACTTCACAAAAACCAATGTATTAAATTTGGTTACATTACAAAAATGGCCTATTGATTCGTTCCATGAGATGGAAGTTTACTTAATCATGAATCAGAAAAACTAGCTATTTAAACACAGCCTGATGAAAATCACAATGAATTTGATTAACTTTAAATTTTCTGTATGTTATTCTGAATTGTACATCATGTGGTAAATATTAATATTTGTGTTCAATAGAGTATTGGAATCAAGAAATTTTGAACTGTCAATTATTACAAGCATTAATATCAGTTACATAAAGCATTAATTTGCATATAATTTCATACCTGTTCTTAGAGTCAAAGACTACCATAGCAACCGGAATAACAATCCTTGTGGCTTTTGGGTTGCTCTTTGGTGCTTCTTTTGCTTTGAATACTCAGAAGGCAACCAGAAGACCCACAGCAGGGCTGTCCTATCCATGGGACTTGGTTATACCATTTGGCAGGTGAATAGAGGCAATTTAGAATCGATGGCCTCTAATTTCTTTCCACTGTAGGAAACATAATTTTGAATAAATCATTTGTTGAGAGTCATGCAGAAGGGTATCAAGTGATATTCCTGTGTACTTTTACATTGAGTTAAAGCCCTTTTCGCTCTCACCTGAGGAAAATATAGTCTTCCTGTCTGACTCTACTCTAAACTTACTTATTAATTAAGCTATAAACATATAGAAATACAATTTATGTCAGAAGTTCAATGTGCAATATTTCAAGAGCCCCGATGTTAGGTGACAATTTTAAATGGACCTTAATGTAAATTACTGGCAAGTATGTCAAAGCAGCATGCACTCGGTAAGGATGGACATATTAATATTTGATTTTGTACTATGTGAGATTAATTGATGTTTGGGAAGTACTTAATAAATGGCAATTTGGCCGTCATTGATCATGAATTAAATGGGTACTTCAGTAATATTTATTGAGTCTTGTTTAATTAAGCATGGACGAATGAAGAACACCATTGCAAATATTGACGAGGAATCAACCTAAAGGTGATTTCCTGTTCATGATTATTCTGTTCAAGTATCATTGCAACAGCTTACTCATTATAAAGTTAACGGTGTGGAGACAACTAGGCGTTGTGGCGTGCGCCTGTAATCCAGCTAACGGTGGAAGTTACAAACTGATTCAGCCGAGGACGCAGGTTCGAAACTGAGTCGCGTCTTTCGGATGGTGACGTTAAAAGTCGGTCCCCAGACGTAAATAATCATATCTGATTGATACACGTCTGTAAAACCACACACACACACACACACACACTCACACACACACACCCACACACACACACACCCACACCACTATAGCCAGGGTCGTTAAACACAACAAACTTCAGATCCCACCAATAAATGAACAGATTAATGAACAAATAAATAAACAAATAACTATCTAGATAACTAAATATGCATACGTAAATAAAGAAATAAATGAATGAATAAATGATAGGTCAGTAAATATATAACAATTTAATAAAAAAAAAAAATGCCAGAGACACCCTCGTTTCATGTTTGGGCTTTAAAATACTTGAACTACATAGAAGGAAGTATACCCTTTCAGAAACTTTCCAAAACTAAAAACTGAAAATGCTCACCGTGACTGACCTAATACACCGACCAATTTTTGGCCATTCGGGGATTTTTTTGCGGTCTATTGTCTGTCTATTGTCGGTCTCGTCGTGGTGACTGTGACATATAAACCGAACTAGCTCGCTGCCATAGACATCGAGTTTCAGGCTCTGCACTGTGTCTTTCAAAAGAGGGCGATGTTCATTTTTTCATCAAAGCAAGTATATGCATGCATCACATCGTTCAGTTATTCATCCCATTTCTAAAATATACAAACAATTATACATGACAAACATACATAATACATATTTACATTCATGAAAGAAACAAAATTTAGGTTAGAAAATCAAAGAGGAAAACTTAAAAGAAAGCCTGAAATTGGCGTTGAGGAACGATTCCCCTATGCTAAATGTGATTTGGAGGCCATATCAGTACAGATTTTAGGACAAATTAAGAATTATTTCCCCCAAATATCATGTTTCAAAAAGAGCATAAATTTTGAGCTAGTATAAACATGAAATTTAGGTAGATGATAATTATGAGTAAAAAAAAACTCGGACCGCGAAACATGACCGTGATCCACAGTCTGGTGACGTAGCCGTTAATCTACTATTGATATACTATTATGACTTATGATGAATGTTATTCTCTCTCTCTCTCTCTCTCTCTCTTTCTCATACTATATAATAATATGATTTATGTTAAGTTTATAATGTCTTTCGGATCAGAGCCATTGATTAGGACTCTTTTAGGAGATCGAGTATGGCCAACCCAGTTCGAGTTGGGCACAATAATTCTGGCGAATACTGTTTTGTTGGGCAAGCTCAAATCTAAAGTATATACGCCATGATGAGACCAACTGGAACCAAGTTGACCAAACTATATGTATAGATGGCTCTGTTTCGAATACCTCAATTCATCGAAAACATCTACCTGAAACAAGATACAACACAACCATGTCGTTTGCCTGATCTGTCGAGAAGCCCCGCCCACTTTCGAAGTGCCACGCCCACAATGTCACCATAACACAGCGTACAGGGAAGGTTCACTTTCTTTTTCTGTACATAAAAAGATCAGGAATGAAATTTGGAGAACTGAGAATAGGCATTTCAAGTGTTCTGCTCTTTTGTGTTCTAATAAGGCAAACGAGGTCATCCATAGTCTTCTTACCAAAATCAAAGATATATAAGTGGGGACGGCGCGTTCTCCCTTCCCTTCGCTTCACCGCCCTCTGAAAAACAAACGGTGTACATGTGACAATGGGAAGTCAGCTGGCCCCAAATCGATGGATCACATTCGCAACAGTGATGCTTGCGAGCAGACGACATATATCTAAAAGATCTTTCTTTCATTTTTTGAGGACTACATAGAATGTCTCAAGATTCGGATATATAAATTGTTGATTATATCGTCAAATATGAGGCTTCACTTGAAAAGGTTTGTCGTTGGAGTAGCTTTTAGTGCTGGAGTGTTTCTGCTGTTCTTCCGTACTCAATCTGCCTGGATCGCCGGGGATGGGTACAGACAGATGGAGGGTGGAGATCCCTCGAAACGGTTCTTCGCAGATTCAGAAAGGTTTGGGAAAACTCTTCTTCTTCTTCTTCTTCTTCTTTGTTTTCTTCTCTTTACTTCATTTTCATCATCATTATCATCGTCATCGTCATAGTAATCGTCATCATCATCTTCTTTTTTAAATCTTCTTGTTCTCCTCCTCCTCCTCCTCCTTCTTCTTCGTTCATATTATACAACTGTATGTTTTGTGTTTATCTGTTACTCCCTGATTTGATACATTCATTGCTTAGGTTAATCATCGTCTTATTTGTATTAATCTATGTCTTTGTTGATTATGGATTTAAAATTCATTTCTATCATCATGCTTTTCAGTGCAAGGGATTTCTCGTCTAAAAAGTGAGCAATTTCCATGTTTCCACTCTGCCCATCATTTTCTTTCTCCAAAATGGCTACGTTTCAGGAATATAGGCCTATATTTGAATACCTGCCAATGAAATACAATGCCGAAACTGAGGAGGGCATCGTGTAAAGTGACGACTCGTTCTGTTGGGATACACGCGTTTTCTTCATTAACAGGAACAAACAACAAAAACGTTTTACCTTAAGGTTCCATGTTTATTGACATGTAAAACTGATGCGCAAAGTAGAAATGGGGAAAAGCAGAAAAAAAAGTCGTGTTGGTGTTTTTCCTTTTAATTGGAACCCGGCCGAAGAACTCAATCTTACAGGTCTACCTTTTCAACGACAAAGACACTTTGTGATTGTCAACATACTCCAGTTAACGTTTGAACCGAAACGGCTTATTGGCCTAAGAAATTACGCAGATGACGTGGATTTTTCTAGCAGTGGTGTATCCATATCTTGGCTCGGGGATGGGGCAAAACATTTACAATTGTTGTGACCCATAATACCTTTAAGTAAGACGGATCATGGGTTGCTTTGCATTACAAGGGTTGAAACAGCACCCTTAATTAGTTACATGTAAAAGAAAACTATTTAAGTCTTTTGAAAATATGTCTGCATAATGCATATCATGCGCTTTAAAAAAAAACTTATACCCAATCTGCTTAATACTATAGCGAGGCTGCATTTCTTTGTGTAGGGTGGAAACCTGTCAGTAGAGGCAAATTGTCCCTTGTCCTACCTTCAAGTACACTATTTAATTTTAGAAAAAAAAAGTAGACGGTTGAGCCCGATTTCACGGTGGTAATCATTAACGAGTAGCAAAGTCGGTGGTATTATGACATGTATTCGTTACTATGCTATTTGAGAATTCATTGCTTCTCTTTAAAATAGGCCGTTTTCGTAATGTTATAAAAAGATAATGCATAAATATTTGTTAAATGCCAAATGTTACACATAATTTCATTCACCTGTTACGAATAATTGTGTTTCAATAGTCAAAATGCGAATTGCTTACATTCCGTGTTGTTTGGTATAAATAGGACAAGCCATAATGTTTGTTACATTTCGAAAATGGCCTATTGTATATGTAAAGAGAAAGAGAGAGAGAGAGAGAGAGAGAGAGAGAAAGAGATGAGAGAGAGATAGAAAGAGAAAGAGAGAGAGAGAGAGAGAGAGAGAGAGGGAGAGAGAGGGTAGGGAGGAGAGAGAGAGGCTAGAACTATATGAGAGATGAACGAAAACGATGACTATAAAATGGAGAAAAAAAAACACTGAAACGTTCACAAAATCTTAAGAATTAACACATGGACTGATGTAGACGCTTTTTTGATATACATGTATAATTTTCCCAGTTACATACCTTAAGTGTTTCAAATAGGCCATTTTCGTATAATGCCACCAAATTTATACTCAAGTGCCTCGATACGAATTATTTCATTCACCTGTTACGAATAATTGTATTTCAATAGTCAGAATGCAAAGTGCATATAAATTATTACGTGTTGTGAGGTAGGGATAGCCATAATGTTTGAATGTGAATTGATTAATTCGTATATCGAGGCGCTTCACAAAGGCATAACATAAATTTGGTTACATTACGAAAATGGCATATTGGATACGAAAATTGATCGTACAGTTAGTACTAATCTGTTTTTTGGTGGCATTTCGTTTTAAATCGAACAGCCTTTAGCTTGAGGGCTGAAAGATCATGAAAATCATTGGCATTTTATGAGTCCTAATTAGTTAAATGCATGTCGGCCTACTTCCATAAATATATATACGTCAATGACATGTATTCAGGGTGAATTATGAATAACTGAAATCTTGCCAAATGAAATCGAGGGTTTAAAATACCTTGTATCCGACGTATAGTTCATTGTCTTTAGGGGGTTACTCGTTTTTCCGAAGGTTCATAGTTCTGAAAATGGAATAGGGTTAAAAATTCCGAACATTTGCAGCATCATATGGAAAAGTAAATATCGGCTGCAAATACAATCTGGTTTTTTGGGGCGATGTACCAAACATGTATACACTAATTTAGTCATCTGTTAAAATCGCTTTAAAATTTGATAATGAAGGTAACACATGCCCCAAATATCATATGAGGTCCCGAAGACACATGTATCCATTCATCATACGAAATGAAAGCAGTATAGATTGAATATAGTTTTATTTTCAGTATATAGCTGATAAGGGGTATAGCTAGAATAGTTCCAAAGTATACTTTTATATTTACATGTTTTATCGCAGTCGTGTTGATTTGTTTTGCGTTCTATATAAAATATAATATTTATCTTATTATATACGATTATACGACAATAGATCTTTTCCATTCTACATACATACATGTACGTATGCGATTGTGTATATTTTCGTGGCAAGAAGTATATAAAATAAATAACATCGATGTGCAATCAATTTGCACTTGCTTTCATATTATTCATTAAAGAAAGGAAAAACGAGAATCTTTACTTTATGTTTTGTTACATACATGCGTTGTAAAATACCCCTATAAAAAAGCAGGTCTTATAATTTTTTTCCCGGGCTGTATATAAAAAATATATCTCTTTCATTCTATTTACAGCCCACCCTCTTTAATCATACACGTCTAATAACTTTGAACCTAATTAATCTTTAGTATATGTTTTCATGTACATGTACTTTACACCACTTGAAAGATGTCTGAAAATTTGTCCCTGTTGGGCGATGGCACTAGTGGTGCAAAGTTCACTAAATTGCATGTATCCTTACTATTATTTTTGTCCTTCTTCTTCATGTTTTATTGATCCTCACACAGTATCGACATAAATTATGATGGATCATATTGACATGAAATGCACATGTCTAACATACATCAAACAAATCAATCCTTACGACTATTCTAGAAGGTATTACATATACAAACACAATTATAATTATACACACATGTGTATACCCACTCTAATCTACCTATGAATATGATCAATTACGACCCTCTTTTAATTTGACATCAACTCCATTCTCAAAATGTTTTTGAAAATGTTTATATTTCCAATCTTTTACTGACTAATCATTATCCATGTTTCCATCTGTATAGTTATCATTGCCAATGAATTGGTTTTTTTTTGTTACTGAAAAATATCTTATATATATTATTATGAAAACAATGTTGTCAAGTTAGGATGGGAGGTGGTGGGGACGGGGAGGGGGTTAGAGACTAGGGATGTTTCATTATAGCATGGATTGTGGTAGGATCCATGATTATGGTAAGCGTTGCAGGGGAAACAACCTGGACCATAATGGAATGTGTGCATGTATGGGGCATGCGTAAAATCTTTCCTCAAACACTTAAGTTCTCTCGATCAAATTTACGTTCGCTTGGCTTAGCGTATTTGAATGAGGGCAAGGAGGGGGAGGGGCGGTTTTCTCCCTCGTGACAGATTTCAACCAAGAAAAAGAAATGCAGCAACTTTTTATAACCCAAATAGTTATCAGGTGAGGGAATCATTGTGGTTCATTTGATAGTGGTTTAGTGGTGGTTATTTTACCTGACTGCTAAGGAAGCAAGCAATTGTAAGTGAAGAATGCAAGAAATATAGTCACCATGATCATATCGTCAATATCATTGTCATTTGGGTGCCCCCCACGTAACGCAAACCAAGGCCCCACAAAAATAAACTGTGTTCCAAAAGTATATAGATCACACTTAGTTAAAATTTGTTTGCCCTTCCTTAGGCCAAGGTCTGGATACGCCATCAATTGCCATTACATAAAGGGGAGGGGTAATTTTTAATTGGACAACTGCATCGTTGCTGGTCGGAACAGGAGCCATCTTCTTGAAAAATATGAAATGGTATTGTGCACATCAATCTTAATACTGCAACATATCCACTTGTTAATGCTAATTTGGTATTTATACTTACATCATGTATACATAACTCTCTTTAAGGGCCCTTTGAACCTAGCCTTTTTATTGCCATGCTACATTGCATTTCTAGTCTCATAAAATTCCATTTATTTCTCACCTTTCCCAGAACTTATCCTTATCTTTAAGGCTATCTGATCATCTACACATATATGATTTGAGAAGCAATACGTTAACACAGCGAATGTGAAGGGTATTATCTTCCTTTAGGGGCAGTGTGCGTAGAGACGCTAGACAGAAGACGAACAAACAAGATCAGTTAAATCGTTCCTCAAACAAATTGACAACAATGCATTTACAATGGGATAGTATTACGTCATATATGTACCAATTAGAAGGGAGTGCTGTTTGCTAATCGAGAATTTTATTGCATGTTTCACTTATTTCATGATCTCAAGATTCAAGTGGAATAATCTTCTGAAATATCATTCATACTTGCTCGATTTTGCAGTTTCTGTTAACCTAATTCTGGCATATTCGTTGTAGATGATAAATTATTTCATATCAACTAGAGGCAACAGTCTAGTCTACAAAGTTTTATTCTATTTTTTGTGTATACGTCAATTCTGCTTTCGTATGGCACTCAAATGAAATGGGAATATAATTGCTACACCACCACCGGATCTGCTTTGTCGTTTATTAGTGACTAGTTGGTACCCAGGAAGATCGTACATGGCAGTTGGATGACTAGAAAACCAAGTTTCAGTGATTCCAATATTATGGGGTACTTGTCCCGAAAAGTGCCCAAGAACAAGGAAAGCCTATCAAAATTTGCATTCATATGCTACGCACATTAAAGTGCAAAGGGATGTTTCATTGACAAGACAGTTTTCCAAATGATCAGAAAATTGTTTTTCGATAAAAGAGTCGGACACTGTAGTTTCACCCTCGTCATTCAACATAATTTATTCAAAATATATGTTGCATTGAGCATTTGAGCAGCATTAACCTGGGACATCATAACCTTGACTATACTCTGCACATAGAGTCATATGTGGTGGCAAAGTAAGTTACTGGATATAGCAATAGCACATTAGGGCAAAAGAAGTCATACACACATAACAGAGAACACATTATATTTATTGAGATGTCAGAAGCCATCCTTCCCACATGGCCAAGCATCACGTACACAGAAAATAATGTGATGTGTAAACATATAGACAAAGACAGCATTTAATGGATTCCTCAATATGAGTAAGGAAAAAAGACTCATTTACATAGGTTTACCCCCCAACTCTACCCCTTTCTCTCTCTCACTCCCTCCCTCTCTCTTTACCCCTATCTCTCTTTTCCCCTCTCCCTCTTTCTTTCTCTCTCTCTCTCTCTCTCTCTATCTCTCTCTCCTCCCACCTCTACCCCCTCTCTATTTCCCCTCCTTCCCTCTCATCTGATTTTCTATTCATTTCTCTCTCTGTCTCAGATGTACCCCTCTCTCTGTCTCTCTCTCTCTGTCTCTCTCTGTCTCTCTCTCTCTCTGTCTCTCTCCACAGCTCACATCATCTTTTGGTAAGAGCTTGACATTGCAAGCGTATCTTCGTCGTGTATGTTGTCTATAATTTTGAAGAAAATTTTTGTGCGATCAGGAAATTGAAAACGTCTGATTGTACGTCGATTCGTGACAATCAAAGACCTTCCCAACGAAATGCATAATAGATCTATACATGCATTCATCATATCTGTCAATGACTGCCACTATTAATGACAAAAGCGATTTCTAAAACCCTCCCCCTTCCCCACTCTATCCCTTGCTCTCTCTCACCCTCTCCCTCCTTCTCTCTTTACCCCCTATCTCTCTTTTCCCCTCTCCCTCTTTCTCTCTCTCTCCCCCTCTCTCCTGCCCCTTTCCCCTCATTCCCTTTCATCTGATTTTCTATTCATTTCACTAATGTTAACTCATTGTCTCTCTCTGTCTCATAATTATGTATGTACTCTCTCTCTCTCTGTATCTCTGTCTCTTTGTCTCTCCGTATCTCTGTCTCTCTGTCTGTGTCTCTCTCTGTCTCTCTTTCTCCATCTCTCTCTCTCTCTCCGTCTCTCTGCTCTCTCTCTGTCTCTGTCCTTCTCCTGTCTCTCGTCTCTCTCTTTCTCTCAAATATATCTGTTTCCCATTTCCCTGTCCCTTTCTGTTTGAAATCCATCTGCCTGTCTCATTTACTGAGAGATTGCGGTAATATAAATCGCTTGAATTGGACTGTTCACCCATTTGTTAATCAATAATGTGATGAGACATTCCTTATCTGATAATAATTATCATTGTAGAATTACTAACGATAAATATAGAAATACAAAGTGTATCATATCATGCAATGCTCCGAATTTATATTGCCGTATTAAAGTGGGTACACGATCGGCCAAGTCTTGTTGTTGCTGCGTTCGAAATGTCATTTGAAAGTCATACTAAGCCAGTATAGCGTATTTAGTGGAGGGGACAGGAAAATTTGCCCGAGCTCATGAGAGATATCAGCCAAGGAAAAATGCAGCTACTTAGTTTCGTTAAGAAAATATATCATTTATTAGTCAATGAGAAAGCGAAGATGAGAAAGGAAAAATGCAGCCACTTAGTTCCATTAAAATAGAAATGATTTATTTGTCAATGAGAAAGCGAAAAATATCTAAATTTCAACCTCTCCGGTTAGCGGGTTAGGAAATTATTTGTAAGTCAATAATGTTAAAATAACTCGCTCTTGAAAGAGCAAGAAATATAGACTAACTGCATGGTCTCAAGGAGTATTGATTGAGTGGTGTTTGCAAAATCTTGCATTGTTTTCTTGCACTTGATTTTTTATTTAATTATTTAATTTGATTTGATTTGATTTGATTTGACATGGTTTATTCAGTTACAATATTTCCACCAAAAATGTATTTAACAAAAATGTGAAGACATCATATTATGAATATCAAGGTATGGAAACAGAGTTATTAGAACTAATTATACCATTATCCATTTAAAAATAAGAGAATGAATAGTATTCCAAACATCAGACCTATAGTGACACGAATGCGTAAAAACGAGAAAACGAACAAACGGAAAGCTGGCCATAGCTAATTAGTTCATATCTTATTCTATTCCCTCTTTTCTTTCCGAAATATACTGGATATCCTTTTGAACAATACCCCTCCCTCCGAACGCAATCAGTGCCCTGAAAATATTTGATGACTTTTTACCTGACTCGTAAGAAAGAATGTGTATGCTTGTAAGCAAGCAACCCAGGAGACCGACGGCTTTAAGTCCTCTCCGATGGACTTGGTAATGAGGATTGATACCTTACTAAAGGCACAAGCACATTGCCTTGGTTTCGAAACTGCCCGGTTACGAGACCACTGTTCCACTGAGCCATCATATAGCGGTTTCGTATGGATCCCAGTAAGCTCAGGTGTGTTGCCCCTTAAAAACATGTCCAAGGCCAAGGTCTGGATACGCCAATGATAAAGCGAGGTGATGATGCAAATGTCGCACTTATACACTTCAAGTTGCTCACAATGCCCCAGTCCCACCATGAGACCGACATCAGACCGAAAACAGACCGCGCAAAAATTATGGCAAAGAACCGGTCGGTTGAGATTCGGTTTGGGGTCAGTTGTGCGATGTGACTAAAGTCCACCGTAAACTATACGATCATCCTCCGATCCGATTTTCGAATATATAAATGGCAATTGTCAATGTTCTCGTGTCCTATGGTAAGAAACCCCAAACCCAATTCTTCCCATCGTAATTTAGTCATATTCATATTGCTGCTGTGAGTCAAAGAGCTGTTATCTCTGTGTTAAATATTTTAAACACCTTTATGGCACTAACCAGGAAAGGTGATATACATGTCTGCATGATGCCATTGCTATTATTATGTCCTTATCTTTTATAATATTGTTATGAATATTAAGCCCAATCTTTGCATATTGATAATAACTGTGTTGACTGCTAAGCTCTATATTTTATACCAAATGTATTTTTAGTTTTTGTTGTATTAGCACTCTGATCAGTATTCTGTAAAAGCGCTTAATAAGAAGCAATTATTATTATCATTATTTATTATAATTATTATTAGAAAAATGAAAATCTAACAGCAAAGAAACCTTCTGGTCATAATTAAAGCCGAATCGGCTTCAAATCGTAGACAAACGCGCTACTAGTGTGACGTCATTATGATTATGAGCCGATTTAGCTTTTCCTCCACCAAGAAAGTTTGAAATCCCCTGACATTTGGATTTTTAAAATCAAATGACATTTTAGATTCTTGATCATCAAGTTTTGACGTGTTTGAATGTTCATATCAATTATTGCTATCATTGCAAATTCTTCCAAATTCGAATCGTAGTTAGATCGCATAGAGTGCGATGGGCTTAAGGTATATAACATATACAGGAAATCTAAATTAATATAAATGACAAAAGTCGCAAAAGGATTTTGTAAGTCAAGATTTTTATATTTTTGTTGTTGTCTTTTGAGGCTTTTTTTCTTATCCGATTTGTTCTGCCCATTATGATGACGAATCTTCTCTTAAACATCATTGAAATTCCTGAACAGGAAAAAAAAATTTCTAAATTCATATTGCTGTTCGATTCTGCACCCTGTTTCATGATAAAATGTGTTAACAATAACAAGTTCCAATAGTTGGTCTAAGCTACTGAAATCGATTGGCTGAAAGCAATTTCTTTTTGAAATGTGACACTTGTTATTGATAAAAAGTTTTATGAAACGGTGCACTGTTTTGCTTATCGTCAAAATAATTATAATCATCTATTTTACACACATATATAATATAATATTATATATATATATATAAATAATCTAAATCAAGTGCTCAAGTCAGCCCTCTCGAACCGTAATGGTAAACTACTACTGTATATGGTAAAGAGCCATTGCGGGGAAACTTAAACACACTTGAATTAATAAAGAAGATGATGTGAAAAAAATTGATATTTACCCAGTATTTATTGGTCAATTCCCATTTCGATTGATTATTGACCTACAATCTGAGAGTGGCCATTTGGGAATACTCATATAACAAATGACCTTTCTTGTTGTTCAAGGCCCGTTAATAACCTACCTATATTATACAAATGTATAATATACATTTGTGTTTCCATTTCGACCATTATTTTTTGCTTTCAAGTAGATATTATTGATGGTAACGTTTCCCCAAAAAATATTTACACGTGAAATGATTTCACACTTTGGATTATTTATTTATGTTTCTTTTCCTTTTTCTTCTTCTTCTTCTTCTTTGCACAAACAATACTTTGCTCATCCCTTCTCATTCTCTCTTTCTTCTTTCTTTCTTTATCTCCCCTCCTACTCCTTCTCTCCCTCTCTCTGTCTCTCGTTCCACGTCTGTTCCTGTCTTTGTCTTTCTCTGTCTGTATGTCTGTCTCTCTCTCTCTTTCGTTCCCTTATGTTTTATTCCGTATACCCCTTCTTCCAACCTTTCGAAGGTTATCATTTTCATATCACTCTATAGTTCACCCTTTGTTCTCTCCTCACACCAATATAGTTAATTAAATACGCTTAGAGGTTAATTATGTCTAATTAGAAATTATTAAAATGCGAATGATAAAGGTGTATTGCTTTATTGTTCCCTCTTTATGAAAAAAAATCCGTAATTATAGAGAGCTGGAGAATAAAGGCCGATAGAAATTTAACAATGGCGAATCCAGGGAGGGGGGCTAGCAACGGAGGGGGGGGGGTTAGGTTTAAACAAAACCCCAATTTGGCACACCTTTAGTATTCATTAATACAACAGAAGGATGAAGAAGGATGTGCCCCTTGTCAATCTCTAGCATACAGCCCCTTCAAACCTAGGGGTTTGGGGTTCAAGTGAAAAATGGAAAATGCTTGTACTGGTCTGCTATTCAGTGCGTATAAAAAACACCAGTATACCCAACTTAGGTTGCTCCTTATCAAAAATTCATAAGCAATATGACTTTGAAATATATTTCATTATGAAGAGCAACTTGTTTTCTGCCCAATGATACGCTATCTATAATATTTCTGACTGAGCGCCAGAGTCTTTAAAAAATGTTGCCAAAATCGCCTTATACTAAGTTTGGGCTGAGGGAACGAATGTGGGTCAGGCCATATGCATTTGATTCTTTGGTCTTAAATCCTTTTACAAGTTAAATTATGATTATGCTTCAGCGCTTCATTGTTTAAAATGATGCAATGTATCTAGGCTTTCACAGAACCTTGTTTCAATCCATAGGATAACATTTAAATATTTTGAACAGCCTATACTAACTTCTTGTCTCATGATTATCTGTAGTTCTCTCTGCTCACTTGTCTGCTGCGCCATTTCACACGCGTATAAGGAGCATAATGTGTTTATCTCGAATAGCCAATGAAAATTCAAAGGTTACTAAACCCAAATGCAAGAAAGAACACGTACAGTAATAAGTATCAAAGAAATTGACAGTATAGACTTTCATTTAAAAAAAAGATAACACCTCCCCCAAATTATCCATGTTGTATCACTTAATGAGAAGGGTAACCTTAAACTTTTGCTTGTTAAAAAGCATTTCCTTGTGTTTTTGTTTTCAATGATATATAACACACACACAAAATGGCTTTTGACACACATACATTGCTTTAGCCCAAACTGGGTACAAGAGGATTATGCACTACTTTTTGAAAATGCCTGCTGCTCAGTCATCCTTGGCAGCACATTAATGAATATGGTTTCATTGGACCGGATATTAATTTTGTTACCCTTTACCATGAAATATGATTCAAGGTCACATAGGTTAAAACTTTTTATTTAGAAGCTACCAAAGTAGAATATACTCTTTTTTTTAAAATACGCACTAATAGATGACAAGAGAGTCGTGTTCTAGTCTATTAACAGTTTGACGTGTATTCAAAATCGAATATCAACACTTGCAGTTGCTATTTAGACCCAAATATCGATCTAAGCTATTAAATAGTGGTTGGCATTTTTATAGGCTTTTCCGTTCACATTCTTCAGGCTTGTATGGTAGTATGCATACATAATATACTGACGTGAACTTAATCTATATCATGGTTATGAAATGTCTTTGAATGGCAACTATAGTTACAAGGGTCTCACTATGAATATGACGAGGACAATTTGGCCATTACGTAAAGCCGTCATTGAAGATGTAAAAATAAGTGAAAATGCATTAAAAGGGTCCTCGAATAAAACTTTTGTTCACTTGCATAGAAAGATATTTTTCAATTTCTTGCATTTTTTGCAGCGCTTTAACCTACGTAGACCTACATTATATATATATTTATATATGTATATACATTTTCCTCTCTTTAGAGCTTACATGCCTGCCTTAAATATGCATATTTTACATGAAGGACAAAACATTTGGTCGGATACTTAATACGATATTGGATTACGATGATGCGAGGATGAAATGCATTAATTTAAGCGGAACAACCACAGACGAGTTTGTTGCTAAGCTTTTTAATTGCATTTACTCCGTCACTGAGCCATCTCTATCTTTCTCTTTCTCTCTCCCTCTCTGTGTGCCTCTGCCTGTCTGTCTGTCTGTCTCTTCCTCATTCCCTCTCTGTTATATTCTGTCATGATTGTTTGTAAACCAATCATTATTTCTCCTCGTCTGATGTCGGTTTCATGTTTCTTCTATCCTCCTTGTACTCCTAAATCTTACTGCCTAAAAATAACTCATTTAATAAGTCAACATAAAGTGGGGCTCAGATCTGTCTATCTGCAATTCACTATCAATAATCCATTGAACAAGCAAAGACGCTGTATATTACATGTCGAATATTTTATTCTCCTAATTTAGCGAGGATCTTTATATGGGCTACTTTGGCATGACTGAACGCATATAGTGCGATTCCACTGCCACGTCAATGAGTGAATGAAAAGAGGCGCACAGCCCCTACTTTGTGCCACGGTAACGCCATTGAATCTTCTACTGCAAGACTGTTCAAGAGGGAACAACAAAAGCGGTCATTATATGCAGGTGGTCTTGATATGCAGGTTCATTTAGTAATGTTTCAAAGAGAAAAATATATTCAAAGGAAAAACAAAATTCTTTGTAGACAGGTGTGTGTTCTATACAGGTGGTCACTAAAGCATTAGTTTAACGAGGAGCAAGGTAGGTTTGACCTCGTTTATTTATAAAATTTAAAAAGGCGCTCACAGAATAATTGCTCTCCACACTCCTCCATCCCCAAACAGAAATATGTATTATGCAAAAACATGAAATTTAAGATCAATTCATCGTAATGAAATACGTAAAACAAGAGCTAACTGAAAATGTCCATACAAACATAAAAACAAAAAAGAGAACAATATGCAGTGAAAAACAAAATTCAACTTACAATTTCCTTTATTCATGTTTCCTCTTTATTTTTTATTTATGCAATAAAAAAGACAAATTTCCCATGCAAAGTTCAAAAATATGGAACGGGAACATGAAATGGACAATTGGAAGTCGTTCCCGTCTGACCACAATGCAATGGGAACACCCCTGTCACCCCAGCCCTCGTAGGATTCGCTATAACACGCTGTGGTGCTCATAGGCATTCGATCAAGGTGTTGAACTTCACACCTTCCCCCATATATAGGCAGACTGTGGTGCTTATACCCCGGGGAAATTTGGCGCAATTTCTTTCAAAATTCCCCGGCAGAGATTACCTCTTTTTGATCGTTTTGGAAGTCATTTCCACTTTACCATTGGCTCGCACTGTCCTTTCCTTTCCTTGATGGCCGTCTATTTGGACAATTTGATTGCTCGTTTGATGTGGCTTGGTGTCATGTGTGCGTGTGTGTGTTTTGAGACCTGTCTTAGTTATAATGAGATAGAAAGGTGGTGAACTGTCTGCCGAACCGTGAACTTTCCATTTTGAAAGCACTAACCCGAGAGAAAAATCATCTCATGGGAGTGATGTTAAGAGGATGGCAGAGGGGGCGCACGGTCATCCCCCGGTCCCCTAGACGGCAAAATAAAATGGGAAGAAAAATGGAAAAGGAGAGAGAAGAAGGCAAAATAATATGTTGCGACGCCCTCTCTCACCCAATTACTCGATAGGCTTGTTCTCTAGCATTTAATACAATGTGTACCCCCCCCCCTCCCTTCGACACCAGTGCCCCTTAATGACTTGATCTATGCAAATCTTATCTTTCCTATATCTCAACTTTTCCCTCGACTTTGTCCCATCATTCTCCTATTTTGTTAACGGTGACTCTGTATCCTTCACTAGGCCTATATCTTTTTTTAATTTTCCCACTGGTCTTTATAAAAACGAAGTTGTTTGTGTCTTCTTTAAGTATATGGTTGGTTGGTCACTCATACCCTTGCAACGTCGTCATTCAGTGGTACGGGTCTGTACTTTTTTTCAATTATGATGGCATAAGAAATACGGCTTGAGAAACAATTATCAGTGACTCGTTTAGCGAATTGTGTATTCATACATGTATGTGCGAAAAAATAAGATGTGTGGTTGAAGCAAAGTTCATCGTGAAAAACACATTGTTTACTAATAATAAGTAAACAATATTATTATCTATATAAGACTTCCAAGTGGTACAATAAATCAGTGTATTTAATACATTTAGCGCAGAACCCGGATGGCAGATCAATATTGTTTTCGTATTGCTCTGATTTTCCCTGAGCTTCCGGGGGCTCTGCCCCTGGACCCCACCAAGGGCCATAAGGCGGGCCCCTGATTGCTCATCAGACCGTAATTAAATGCCTAAAACCCTGATTTTCCGGGGGCTCTGCCCCGTGGACCCCACCAGGGCCCTAAGGCGGGCCCCTGGGTGCTCATTTGACCATAATTAAATGCCTAAAACCCTGAGCTTCCGGGGGCTCTGCCCCCTGGACCCCACTAGGGGCCCTAAGGCGGGCCCCTGGTGCTCATCTGACCTTAATTAAATGTCTAAAACCCCCAGAGCCTCACGGGGCTCCGCCCCTGACCCTCGCTGGGGCTTTGCCCCTGGACCCCACGCCTATTTACGCTCCACTTACTTCGCTCGGTCTGCTCTACCTGATCGCAAATACTTTAGCCCCACTTTGAAAAACGTTCCGCGGGGCCTGCATGTAACATGGAAGAGTGGTGGTGATGCGGATTTTGTTCTGCCCCCAACGTTTTTGCTCATTACGCCACTGCTCCTCGTCCCTCGCATTTCGTCCCCCCGGTCATGAAAAGAAATCGCCGCCCCTGGCTCGAGCAATATATTTTCGTATCATACTCTAAGCCATCCAATATTATATCAATATTGATATTAAGAGTTGATTCACACCGTTTTATTTCAATACGCGGGCTCCGTCACTGAATTAAATATCATTATTAACAGGGGCATACATAACACCTAACTCACCTGTTACATTATCATTTTAACAATATACATGTAGTAGTAACATTAGCTATATTTATATTGCGCATATATCCAGCACAGGAGAACAAAGTGCTTTACCCCTGGCTTTAGCCCGCTGCAAATGATGTCTTTCCGCGACTTGGACTCGAACCATATACCATATCATCCACGGTCCGATGACGTATCCACTAGACCACGGCTCCACGGATAAATCGTGGAAATCGTCCTTATTAAAATGATATGGTTTGATTGTATGTTTGATTTACAAGAAGATGTTTAAAAAAAGCATGTATATGCCCGTAAAGGTAAGCAATCAGGGGACCGAGGCGACGGCTTTAAGTCCTCTCCAAAGGACTTGGTAATGAGGATTAATGCCTTACCAAAAAGCACTAGCGCACCGACTTGGTAATATACACCCAGGACCTCCCGGTTACGAGACCACTGCTCAACCACTGAGCCATCGCGCATGACAAACAAAAAACAACGAACGATATTGGTATATAATGAAAATAGAATATAGGAAAATTATATTGATCAATATATCTATGTTGTGATTATTTTATTTATCTCCGTCCTGTATAAACGGGCTTTGCCAAAAATGAATATAAAATATTTAATATACAAATATTTTACATATAACCGGTAACTACATCAACACGATCGCAAGGACTTTCAAGAAATCAACGTGATTGCAATTTCATTCCCCAATTGTATTACCTGTACAAATTATAGTTGGATTGCGTAACATGCCATTGTCATCTCGCACATTTTAATGGCTGACCAACGAGGCTTGTGAAATTACATAAGGTTGGGGGGCTAAGTCTTTGCAAATAAGAGCATCGTATATTCTTGCTCCTTCCAACCCTCCTAATATCACTCTTATACTGGTAGTTCTACCATGTCTCTCCTAAATTTTGTTAAATAGCAGCTCAGATTTTTATATAGGTCTCGATGAACCAGCATTCCACCTGAAATTGAAACCAATTACATGTATTTGTATGTTCCTCTTTTTTATAGTAAAAAAAAGAAGGAAATATCACATTCACCAATACCAATGAAAATAACAAGAAATTGCTATTTTGTACACAAAATAGTGATGATAAATTTCACTATGCGTTGCCAATTTAGAGACTTCAATGATTATTCTCGATTAAATTGCTCTTATTCATGAACAGCACAATACTGCAACAAAATGCAACTCAAAATTTTGCAGCGGTATTGGACATTCTGCTCGTGTATAAGTTGTAAGTCAGTGAGAGCATTCTGAATCAAAAGATGGAAATACAATGTCACTTAAATGTAACACCAACTGCTATGGGATTTAACCGACCTTGTTGAAGCATTGAGGCGTCTTGAATGCTGATTTCATGCATCTTGGTGCGAGGTATATTCATCTCTCTACTAGTGGTCCGTGAAATGGTTTATTTGTTTATTTGGTTTATATTAAAAGCGTTCTCCCCATGTTTTAAAAGCAAGGTGGAGGTGTCGTGATGTAGTGGTTCATTCACTTGACTCTCAATCCAAGAGCATTATGGTTCGATTCCCACCCGGCACCCGGCACTGACCTCTTTTGGCAAGACGTTAATCCACATTTGCCACTCTCCACCCACTTGTAAAATGCTGGGGTAATGATCATTGTATGCAGGGCCCGCAGGAAGAGCTTACCTACATTCTTCCTGTTTATAAAACTAGGTTTTTTAAAGCCCACCACACTTTTCTTTTCAATTTCTTTTCTCCTACTCCTCTTCCTCCTCCGCTCCGATTTTCGAAGAAATTGCAATGATATTAGATAAGAAATCTAAAGAAACATCATCACCATGATTTCAATTCTAAATTATTATTGTTGTTGTTGTGCTTATTATTATTATTAGTTCATACATTTTTTATCAATATGATATCTATATATATATTTATGAAATTTAATATAGATGAGATCGGTTCGCCGGAAAAATGATCTTATGGCACATCAGTATTGACAATAAGAACTTTTGCCGACGAATGATCTGTATCGATCCCTATAATGATAAGGGGCTACTTTCTATGTTGAGCGAGCAATATAAACGTTTGCTAGAAACTTCATTAGCTCTCTAAAGGGGGTAATTGCAATATGAACTAATTAGGTGCACAGGAATGAATAACGTTGCGATTACGTAAGACGTCATGCACGGTCGATCTGAATAATAATTGAATAATAAAGAAGACTTGATTGTTTTTTCTAAACTGATGAGGAATTGCAGGTTATAAGAGTTATTTATGCATATTCAACATAAGTGATTGCTTTGTATATTCGCAGTCTTAAAATGTGAATCAAACATTGTCTCTCCAAAACCACTTCAAGAAACCATTATATATCTAACCTAAATGAACTTCTATAAGGCTATCACCACCACCCCAAAAAAATGAACCTGCTTTTTCACTATTAAGGATTTCTTTATCTCCGCGAGCCTTTTTTGAGCATTTCTCTCATACATTTTCGAGAAGTGTCAATGCTCCAATTTGTTACCATGCACCGTCAAGTAATACCCCAAGCGAGCGAGAGTCTCAAGATTGATGAGTTTGCTGGTCTAAACCAACACCTTATAATTGCTTCCATAAATCTTCCTTCATCCGATGGGTGGTTTTAAGAAAGGAAGAAGCAAATCAAGGAAAGAAGAAAAAAATCGCAACGGGTTCGGATTCGATGTTATCCTTCAGGGACGCGTGAGGTTATAAATATTTGTTTTAGGCACATTTAGTGGCTAGGGGTTTGTTAATCTTAAGTAGCTCTAGATATATCAGTGATGGTATACCAATCCGTATACACCACTGATTTTCTTTGAGCAAAATGATGGATGCGGAAAACTATACTGTTTATTACTTTTAGAAAGATCGAATTTCTCTATCGAAATAAATTTTGAAAGTAATAATTTTGTTAACGCAGGGAAGCCTCATCAGCATCTATACTTTTCATCCAGAGGGCTCTGCACTTATTATTACCCCAGCAATTGTCAGGTACCGATTTACACCTGGGTGGAGGGTAGCAAATGTGGATTAATGCCTTGCCAAACGACGTTAGTGCCGGGATGGTATTCTTTATTTAGTCTCTATCTCTTGGTATTCTGCATAATTTTAGTATTTGCTTCGTTCATATCAGTATCGTGATTTTACTGAAGCTTGAATTTATTTAGTAATTCGCCTAATCCTATAGTTCTGCTTCGATCAAACTATTCTTTAAATACTTCTGCTGTTGTCGTTAGCATTACTACTTTCATACTGCTGCGACTGCTGCTGCTGCTGCTGCTTCTACTACTACTACTACAACACTACTACATACGCTACTAATTCTACTATTACTACTACTAGTCTACTACCACACCACAACATACACTATTACATAATACTACTTCTACATTATACTACTACTACATTATACTGCTTTTCTTTTCAATTTCTTTTCTCCTATTCCACTCCCCCTCTTTCTTTTCCTCCTCCATCTTCCCCTTCCTCTTTTTTCTTTCTCCTTCTTCTGATTGTTGTTCTCCTCGTCCTCCTTGTTCGTCTCCTTCTCCTCCTCCTCCCTCTTTTTCTCCCTATTCTTCTTTTTATTTCACCTCTTCTTTCTGTTTCTCATTTCTTTCTTTCCTTACTCTTTTTCTTTGCATTGACGTCTTCCGTCAATGCCTTGTTTTCGTTCGCGTTCTGAATTCTTCTTCTTAATCTTATTTTTCAAAATCCCATTCGTTTTCACGCATTGCTTGTGAGCCCTACCCAGGTCCCTTCCTCCATCCCGATTCCTTTCAAAGTTCGTAGGCATAATCTCCGTCATTAAAGGTAAAGACCAGTTTTGGAAACGCCCCCTCTCAAAAAATGAAATGGAAGCTCCTATTACCAATCATGTGAAAGAACATGTTTTGACTAATACGTGATGATACAAATTTTGCCGGGAAACTGCCTAATTGATATATTTGGTAAATTATTATATCTATTTGGACCTGATAGATATCGCGCACGTGTCGCGTAGTCCCATATACATCTTTCTGTGTACAGTGCTTGTAACTTTACCAAGACTGGGCCAAATTTCTTATCATTTTGATGATTCCAAAACCTTGCAGTACACACCAATACTTATATGCTAGATGATCAACCTTTTCTGATCGATTCCACAACGTTTCTTTCACAATGCAATCGCATGACCAGCACTGGTCTTTATCTTTAATCAAGGTCACCTGACTCTTTGTTTTCCGAAATCACTCATGCGTAACCGCCCAGGCGCCATTTTAACATTTTTTGGTTTTTGGTCCGTTTTAATGCCTTTCATTTTTCCTTCGTATCTCCATAATATCCTAGATCCTACGGACTTCTAATAAATTCATCTAGATAGTCCAAGAGATGTTCTCTCATCTGCGACGCATAACCTTCAAAATGCGATCTTCGACTCTGTTACAAAACGCTAAAATTCTTTAAAAAATGACCCTAAAAACGAGACGCATTCCCCTTTAGTTGAATTAGATTATTGAGCACTGCTATCATATCTACAAAAAAGCACTAGTGGACTAACTTGATAACCAGATAAGACAGCAATTCCCACTAACCACGCAAATGACTACATTTTGTCCCCATGTAGTCAGTATTTATTACTCCCTCTTGTCCTTTACTGCAACAACAATCACTGTTCTTTCCTTCTTTGTGATGATTATGATGTGCATTCTTACCGCACGACTAACTATTACCGCACCGGGTTAGGTCTGCTTTCCTGTTATCTGTTCAATCTGTTTCATATCTACAGCACGCCGTCATCCTATTTTTGCTGCCTGAAATTTAGATCATTTGTGAGTGATTTGCCAGTATCCCAGCTTGTCTCTTCTAATCTGACAGTTCACTTTTTTCCTTCTAGATTAAACTGGTCTAGAGAGAGTCACGCGAACAAGCGCCATCCTGAAAAAGCTTTAAATGATCTGATGATTCCGCCAGCTTTGTTACATCAATGTCAATGTTACATTCTATGCATGGAGCATTGCTATGGGAACAACTGAGTGGAATTTTTTTTTTAACAAGACATACTTCGTCTATTCGTTTGCTTCATGTTAAGACATAATTTACGACTCAGGAAAATCTCACCAGAAAGGTCACTTTTCCTAGATGCCGTAAGAAACGAAATAGCATGTTCATAAAAATGATATGAACCGATTGTGTCGTTTTATTTACAAAAATTGTGTCATCGGCTGTATTTGTTTTCACCCTCTAACAGGAGAAAATATATCTCATCTCATTCCCCCGATTTTCATTGCTATAGATTTTTAACGGTTTACAGGAAGGATATAAATCTCATCTTTTCTCACGATTTTCATTGCTATAAATTGTTAACATGATCACGACTTTCAAGAATCAACACACGGGAAATGTCAATTACGCATAATATATCTCATGA
Source organism: Mesocentrotus franciscanus (assembly GCA_037976565.1). NCBI lineage: Eukaryota > Metazoa > Echinodermata > Echinoidea > Camarodonta > Strongylocentrotidae > Mesocentrotus > Mesocentrotus franciscanus. Next base: position 12,232,961 of record CP137668.1, read on the forward strand.
AATCATGTTTGGAATGCGTATCACATCTCTGTAATGTTCGCATGTTTAAATAGGTGACGGATAAGACTGCTGAAATTGCCAAGGTTGATTTTTCGAAAGTTTTTGATATCGTGTTTTTGTAGGCGCTGATAATTTATGGGACTTTCTTCTCATCCATCCTTCTTTAAAAAAAATCATCTTTCAACTTCGATGCTAAGGGATTTTCTCTGATGAAAAGAGAGGTTTAGTAAGGAGAGAGAAGGAGAGAAAATGACAGAGAGAGAGAGAGAGGGGTGGGGCTTCATGGTAGACCACTTTTTTTTAAATCTATGCAAAACAAGACACCCTGAATAAAGATGCGAAATAAATAAATGAGAGAGAGAGAGAGAATATGCAAGGAGTGGAGAGAGAGAGAGAGAGAGAGAGAGAGAGGGGAGAGAGAGAGAGAAAGAATGCAAGAATGAGTGAATTAGAAGGAGAAGGAGAGCAGAGAGAGGAGAGAGAGAGAAAGAGAGAGAGAGAGAGAGAGAGAGAAAGAATACAAGCATGAGTGAATGAGAAAGAGACTAGAGCAGAGAGAGAGAGAAAAGTGCAAGAATGAGTGAATGAGGAAGATGGTGCAGAAAGGGGGTAGAGAGAGAGAGAGAGAAGGCAAGAATGAGTGAATGAGGAGAGAGAGAGAGAGAGATGGAGAGAGAGAGAGAGAGAGGGGGAGATAATAATGAGTGAATGAGGAGAGAGAGCGGAGAGATGGTGCATGCGAGAGAGAAAGAATGAAAAGAGAGAGAGAGAGAGCGAGAGAGAGAGAGAGAGAGATAGAGGAGAAAGAGAGGGAGGGAGAGAAAGAGAGAGAGAGAGAAAGAGAGAGTAACCGTGAGTATGCTAGTAATGTATCCACATCTACCAATGATATGCGACTGAACCTTTATAGTCGTAGCTGAAATATTTGAGACATCTGAGACTCATTAGACTCTATGAAAACATGGACGTGATTTTCAATCTCCGTCTGATCTCCGTTCCCCAGCAACAAAATGAAGAATGAAATCGAGTCTTATTGCGAACGATCAACTTGTCTACTCTGCCACCAACTAAGGGAAACCCCCAAAGTGGCACTGTAGACAGGTGCCCTTTCTAGACATGTTCATCAACACATCTTTTCTCCTAGAGGGAGGCAATGACCACAATAGACAGGTTGCCTTTATAGAAAGGTGGCCACGAACACAGGTTTGACTGTATACTATACGCTACTGCTGTCCTCTTTTAATGCATGCAGAGGAGTAAAAATTCCTTCTTTAATGAGTCATATTAAGGATCGCTTCGTTTTGGAGTTGAATTCACTCCAATGTAGTGGTTGAATTATTCTTTTGAGAAGGAATTCTTTTTAGCGTGGATTCCACACACACACACACACACACACGCACACGCACACAGAAGCAGCATTAAGGCTAAAGCAAACACCTATTTCTTTTCAATATGCTCTCAAATTTGGCTCTGATTTAAAGTTGTACTCTTCTTTGTTTTTTCCTGCTGGCATACCTGCGGTTTATTCCACAGATTCTCATATTTCAAAAAATCTTGAAAGGATAACGTGACCAGTTTTTTCGTTATGAATTAGTACTATCCATATGATCTCAACTTTCTTAGAAATGAAGCTTTGATTTTAAGTCGTTTCCGAAATGATTATGTTTTCTTCTAAAAATAAAACAAAGGAAAAACCAAACCAGTTTAGTTCTAACTTTTGGCTACCTATATGCTATCAATTTTATTGTATACGAAGCTTTGATTTTAGGTGGTACACTTTTGTTGCACTAAACACTCACTGATGCTAACGCTGCAGCCTGCATACAGCATGAACGATCATTCCAACTTTCCGATCACGTCTTGTTCGTGTTATATTCGACGCCGATATCGGATATCATCATGACCGATTATGCCGATTCATCATTTTATCGGGGATGATCATGTCATGATTTTTGCTATCACTTATAGATGGATAGCCTTTTTCTCGAGACCCTTATGCCCATTGCACACGAGGCGTGATTTTGACTGCTTTATTATACCTGCGCTATAATGTGAAGACAATAATATCATTAGCCCATGCGCCAATAATTCAGCGCATTGTTGGGACTCTTCGTTTTGCAGTCACGTTTATTTGCAATGTCAGTCGTATGTTCGTTGCACGCGAGGACTCATTTCACCTACGTTATACCTACGTTAATCAAAACTTTTGATTTTATTCGATTTGATTTATTTATTTTTCCACTCAAATATCAAAAATTAAGATAACATATATAAACCATACAGTATTACAATATATAATAAAACAAATAAATTATAAAAGTACCAAATACTGATAAGTATCTACAAAACAAAAAAAGTTTACAGAGTACATTTAAATTTGAGAATAAGACAAAATATTTTATATTGCTTGATTTAACTGAGAGGAAAACAAAGGGGAATCTCAAAAAAGCTAGGCTTGTTGAGCGAGATTCCCAGTATAAATGAAGTACTAGACCATCGACAGCGTGCAATGTTTGCACTGTTCATTTTGCAATTTTTTTCTCTACGATGTCACTCCCTCAAGGCGCGTAAAACCCTGCATTACATACACTGGCGCTATCCTACGTCAGGCATAATGGTAACATTATGCAAAGGACGTTAGAAAGGAACCGGTAGTGTCTACATTTTGTTGATACACATAAGAAAAATCCACAAAGTTACAAAAGGGCAGAATGGAAGGGGGGTACCTGCCTACCTGGGCATTGCAGCGCTATGATACTAGTAACATTTTGAGCTATTTAAGCCTGCAAAAGAAGGTAACGTTATATTATATCTTTTCAAAGGTTTTCATCTTGGCCTCTCTGTCTCTCTCTCTTCCTTTCCCTCAGAACCAAATATTGACATAAACATTTATGAACGTAGTACAGTAGCTTTGTAGATTAACCAATGATACGAAGGGCAATAAACGACTGATAAGCCATCATTATTAAAGAAATCATCATACTGAACACAGTGATATCATCACAAGCTTTTTTCTGCAGTCATCGTTATAACTGCGTATATTAAAAGTTGTGTTCAAACTGTAAGTTCTACGTTGTCCATAGTCCATTATCCATTAGTGTACCAAACATAGAGGGTGTGTCCCCCGCCCGTTTTAACTTTTAGATAATAATAATAATAACAATGAGAAAACTACTTTTACTACCACTTCTACGACTACTGTAACTATACCACTACTACTATTACTACTGCTATTACTACTGCTGCTGCTGCAACTGCCACCTCTCCGTACAGTCCTACTACTACTGCCACCACCAACACCACCACCACTTCCACTACTACTACTACTACTACTACTACTACTACTACTACTACTACTACAACTAATACTACTACTACTAATACTACTAATACAACCCCGAAAAATCCCCCAAATGAACTTAAAAATGGATAGGGGTTTCGAGGCTTGAGCAGCACACCCCTGTCCAAACCAAATCTGAGTACCCCACCCCCGGAATACAACTTCTACTAACGATGATGATGGTGATGAAGATCATGATGATGATGATGATGATGATGATGATAATACTGATGACGATGACAGTACGGTACGTGCTAAAGAAGATACCGATACTGATAATGATGAACAGAATCACATGCTTGAAATATTATGTATATATCAAGGGATTGCAGCCCTCGTAGCTCCTCTTTCCATGCCTGTATGACTGAAACAAAAATCAAATTTTCTTCAATAATCGTATTTATTTTAATAAGTGAAGAGGTCTGAAATATATTTTCTTCAGTAAACTCTCTCTAAGAGGTCCGAACGATGAAGACTAGCGTAGCTCACGTTCATGTATACGTAACGAGGGAAATAGAGGTTGTGACTTAATCTGCAGAGTGCTACATAATGAATATCTGGAGCCAGATTTGCAGAGAATACTTCCAGAAAATAATGAGCACTCTGTGTCCTTAGGGTTTCGCGTTGAAATCTTTAGAGAGCCTATTGTAATTTCATGCTCTTCTCCTTGACAAACATGAGAGTTCTCATCACGGTTTCATATATAGAAGGTGTGCTTGGAAAGACAATAATATCGTATTCTTACATCATTGAGAAGCTAACATTCGTTCATCTCATAAACTTAGATCATTCTTGGAATCGTTATCCGCAATGGCACAGCAATGGTTCAATGGTTCAAATTTATTTCCACTTTCTCATATTACATAATAATAATAAAACATTAATAATAATAATAATAATAATAATAATAATACTAATACTAATACTAATACTATACTACTACTACTACTACTAATAATAATAATAATAATAACTAATAATAATACTACTACTACTACTACTACTACTACTACTAATAATAATAATAATAATACTAATACTAATACTAATACTACTACTACTACTAATAATAATAATAATACTAATACTAATAATAATAATACTAATACTAATACTACTACTACTACTACTACTAACTAATAATAATAATAATAATAATACTAATACTAACTACTACTACTACTACTACTAATAATAATAATAATAATAATAATAACTACTACTACTACTAATAATAATAATAATAATAATAATACTAATACTATACTAATAATAATAATAATAATAATAATAATACTACTACTACTAATAATAATAATAATAATAATATGATAATGATAATAATAATAATAATAATAATAGGCATTGATATAGTACCGTCTATCTAGACAATTCTATTCCGAGGCGCACAAGAAAAATAGGAAGAATATGAGGGTTTGGATGAGTGTCATAGTGCCAAGTACATGCACAGGTATTGTTAAAAAATTACTGAGATTTCAGCTTGGATTTAAAGGTCTGTTAGGATACTCAAATTCAATGGTAAATTATTCCAAAGAGAAGATGCTGCAGCTGAAACAAAAAAGCAGTGCATTACCAAACTCGGTACAATAATAATGTTGCAATTATGAATAATGCTTATACTTTTTAGTGAACATAATTATACATTGCATTATTATCAAAGAATTGTAGAAAATATAATCATTTTTAATTACATCTTAAATTCGTCGCTGATTTTACGAACCGGCATACGAAGCCTCACAGCGCGAAAACAAGTTTCCGAGATAATCGCGTTTAAAGACAGCGGCCGGTTTAAAATGCTCATTTGAACACCGTACTTTCATTTAATCAACATGGAATTACATATGTAATAAGAGTTGAATATTTTCTTTCATATGCACTCAATATTACAGCAAGAAACGAAATACTTTTGGTATCATTCATGGTCAAATACGTATGCCGGTTCGTAAGATTACTCGTATGCGCATTTTGCATAGAACGCGTAGTTAAGAAAAATCTTACGAACCGGCACGCGTTGATCCTGTGCCGGTTCGTAAGACTTGCGCCTTGTGTAGCTGCGCGTACTGATGAGTCTTACGAACCGGCATATGATTTTGATGGTGCATTAAAATGACATTCTCAATACGAATTGTCACAAGGACAATTAAATCTTTTCCCTACCGCATCACACGGTTAGTATATCTTTGATATCTCACTTGAACCTGTATTTATATTTTGTTTACATCTTTTTTTTCTCTTGATGTTTTCGTTTGTTTCCAATATTCTAGCCCTTCTCTCTCTCTCTCTATTTCGCATGAAGTATCCCGTATTTTCCTCTTTTTAAAAAAATTTATATCTGAATGGTTCTCTTCTGAATCTTTCATGTTGGCCTACCAGTCATATAATCGATTAACGTTTGTAACATATGCTATATGATTCGTAGATTATATACATTACCGTACGTATCAGGACAATTTCTCCCTGGACAATCACCCCCTGAAAATTATCTCTCCGGGAAACTACCCCACCATGGACAATTACCCCCAGTTTATTAAAGGGAAGACGACCCTGATAATAAGCTGGTTTTTAATAAAAGCAGATTTTTTTCTTTCTTGGGGTTAATTGTCCTGTGGGGGCTGTCCCAGGGGGTAATTTTCAGGGAGGGTGGTGTTTGTGCTTGGGGATAGTTTTCCGCGAGAGACGGTGCTTTGATGTTATACCTTCATGGTTTATCAAGTAATTTCCCTAACTCTTATCACAAAATGTCCACATCTTGGGCAGATACTCAATACTGCACTTCCCTCTCTCTTCACACATCCTCTCTCTTCATTCCAATCTCTATCTCATATAACCTTTTATATATTCCTATTTCAGTCATGTCTCCCTTTACCTCAAGGAAAGTAGAATTTAAATTCAGAGAGGTACATTGTATCTAAATTACATATTATCATATCATTTTCAAGGTACCATAATTGTGTGGGGCATGGTGTTGTTATATATTTTACTGTTACAGTAAAGAGAAAATTCCCTCTTTGAAATTCATGGTTTAAATTGATAATATACATATTTAATCCTCATTTTGAGCAAACAAATGGTTAATTGTTTGTACACCAATTAAATGTAACCATTAGAAAATGCTGCATAGTTGTTAGAAAACACAATTGTAGCAAAAATACAAGAGGCATGCTAAAAATCTACAAATCGGCGTAAAATTATGCTCAATATATTTGCACAATACAATAATATTTTCATCCTATTACATGTATTTGAATTTTGATTGCAACTTATACTAAATGCATACGTGTGCACATTTGGGGTGTCAAAAATGTCCATGGATTTGCATTAATATAAAGACATTCTATTTACTCAATTATAATATTTGATGGAATCATGAAGCCAAAATGAGGTTCATGGACAAGTTGAAAACATTGGCAAATTTCAACAAGTTTCTTAATCAGTACCAATACGCCACAGAAAAGATGATTCTTGAAGACTTAGAAATGATGCATACAAAATATTACACATTAGACATATTCTTTAAATGTTGCAATGAATATAAATATTGTAATTTTGAGATAGAGCTAATATCTACTTACTCCATATGACAGCTCATATATTGTTCATGCATAATTGACTACATTTCTTGCAGTCTATGCACAAGGAATCTGCAGCATAATACCATTTTTAGAACAGGAAATACCTTTTCAAATAACACAAGCAAAGTGTGCTTTTACATGAAATCTACTCTAAATTTAATTTATGTATAACTAAGCTAGATTACTCATTACTAAAGAATCAGCATCAACAATGAACTGGATAAGAGAAGGTGATTATCCAGTGCCCTTCCTGATCAGTTTAGAAAGACATATCATATATATTTTAGAAATTATTCAGATGATATGCCAAGCACTGAAAGCTCAAATGGGAATAGAATATACATACAGAGTAATTCAGTTATAATTAAACCAACTTGTTAATATTAATTACATGAGTTTATTGCTCCCCAATGAAATATTGGTGAAGATCAGTCACTTGAAGGACAATTAATTGATGATTAGAAGTTTGCAAGGCCACTATATACATTTAATGTCAACAACGCATTCTTCAACAATACATTTTAATCCCTTTAAAATTTGTCAATGAAAGCCATTTCACAAATGAACACTTCGGTCCCCATCAGAAAATATCTACCAACAGGAGAAGATTTACTGTATGAAATTGAAAGCATTAAACAATGTGAATCTAACATAATGTATGTCTAACTAATAAAGGTAGTGGCTCTCATTCTAAAGCCTTCCAACTTCTATGTAATTTCTATGTAATTTCCTCAGTAGATGGTAAGTCAAATCTTAGAATACACCATCTTCCTTCCTATGATTTTTCCTTTAGCTCTTCAAGTGGCCCCCACCCACGAAACCTCTTTAAATTGTCATGTATTATACAATGTTGTAGCATGATTAATTGTTATTTTATTAAGTTGTTAAATTTAAATGACAATAACCCTATTACAGTTTAAGATCCTGGTGGAGGATTGCAAATGAAGGCTACAAAATAAACATGAAGAAGGTAATGTAATTTTCTGATAAAGTCATACTATAAGTTAGGATGTTGTAGTATGGGTACTAGTTATTGGCTTGGAATAACCAAGTGTAGATAACAATGTTATTTTGAACATTACTGATATATCTTTTACTTGTAAACCTTGGAAAAATTAAAAGAATTATGTATATATATATATATATATATACATGTATATAATTTGAATGGTTATGAATACAAATTCCTATATAACAGGTGAAATATCTGCTGTGCTATTACTGACCAACAGCAGCTAACAGGAAGTTTTCTTTGTCAGATTCCACTTTGTGTACTTCATCCTCAAAGTCTGTATCCAACTCCATGGGTTCTGTTTCATTCTGCCTTTGGGATGTCCTCACCAGGTCTGAGAACTTTAACACAGAGAAACAAAATTTGAGAGCAGTTTAGAAATGAATATCACATATGCAATATTCCTCATCAGTCTTGGTTTATTTATTTGGATGGTTCATTGAATTTAATAAATCTCACTTTGGTCTAAATTACTGAATATGAGGTTGTAGAAGCCACAAACGGATATTTTTACAAAAATATATTCTAATGAAATCGACAGAATGTGTTGAAGTTGTCGTAACACATACATCATGATTCAACAAACTTAGAAAGTGCAGTCAAAGTTAATGCATAAATTGCAAATCCTAAGCTTATTTCTAAGCTGCACTGTACACTAACCAAAGGTAATAAAAATAGGCATCCCCTGAAAAAAAAAACTTAATAGAAGGACACTTCTTAAATATCACTCAATAGTTGCATTCAGGTGTAAACATGTAACTTACCTAAAAACCAGTGACCTGTTCAGTGTTGTCCATGGGTTTGGGATCCCTTGGCTCTCAATTTGTTGAGCAATTATTTGTGGACCATCGTTCTGATAGCAGTCAGTGTGTGGGCTGTCCTTTTGTAGAACTGGGGCCATTCGAATCACTGGAAGTAAAATTATTTATTAAATTCATTTATTTCATTTCATTGGGAGCATAAACATACAACAGAGGAATTTTGAAATGAGACAAGAAAATATCATGGAATACTATATACAGATAAGTACATGTATGCTGGAGTAGGTACATGTATATAGCAGCCAAAAAAAAACAACAACAACTTCATATCAGGTTTACCCAGAATTCAAATACATGTATAATAAATTGTGGATAAAAACTGAAAGGTAGTTATACAACAATTAGCAATGTGATAACATTAATCCATATTCACTTTGTAAGCAGATTCAATGTGAATGTCAACAGAGAATTTAAAGAAAGATACATCTGGTAATTCTTTAAACTTATTTTTACCTACCGGTAACCACTTGCTAAGTTCTTATCACAATATTCTAAATCACTTGTGAATGTTGTTTGATCACAAGGAAGAGAATAGGATTTACAAGGAAGAATGCTGGACACAGGGGCACATGCGCCTGAATTGAATAGTGAAAAAGAGGGGTGATCCGATAGCCCCTACCGACTGAAATGCTGTTGTGAATACTGTGTAAATTATACAAAATTTCGGTTATGAATATTGTTTTCTTCTCCAAAATATTAAATTCATCTGTTTTTGTTCTTTTTATTCTTCTTCTCTATATCTTTAGCTTCAATCTTTCCTCTACCATTCTCCTTGTTTTCCTAATGGTGTGTGAGACACGGGCGTTTTCGCCCTGTAGATTCATCTTGTGTGCTGTTTTAATGGAAGCAATG